>MU403105.1:0-501039 GCA_022695765.1 Annulohypoxylon moriforme
AATATAATAAATATAATAAATATAATAAATATAATAAATATAATAAATATAATAAATATAATAAATATAATAAATATAATAAATATAATAAATATTTATTAAAATTAAAAAAAAAAATTTTTTTAAAAATATAATATATATAAAATTCGAACTTATAATATTTTATATACGTACGCCCGCGCGCCAAAAAAAAAACGGGTAAACCTTGGATATTCCATTCTTTACTTTTCTCTTTTTTCCTACTTCAGTAATCTTTCTTAATTAGGTAATCCTTTTTTTTTTTTTTTTTTTTTTATTATACCCCAACACCGCACAATAACCCTCCTAAAGTCGGGCACTTCAAAATCCTGCACCGTGCCAAAAATATCCACGTCTCTTTTTTAACTTATGTCGAAATTGGTGTTGGGTCAGAAATTACAGTATCCGGTACTTGGGTATCTACTCGTAAATTCTAAACATGTCTAGATGTTACATTGCATGATCTGTATGACCCCAGATATCTACGCTCTGGCCGATAGCCGTTCATGTCATCACGTTCATTTAAATTCCTTTCTCTGGGCAGCCTTGCTATCTCAGAAGTTCACCTCAGCATCCCTTCTCCCCATCAAGCTCCGCTATACTACAGTTAGAGACTTGAAAATTTCTATTTGGCTTCACTTTCCGCAGCCCATCATCGATATTACGCAATGTCTAGTATTTGTGGGTGCAGGCGCCCTACGATTCAGAACGTAGCAGAGATGCTATGGATGTGTACCGAATGTGGAACAGAAATTCCGGAAGACGAAGAGCTTGAGGATCCTGTGACGCAGAGCCAAGAAAGTCAACATATAGCAAAGCGATCACTTCTGAATCTCTCTTGGCCAAGAAGTGTAGTCTACATTGAAATCGATTCAACGACCATATCGGCTATCGAGGAATGTGAAAGGATTGATTCCACCCCATATCTGAATGAGCCAGAATCCCCCCCTTGTCAATTGGGGAAAGGAGACGAAAAATACTGCAAGAACTCTTCTTTCTTGCATATGCTAGAAGCCGTACGGGAAAAGTACTATCAGTATAAGCCCTTGAATTCGACGCAGCACAAACTAGAAAGAAGCGATTTATCTGTTAGAATACTCCGGTTATCTCGTGGAAACCCTAAAGATCCGTTGCATGGTGTATTGATACCTATGTCACTTAGTGATGATCCGAATTTCGACGCAGTGTCATATACATGGGCAGATGAGACGGGTGATAGTATCAGGCGACGACCTCTGTATATAGGGAGTTCGTGGCACAGACTCCCCATCACAAACAATTGCGCGTCCGCGCTTCGACGGTTCCGCCAAACCGCCCAAGAATTAGATCTCTGGATAGATTCGATTTGTATTGACCAGGCAGATCTCAACGAGAGGCGTCAGCAAGTGAAATTGATGCCTACAATATACTCGATGGCGAATGAAGTCCTAGTATACTTAGGAGCAGGTTCGCAAACTACGAGCGATGCAATGTTCGCGCTAGGTTTGCAGGGAGAGTCGGCTGAACAGTATTGGCATAATGATCGATACAATGAAGCTTTAGGAAAGCTTTTTTGTCTCCCCTATTTTTCCCGTGTTTGGATTATCCAGGAGCTGGCTCTTGCTAAACAAGTACGTCTATATCACGGATACGACCAGCAGTCGGTTTCTCTACTCCACGCACGGGATAGAATACAGCAAGTATTTAAGGCCACCGATCCTGGGACGGTTATACCTCTTTGGCTGCAGCATTGGGGGAACAAGTTGGTTCCTCCAGGAGACGTAGGAAATCTAATATTCGACGGCATGTCAACCAATGCATCTCTACCTGAAGATAAAGTATTTGCGTTCTTCGGAATGATCTATGGTGCGGATGTAGAAGGACTGGTTGCAGACTACAATCTGTCGGTGGAACAGGTATATACCGGCATTGCTGCTTACTTAGTCTCTCGAGGGCACTTACTGAGCATTCTGAAACGATCAAACTGCGGCAATTCACTAGTCGGGCGACTTAATAATCACCACCCCCTTAATATCCCTTCGTGGGTTCCCGATTTTCGCAAAGTCGCTCCAAGGGATATCGCCGACCTTTACCTCGGTCCCGATATTCGACCTCTCTATATGTTTCAGAATTCATTCGATTCCGATACCCAACCAATGGTTACAGAAGTCGTCCGGGAGACAGGGTCATTAATACTTTCTGGATATCCATTAATCAATATCGAATCGACCGAGGCGGGAAGGTGCCATTATTCAAAAAACAAAAAACAGGGCATTGCGATCGGTATTGTATTCGAGGAATTGTTCGACAAGAGCAAAGATACTGCCTTTCTATTATGTTCTAAAGATGGTAGTAGATCTATTTTACTACACCTTCGGAAAGCTAAGCCACACGACCACCACGACAATGTTCACGAACTCGTCGGGCTATGCGAAATTGTTATCAAGTCTAGGCAAGTAGCATATCGAGAGAGTCTGTCCTACAAATTTATCAGCAGTCACTACAAAGACGACACGATAGGGCTTTTTTCATTCGGTAGGCCTTTATTAGACGGCTTCTACCGCCTAGGCAAGCACGCATTAAATCGTCTTTGGACTATCTATAGGTCCTTAGAGAAGAATTCTCGTATAGAAAATCTATTCCATCCCCGGCCTTCCCCATGTTCCCAGATAAGTGAGAATCCCTGGAGCGATTTCCAGGAGTTGGTTGCAGCCACCTTTGCGAACTATGGTCAGTACAATTATAAAATATCGAGGATCCGGACGTTATTTATAGCTTTTTCCGGGTTCTATGACTTTTGGATATCATCAGAGAACCAAACGGTTATCAGAAACCTTGCAACTATCTTTCGAGAAGATATAAGTAGCATACACTCCAATTATGATGATCTGTGGAACGAATGGTTCCAGGATCACAATGCAGCTCAATTTGCTGTTAAGGAGCTCCTTAAAAAAGCTGCAACGCTCACAGCCGTTAATCAGAGTATGGGAGATGGCCCTCAAAAGAGGATAGAGCATTGGAAAAATACAACGCTAAAATTGATTAGCGGACTCAATTGCCCTAAAGACTTTAACCAGCACCTTGTGATGCTAGTCGACGAAGATACGGGCGAGTGTTATATTCTCAACTCGCTGAAACTAGAAGCAGTTCGAAAGCTATTAGATAAAATCAGTTCAGGTATTGAGAAACGGATCGAAGTCATTTGCCAGAAACATCTCAATGAAGGATCTGGTAAGGATTTCGCGGGTAAACAGCCCGATCATGATCACGTCAAGGAACCCGCACATAACTTGATTGGGAATTGGTTTGATTTCATAGAATTACTATCATGGGTCCCCGAGGGAGGTACGGCAACCGATGAAATTAGAGTGGCGTTTCAGCACTTTCAGCTACTTGGCGTTGATTTTCCGAATCCGCCACGTTGGGGATACGAATCTATAGTCAAGTCAGAAATGGAGAAGGTTGTGATTATTTGATTTCCTACCTAGGTATAATGCGGGTTGAATATTTTCCTTCATTCTCGACATGCGTACCTAATGGTACAACTTTCATGGTGTTTTGCGCCAGAGTAAATTTATGTTGACACCATGGGGGAGCGATCCGGCTGGCTTGGGTTTGCTTTTAGGGGTAATTCCTTGGGAACCTGTTATTAGCAAACTGTGGAAGTCCATATATCAAAACTGGTCACCAGTGATTGAATATTTCTATAATGAAATACCTAATTATATCTCAAACTGCCTTGTGTTTTCATTAGACGAGAAGAGAAGACATGGCTATTCTTGCCTACTAACCTTACAATTAAGCCTTAACCAGCACCAAGTTGGTCTTAAGTTCAAACCCTTTATAGAGGCGCATTAAATGCGATGAATTATTTTATGAAATAAAAAAAATATCGTCAAAAATACCAAGTACCTAGTCAAGTGTCATACCTTATTGCCCCCCTTTTCTATGACCTTTACCAAGTCACGAATTATCTCCGGTATTTAAGGTTAACTCCGATACGGGGTGAATACTAACTAGTGGGCGGTGAAGGAGTTTCCCGAATTTTGTCAATATTAGCCTATAGATAAAGTTGCGAGATAGGAACTACCGCCAAGGGAGAAAAAAATACGCCCTGCTCCCAAGGCTTGATGACTCTTTCCTCCTTGTCAACCTCTACATACCTATCCTCTCCCCTTGTGCTTTCCAAGACAATTGTTTCATTTACTGCCTCAGATGGCAACAGCCAATTCGAGTATTGCTCGGACCAGAAGTATTGACGCTATCATCTCGACGGCCCGTAGCAGCAAAACCCAGGTCAATCGCCACCTGCGTCATGGCTTCCACATCGCAGCAGGTAAATCGAATTTCTTACTAATTACCCTTTTCAAAACATCTACCGAGAATAAAGAAGAGAAAAAAAAAGTCAAGCATCGGGAGCTCCCCACATTATTAAAGCTTACTACCCTAATTGTTCTCTGATTGCTTCTGATTACGTACGTAACGATATCAGCTGTTTGTTATATCGCCCGATGTTCGGCTCTCTTCCTAGTGGATAGTGGATGCACCCTTATTTTCTCAGTTCTTCCAATTCTTCCAATAGCATCTTGGACCGTCGATACCTCTACTGCACGACAGTGGTATGATGTACAACGTCCCACACTTTTAAGGCAAACCAACAACGCAGCCGATCAGGCGGTAAAAGATTTGGGAGTACATCCCTTGGGCAGTTAGGGTACTCTGATCGATCATCTGGATGAAAGACGAGTGTGCGCGGGTTGCAACTTGATCTGCGTGGGTTTCCTCAACACAACGAGTCCACATGCACAAAATTTCCAAGTTCCAAGTTTCAAGTTCCCGAGTCCCAGATCCGATTTTCAAGAAGCTGAAGTTAGGCTTAATATTCTATTCGTCTTCTATTCGCCCTCTCTTCTCACCGTCTAACCGATTAACCCCTGGTCGAAATTCCCTCACCTTTCCAATCATTTTATGAATTAAAACTCCCCTCGCCACTTTTTTCCCCGTGTTTTTCCTAGTTAGTCTTTCTTTCCATCTGATAATTTTTAGCTGGAGCCATTGCTAAACCACGTTTTTTTGTTAGCAGGAACGGTAGTACCGGTACCGAACTTAGCACGAGTAGTGGCAGGAAAGCGAACAGTAGCGACACGTACCCCGCCATCGCCAATCTCAGGGTCTTTTACCCCGCCATCTCCAAGCCCACTACACCCTCCAAAACGGCTATTTCATCACCAAGCAGCCGCGATGACGAGACTTAACCTTGGAAATATCAACCCGCACATTGTCGAGGCCAAGTATGCGGTCCGTGGTGAACTCGCCGTAAAATCCGAGGAATACCGCGCAAGGCTTAAGAAAGGCGACAAAAGTCTACCCTTCGACGAGGTTATTAGCGCCAACATCGGTAACCCTCAACAACTTGACCAGAAGCCCATCACCTACTTCCGTCAGGTTTTGAGTTTACTTGAGAACCCGAAGCTATTGGAGCACAAGGATATTCTACTCAAATCTTTAGATTATAAGACAGATGTGATAGAGCGAGCAGAATGGCTATTGGACCACGCAGGCAGCGTTGGAGCATACAGCGCCAGCGCAGGTGTTCCTGTCATTAAGGAGAGCATTGCTAAATTCCTTGAGAGTACGCTACAAACGAATTGCACAATAATTCAAGACGCTAACCTTAATTGCTAGAGCGAGACGGCTTTCCCGCCGATCCATCACATATCTACTTGTCAGCTGGTGCTTCTTCCGGTGTCAACACTTTGTTACACATAATCTGCGCCTCTCCTAGTACCGGCATACTCGTCCCTATTCCCCAGTACCCTCTCTATACCGCCTCGCTTTCTGTCCTGAACTCCACATGCGTACCTTACTACCTCGATGAGCCGGCTCACTGGGGCACATCGATCGCCACTATTAGGGAGTCGTACAACAAAGCTAAGGGTGACGGCGTTGACGTCCGTGCTATTGTGATCATCAACCCCGGAAACCCTACGGGCGCCTCGCTATCAGAGGAGGATGTCCGACACGTCCTAGAGTTTGCTGCTGAGGAGCGACTCGTGGTTTTGGCTGACGAGGTCTACCAGACGAATGTCTTCATCGGAAAATTCCACAGCTTTCGGCAGGTCCTTCTCACTTTGCAGAAAGAACACCCGGGTAAATACGACAACATAGAGCTCGCATCTCTGCACTCTATATCCAAGGGTATGGTTGGCGAGTGCGGACACCGAGGTGGTTACTTCGAGCTTATCGGCTTCAAGCCCGAAGTTGAGGAGCAGATCTACAAGTTCGTTTCCATTACGCTGTGTGCACCCGTCATTGGCCAATGCCTTGTCGAACTCATGGTCAATCCACCCAAGCCCGGCGAGCCATCCTACGAGCTTTATGACAAGGAATACAACGCTATCTACAACAACCTTAAGACCCGCGCCTACGCGCTCTACGAAGCCTTCAAGGAGATGGAGGGCGTCGAGTGTGGTGAACCTCAGGGCAGTATGTACCTCTTCCCCACTATCCGTGTACCCCCTAAGGCCGTCGAGGCCGCCAAGAAGGAAAACCGCACTCCCGATGAGTTCTACTGCATGCGCCTACTTGAGGCTACTGGCGTTTGCGTTGTTCCCGGAAGTGGCTTCGGCCAGGTTGAGGGAACCCTGCACCTCCGAACTACCTTCCTGGCCCCTGGCACAGAATGGGTTGGTAACATCAAGAAATTCCACAAGGAGTTTATGGAGACCTACAAATAGAGGAACGATGGGTCTGAAAGAAAAGAGGATTCACGTCTCGTATAGACGAGGGATATTCGGGTCGACGAGGAACAGCTAGCTGTCGGGTTAGATTCGGATGATGGCTTGGTTCGGGATATATGTTAAATAGATGTTTTGAAGGGAATGAAATAAGCGGGCCCCTACGCATCCTAGATATCTACAAAATCGAGGCGGGTTTGCACGATCGAGGTTTCGTGGTGATTGCTTTTATGAAGGGACATCTAAGGATGGAATGGGACGGGATAGAGGCCTGGACTGGAACTCAACTCAATACCTAGCGCTTACTCTTTATGCATCATCTAGAAATAAATTTCCTAGAGCCAATTTACGATGTTATGAAAACCGCTTAGCAAATTTCTCAAGACGTGATCCAAAAAACATCAAGAGGCTTTGAGGGCTCGTCTATGTTAGGCTGGTATTTAGTGTTACATTAATTTTTCTATTGCACAGACTTCGCAATGCTGTCTTCGTCCCGGACGCCCGTCCCGTCCCATCCATCCATCCAACCCATCTTCCTTTTCCAGCAATTACGCCCTCTCGCTACCGCGAAGCCTTACGGCCTGTCCGTATTTCTGGAGCTTGGTGATGAGCTGGTCGCCCTGCTTGACAACATCCTGGTATTGCTTGTTCTTGTCGTCCGGGCGGTTGGTCTCGATCACGCCCTTTCCGGTGACGCGGTCAATGGTGCAGGGGATGCGGCCGCCGGCAATGAATTTGGCTAGGTCGCTGTTTTTGATTGTGTTAGTATTCTCTATTCATAGAAAATATGGGATGGTGTACTTTGTGTAATAAGAGGAAGGGGGGGGAAGTGATATGGATAAGTAAGCATACCGGTCTAGGAAATCCACCGTCACGCCGAAGTCATTGGCCATGCTCTCGAGCCCGACCACGCGGTAACTCTGTAGTAGCTGCTGGTATGCACGGAGACGCATTTCGCGGATGAACCAGCCCTTGTGTTCATGCAGGTAGCGATCCTGAGTTAGGAACTGCTCCTCTACCTGGGCGAGGGCTTGGAAGAAAAGTTTGTAGTGGCCGTTGTACAGGCTGTTTACCAGTTGGGCCAGGGGCGAGAAATCAACGGCCAGCTCAGTCTCGGGCTGGTCGGTGCTGGTGCCTAAGGTTGTCAGGTTCACGGCCATCGTGGCTTTGGTGGGTGCCGCTGGCGTGGACGATGCTTCCTTCGCAGCAGTGTCGCGCATTTCGGAGTCCTCCGCACCTGGGCCCGCAGATATAGCGCCGGTTAGGGCGAGCAGTTTATCGTCACCATCGGCACCGAGGATGGCCTTGATCTCAGGAGCGTCAACGACCTTGCTCTTGAAGTCGACCCTCTTAAGGGAGACTGAACCGGCGAGGACGGAGTAAACGACGAGGTTCGAGTAGGTGCATAACTCATAACTGGTGAAGGTCGATAGTGAGTCGAGGAGTAAGGGAGCGGCGAGGTTGTACGACCGCACCGTTAGCAGGTGTAGGCCCTCGTACGCCTTTAGTCGGTTGCGACGGTCCCAGTCACCGCCGCTGTCGACGAGGGTCTTGGCGCGCGCGACGTGTTTCTTGACTAGTGCTTTATCGCCGTAGAAAAGTCCCATACGGATTATAGCTAATACTAGGTCGATCTTGGTGCCTAAGATGCCTGTCTTCTCGAAGACGTCTTCGTAGGCTGCTATCGCTTTATCCTGTTGCGCGAGGCTGTCAGCTATAGTCATATAATGATTTACGGAGTCATGGAGGATCGTAAAGTATTATATCAACATACCTTGTCCCCGATTTTAGCAAAGAAATCGGCACGCTTTCCCTTCGCGGCCATGATTTCCGTTTCGCCAGCCTGCTCAACAGCTTCATCCTCCTCCTTCTGGAACTCCTCTAGCTCCTTGTCGTTCTCCTCCTTTAACTTATTGTAGACTGCCTCGTCCCAAGGTAAGGTGGCGCCTGCAGTTTTGCTAGCAACCATGCCGGCGGCGCTTGGTTTCCGTCCGGTAGGCTTCTGGGTTGCTGATGCCGATGTCGTCTCACCGATGGTATTCAGGATACCCTCAGTAGGATGGGCTAGGTATTTATACAGCGGGGCCATCTTATTCTCGTTAATTCCATCTTGTAAGCTCTTGATGGCGGCCTGCTGGGCGGGTCGGGTGGCGTAGGGATTCGTGATGGTGAAGACATGCTGGGCTAATGGTAGAGCAGGCCATTTCGCGTACTGGGGGTCGGAACCCATGATGAATTGGGCGACAGAGAAATCGACGTGGGCCTAAAATAGGGTATCAGGGGATATTCAGAGTCGCAGGATGAAGATGAACCCCTATATTATCAAATATGTCGTTGTCGTTAATTGATGAAGCTTCATAAAAACAGTTTGGCAACGGTAAAGTATCAGAGCTAAGGTTTATGGCTATGGATTTGCCAGCGGTTGCAAGCAGCTGCAGGCGGCCATCGGCGGACGTAACTTTCACAGGAAACTTAGCTCTGAACCAATCATATAGCATGTGTGGGTCTTTGAGAGCCTCAGCAGGTACGTACCCAGCTACCAAAGCTCTCCAAAGTAAAAAAGGAAAGGTGCGGAATACCCCGGTCCTAATAAGCTCAACGCCAAGGCTCACATATACTTTCCACACCTTATGTATCTCTCCACAAGGAACTCTCCGAGCTACAGCACACTAACATACCACTTTCCTCCCTCAACCTGTTTTTTTTTTCCGCTTGGACTTCACGGAATGATTTTAATGTTGTTTACTTTTCATCTCATTCAAACAGGATAATAATAAACAACTATCTACCTAATTACATCTTCAGAAACAAGCAATAAAGACGCAGAAATTCACTCTCCATCTCTCACAATGGCCGGAGACGATGGTCCCGAGGAGCTTCCTCAGCCCTTCGACGCGAAGCGACTCGAGTCCGCTAAGAAACGGAAGCATTCTCAATCCCCCGTCAGAAACAAGAACAAGCATCGCGACGACACCACAGACATGCCTTCAATCGACGAACTCCCTCAGCCATTCGATGCCAAGAAGCTGGAACCGGCGAAAAAACGCCAGCGCTCGAGATCACCGACAGGCGAGGCGCCTCGAAGACTAAAGCGACCCGGTCGCGGTGCCCGATTTTCCCAAGCAGAGAGTTCGTCCATCCGCCACCGCCACGAGCAACGCGAGCGCGAGGCCGCCGAGGCTGCTGCCACGCAGGCTGTGCTGGACCAGAGAGGCATCAACGACGTCGTGCGACAGCATTACAATGCCGTGCCGGAGAGAGGTCGGGATTGGCGCAAGACGGACAGTAGAATCAAGGGACTAAGGTCTTTCAATAACTGGGTGAAGAGCACACTCATACAAAAATTCTCGCCAGACGAGGACTACACGCCCGGTGCTCATGAGAGAGGACATGATATGGCTGGTGCTAGGGACCACCAACTACTTGTCCTCGATATCGGATGTGGAAAGGGCGGTGATTTGGGTAAATGGCAGCAGGCCCCACAGAGGGTCGCGCTGTACGTTGGACTAGACCCTGCAGATGTCTCAATCGATCAGGCGCGGGAGCGATACCGCAATATGAGCCATCGTGGCGGAGGTGGTCGAGGAGGCAGGGGCGGTCACAGGGGTGGCCGCCACCAACATCTTTACGACGCACGCTTCTTTGCGAAAGATTGCTATGGCGAATCTATCGGCGACATCGAAATCATCAGACAAGTCGGATTCGATCATTCGCCAATGGGGAGGAGTGGGTTCGATATCGTCAGCATGATGTTCTGTATGCACTACGCCTTTGAAAGCGAGGAGAAGGCCCGTATGATGCTTCAGAATGTCTCCGGAGCTCTGAAGAAGGGCGGTCGTTTCATCGGCTGCATTCCCAACTCGGACGTGATCGGCGAGCGAGTTATCAAATTTAACGACTGGCTTTCGAAAAAGCAGAAGGCAGAGGCTGCCAAAGAGAAGGAAGCACCTCCTAAGGAAGAAGAAAAAGAGGAAGGCGAGGAAGGTGAAGAAAAGGAGGAGGGAGAGGAGGGAGAGGCCGAGGAGACGGCGGAATGGGGCAACGATCTCTACAGGGTTAGGTTTCCTGGTAAGACGCCCGCGGATGGAATATTCCGACCGCCATTCGGCTGGAAATACAGCTTCTTCCTTGACGAAGCGGTAGAGGAAGTCCCCGAATACGTTGTGCCATGGCCAGCGTTCCGTGCTATCGCGGAGGACTACAACCTCGAGCTACAATATCATCAGAAATTCGACGAAATCTGGGAGGCCGAAAAGGATGACCATATCCTAGGACCCCTAAGCGAGCGCATGGGCGTTCGCGAGAGAGGCAGAGGGCCGCTTTTAGTCTCACCGGAAGAGATGGAGGTTGCGGGCTTCTACCTAGCGTTCTGTTTCTATAAAGTATAGTCTCTATAAGCAATGGGGCTTAGCGCATGTGGTTGGTTTTAAGGCGGCACGCTCACTGGATGAAGGCATTGACATTGTTTATCTAAGGGACGAGCGCAATTCATGATGACATTAAGGGGTTCTGGAGGTCATCGACAGTCTTGAAATCAGGCTTACCCTAAGATTATAGGATAGCATATCACATCAAATAGATATGCCATGAAAGCGCCAACTCGCAATTCAAATTTGATCCCCGTGACAAAAAACAGATAAACGCTACCTAACTCCTAGGCTGACTAAGTACCTAGCCAACGATCTTCATCGCATTCTCACAGCCATTACTAGTCTATCATATCCATCCACTCGGTCACAAAGTTGGCTCGGAAATATTCTCAACATACTACTGGTGGTTTCATCCCTTCGTACCTATTGGATCCCCACTTTCTAGTTTTGGTAATGCTGCTAATTTTCTATTGGCCAAGTCATTAAGCGTAGCATCCCGCGTTGTTTGCCTTTTGCTCCAGAGGCAAGCTACTAGAGTTACTGGTAAAGAAAGACAAATTTCCAAATCGTACAAATCTAAGAGAGTATCAAAGTTTAAATCAGGCTACAAGTGAAAGTGTTTCATTATTATCATCGCCGTCTAGCTTCAACCGCGCAACCACCCTTGCGGATATACCTTTATCGACTCCCATCCCCTATTTCGAAGTTTAACTAATCCTATCCTTATGTTGCTAGTCGTTATTATTCATACATATAAGTTGATAGGAAGACAAATGGATGTAAAAAGCAAGAAACTGTTGTTAGTAGATTCGTTAAAGATTCGTCAAGAACCCGGGTCCACGCTTGCTACCCTCGCAAGATAACCGGTGCTGTTGTTCTCCCGTCGTGTAGATGGGTCGTATACCAATATTAAAGTCTCGAGACAGATACAAAGAAAAAGGAAGGAACACACAATACAACGACAGCAACGACAACGACAATTGACCTCCCCTTTTATACTAACCGAGCAATATACCGCTCCCCAATGCCCCGTATCCAGTCCCCCGTCCTAAGGAACACCATCCGAGCCCCTATATTTTTTTTCCCTCGCTAGTGTAGAAATGCCAAACAAGTCCTGGATAAACGCATTCCCTTCTTCTTCCACTCACACCGAACCTAACCGTAGATGATATCCCTCAACCCATACCCTAATCTCCAAGTCGTAATCCCTAGATAACCTATCTCTCCAATTAGGTAGGTCATTAGGTACCTATCCCGCCCATCCCCGTTGTCGAAGGTACTCCGCGCTCGGGGCGTATGCGTTGTTGTTGTTGTTTCCGCCGTCATTTCCCCCACCGTTGCCGTTGCTGCTGTCGTTATTAACGTTGTTCAGGTTCATATGATTCATTTGGCCGTGGTTGTTGTGATGGTCGTCGTTAGTATGATGGCCCATCGCCGTCAAAGGAACCGGGCCCCCGTATCCGCCAAAATAGGTTGGCGGTGCCATGATATCGGCGCTGCTGTTGTGGTTAGGGTTATGGGGATGGTTGTGGGGATGGTTATTTGGAGCATTGAAGTTATCGAAATCCGATGTGGTGGAATTTGATGAATCACTGAGTCTTTTGGGCTGCGGCAGTGGAAGTTGTGCGGTGTCCCATCCGTAGTTCATATTGCTGTTATTCATCTGTGTTTGTGGTGGTGAAAGAATTGGCGGCTTGCGTTTGAGGTCGTAGGGCCTATGGAAGCAGTGTCAGTGCGGTAGTCTAACTAGTTGATGGGGAGGGGGGTTGGGAATAAGGAGGTAGAGTGGAGCATACTTCTGTCGACTATACATCCGTGGTTGGTGGCTATCAATAGGATGGTAAACTGGCTGAGGGTTTATCTGGCGAGGCATTGCTAGATGGCCGCCGGCGCTGTGGGAAAATCCTGTCGCCATGCTGTTGGCCATCATAGAAGGAGACGTAGAATTTGATCCACTCGAAAAGCTGCCCTCATGGACACTGCCGCTAGAATCCGACGACGCACGTTTTCGACAATTGTATTTGCGGACCCCCCAGCGGATCAACCGACCTCTATACGCTCTGACGCTGCGATGGGAGAGCGCGTTTGTATTAGTGTTTATTTCTCTTCTATTTGCCTATTTACAACGCATTTGTAGTCCTAGATATAGAAAAAGGGGATAAATGATGATGAAATAGGATATATCGAATGGAATAATGGGAAACGTAACCGGAGGAGAGGGATAGGAGAAGAAGGGTTAATTCTCACGAGGCTTTGAACCCATATCGTTCACTCATGATCTGGCGCACCACAGCGAGCGTATGCTCAGCGTAGAGGTCTTTTATGGTGGCCTCGTACATATCCCATTGCTTCGTCATATTTGTGATGGTAATAAGTCTACTTTTCTCTTATCGGAAATGATGCCGGATTCGAAGTTGACTACTAGTTATGAATGGCAAATGGTTTCTGGTTGGAAGATTAAGGGCGAACGAGTAGTAGTCGCGGCCATCCGGGGCAAGCAAATCGGTAGTCATTTCACGTCACGTTTTTGTTTTTGATTTTTAATTTTTTCCTTCGGGGACGCAAGCGAAGGGGGAAAAACGTCAGAGCCTCACCGGGATTCCCTGAGAAACTCACTGCAGTACACTACGTGCGGGGAGCCTACCTACCTACCTGGTACCTAAAGATCATCTACTGAACTATTCGGGAAAGGGGGGCGGCTTTGGGTCGGTTAGAAGGGCTAAATAGAGGCTTGTTTGTCCGCGCGGCTCACAGTCCCTACCTTAGTACCTACCTAGGTAAGAGAGAGACCAACGCTGGGAAGCAGGCTACGGGGCTATCCTGCTCATCGCCTTTATTCCCTTAGCACATCCCACCCGCTGAAAGGTCCTGCAAGTTACCTTCCTTTACCAACCTCCAATTCCCTATCCTATCTGGGCGCGGGCTTGCATGATGGGATTAAGGGGCGTATTATGACCTAGGTAGGTACAGGAACCACCCTTGACTAGAGCCTTACCGCTAAGTCGGGCTCGATCTGGGTAGGAAGGATAGCGGGAGAAACCCCTACAAATATGGCTTAATGGGCTTATGGGCTTTTTGGGGATTGTCCTTTGCAGATCTGGGGAAAGAATCAGCGAAAAAACAAAAGGACATCATTAACCGTCTAGGCCGCAGCCACTCCGGAGCCTGCTTCTCTAGCGCCATCGACGCAGCTCATCGGGGGAGATAGTGATGTTGCATGCTATTAGGCAGTCAGGTAGGGAAATCTACCTAATGATAGGTGTTTTAACATAGATATTAAGTAGTATATGTATGTTATAGCCTTATAGCCTTATGCCAGTCATTATAGATGCAGATATCGTGTGTTGTTCGCAAAGGCTCTGCACGAAATTCTACTTGCGTATGCTTTGTAACATGAGAGGAACCAGTATACCAAACAGGCTGGGATCAGCCCCCACGATGCGATCTCGTACATAAACTTGACTCACTTCACCTTGAAGCCACACCACCCTTCACCTGGACCGGGGTGCCTGAGGCTGACTGCCCTTCCCCAAGTACTCCATGTACCGTACCGCGCGTTTGTAGACGCTTTGGAACACAACCAATCGGATAAGGGATAGGATCAATATCGTTTATGAGCGGTTTTAGTCATCGTTATACAATACCTAGGAAGTACCTAGTAATCTACTATTAATAGGATTCAGGTTTTATGACCGGCCTGCGAAGTCAAGGCCTAGAAACCTTGGAAGACAAACGAACAAAGAGGTAAACAGACTACATTCAAATTACGGGAATAATTCAAAGACGGAAAAAAAAAAATCAAATTGCAAATTGCAACATAGCCCTAACACCGTTATAATATAATTCTAGAAAATTTAAGAAGATGAACTTCGACGTTGGTGATCTCATTGGCATATTAAACGGCAATATGGAGAAAATACAATACCACCCCACCATTATGCGCTGCAGCCTCATTCCTTTTTTGTTCTTGCTTACTGCCGCATGCTGATTCAGTCATGTTTCTAATACGTAAACCCCGCTTCCGGCCGCCTCGTTTGATCCTTTCGGTTTATACATTAAGGTCGCTGCGCCGCGCCCCAAAAAGAGAGAATATTGCCTGCCGGAGCCTAGATCACTCACTCGTACGAGTTCGGACCAACGTGCTTCAAGTTTAACGTCAATGAGGCTGGATCCAGCTGAATCATTCTCCAAGCCAACCCAACTCACTATAATCTCACCAATCATTACAGACTTGGCCGCGAAAAGAGTTTCTAGTTCTTCGGCCCGGGGACGGTGGGCAGACTACGTCTCTAAGCAGCAGCCGCCTTCTTCTCATCTGTAGAGGAGGAGCCATTCTTAATGGTGTCTTGCTTAGTAACCGGTGAGATCTCTGTAGGACTGCTGACAGTTTCTCCGCCAGTGATACCGGTATCTTGTTCCTTGTGAGCAGAGGCCGGGTCGATCTTTCCAAGACTCGGCTTTGTTTCGCTAACAGTACCACTTGGAGAAGACGGCTGGCTCTCGTAAGCTGGACCAGTCGCACCGGCAGCAATCCGGATAGCGTCGAACCACTTTTGAGCCTCAGAAGCAGAATGAGCCTTGAAGTTAAGCTCCGAAGTTCCTGCGATTTTGCTACTAATGCTCTTGCTCCTGTCCTTCCCCTTGACCGAGAATTTCTCGCCGCTAGGAGCACCGATAACGGCATCCGGGAGATAGATAGAGAGCTCCGGCTTTGGATCATATCGCAAGTTATCGTCGTCCTTGAATTCGTGCAAGTATTTCGACGGAGTCACCACATAGTACCCGGACTGTGTACCCCAGGATAGTTTGTTGCGTGACTTGCGTTCTAGACTACCTTCGATGAGCGGCTTAGTCGCGCTATGGTTTTGGTTGGGGAACACAAGCTCCTCCACAGTTCGCGGGGGATCATTCGGATCAACAAGGCGGTGGCCTTCACGGGCGATGAAGCCCTGCCATTCAAAGTCGCCCGGGATACGTTGCGCCGCGCCTAACATGTCGGTGTACAGAGCTCTCGTCTTCTCAGCCTGCCCACCGGCGACCTGATTCAATGCATCCATCGCCTGTTGGACCACCTCGACCACGTGAGCCTCAAAGGCTTTGAAGCTGTCCTGAACATTGATCAGATCATTCCTGTGGTTGTTCTCTTCGATGACCTGCTTGTTCAGCCTATGGATGACGCCCCGCTGTATGACATAAGGGTCATCGCCCGGGGTCATCTTACCCCCCGTAGACTCGAAGGCTGCGGTATGCTGACCAAGAAGCTCAATTTGTTTCTGGGTGGTGTTCCTAGCCTTCTCGATCTCCTTTGCTCCCTTTTCGACTCCATGCGATACCTCCTTGTGCTTGGCCTTGATCTCCTTGTGCAGTCGCTCAAGAATAGGTAGGACGGAACCCTTGAGGGTTTTTTCCGTTTCTGAATTCGAATTGATCATAGCCTAAAGATGTTAGTCGCTGTGTAAAGATTCAACGTTGGTTATGATTGAATATCTTACCTGAGTATTGACTCGCATATTCTCAAAGAAACCGGCGACTCCGCCAAGACCTTGGTCGAAGTGCGCCCCCTCCTTGAGAGGATGGGAGATCGTCTTAAGCACCTTCTCATACTCTTTGGAGTGCGCCTTATGAACCTTCTCCACCGCTCCGACATAATCCTCTAGATATCCTACGGCATGTTTCCAGGCTTGAAGTCGTTCGGCGAGTAGACCGGCTGTCTAGATGTAGGAAGATCTTGTCAGTAACAGCAATAAGGAGTAGAGAAACCCAATGCGACTCGACTGCGACTTAATGCAACTTACACTAGTAGGATCAATGTCTGGTACAGCTTCCAAATCGCTGAAATTGGTACTCTTCCGGACAGGAAGCGGTTGCGAGTCGCCGCTCATTTTGCAGTTTTCTAATTGATGTCGTTACTTGGTTATTTGGCTATTTTGCGAATTTCGGAGGTTTGTATGTCTTGCTTCTGATCGCGCCCGCTAATCCGAAAATCACCCCGCACTGAGAATAACGCGATCTACTATGGTTGATTGACGTCAATTGAAATCAGGGCGTCTATTCAAAATGCGTCGATTCTTCTCTCGTAATGGGAGTAGTTAATGGTAATGATTTACTTCGAGTCGGTGAGTTGAATGAAGTATTTGAAACAGACCCCTTGGAATTATTCAAGATTAAACATTAAACAAGCTTGAGCCAAGCAATCTCCCAATGTCCGGAGCACAACAACTGGGCAGTTATGCCGTCTGTCTGGTGATGCGACTTGGTGGATATTCCAACCCCTGCGTCGATCATCGAAGCTTCGAACCCTGGCTGGGAATGGTGGGATAGTATGACGCCGATTTATCGATTGTTGATATCAGACTACCCTTACGTCTAGCTGCAACAGGTTAGGAATTCGATCTATAGATGAATGCTAATAATTGCTAATACATAGTCGGTGCGGTAGTTGGAATTCTAGGAAAAGATATTGAAGTCATCAAAGATTCCGGTCGCACAGCTTCAGCCAATCGAATATTGACAACGGTAGTACCGCATCGACTACACACCTGCGCTTTCTCTCATACGGGAAAGTCTGAGAGGAAAATGATGTCATCTACTCTTTTAGCTGCCTCTAGATATGTACATAATTGTACGTAAGCAGGTTTTTAAGCTTGGAAGTGTCTAGCTGAAGTATGTAGGTACTTATCCAAGTATTTGTACCTTTTCTCTTTCGTACGATTCAATGGATGTTCGTTATCCCTGTGATCACAATTTTTTTAATTATCACGATGTTCTCGACAACGTTGCATCGTTCGACTGGACAAAGTACAATTAGCTTATTAAGTCAGGTATCTACTATGTATATGTGCCTATGCATATTGACAAATACCTAAAGTAATGCTAAGAATAGGTGTCCATTGTGCTATCACTTGGCCTCCTTGTACCCCTTACTCATGCCTCAATGTAATTGTAATTGTTTTTACTCTTCCAAAAAAACACGGTAAAGGATAATCGCTCACCCGGCAAAGACCGACTTAAAACCAGCAAAGTATTACAGAGTGCGACAATTCCACTTGCGGACAGGCCGAAATCTCGGGATGAACAAATGTCGTATTCCCACCGGCTTGACTCGCCAGTACCGACATACCTTACGCGAGACACAGGACCGTTGCAAGGTCGCAAGCGAGAAAAATTCCTCGTTTCTTTCTAGGTAACTCGAATACAATGCAACACTCCATACTAGCCACACGCGCACACACATTATGCAAGAGAGCACAAGAACACAAGGACACACACAACCGTAATTATCCGTGCTGAGGTTGCAAGTTTAAAAAACTTTCTTTTCTTATTTTCTTCTTTCTCCTCGGTAACTGATTTGCCGAGGGTGTCAGGAATGGACAGTGGTATCGCCTCCTAACATTGAACTGTCTTGGTTGTCTCTTGGTAGTCTAAATGCCAATTGTGCCTCTGCGCCAATGGCCGAACAAGAACATGATGGGGTATATAACAATTCTCAGATATGTCCATCCTTAACAAAACCGGTCAACTTTGATCGCCTGCTCGAATCCCGCAACCAAACGCCTTTTCGCCTCTTGTCCCTCTCTCATGTAATGTAATGTGCATGTATGTACGTGTGGCCCGTCCCGATGAAACCCACCCCCTTCGCGAACCGTGGCGCATGTGAAATGTGTCCCCCTGAGCCATTAAAACGCCTAGCCAAGAGAAATTATATATAACAAAATAAATCACTCCGATAACCTTGGTAACCCGTAGAAATTTGTCGGGTTTGGGGAGCATTTCCAAATGGCAAAGTAACAGTAGTAGAGTCACAGTCCTCCACAAAGGCGTCGTGGCAACTAACCAGTCCTGCCTTGGATGAGTCGTAGCCGTCGCTCGCCATCGGCGCCCCCTACCGCGGCATGGCTGGGGAAGAAATTGAACCCCCCCATCGAGTGCCGATTGGTCGACCGAGTCCTTGACGTGCTTCTTGACCCGTTGGCCGAAGGCGTCCTGGATCCCTCCGCATGTGGGCCCTCTGTGATAGTCGATAGAGGATCCGTTGGCACGATGCGGGTAGGCGAATTCGGCGAACTCATAGAATTCATCACGGTCTGGTAATCCGGAAGTGCGATGGGACCCGTGTAACTGTTCGACCTTGGCAGCGGTGCCCTAGTGGCCGTTGTATAACTCGGTACTTTGCTCAACTGCTCCATGTCTAAGAACTCAGTGTGTTCCGGCGGTGTGTGATGACCCCCTGCATGAGGTGGGTGATCCTCCTCGCTTGTCTGTCGCGATAATTGTGTCGAATGTGCTTGCGATGATTCTCCTGTGTGCTCGCCATCCTGCGGGTGGTGGAATGGGGTCGTGGAACCCGATACGGATGTCATTGAAGTGTAGGATTCGTTCCTCCGGGATTCATCGAGCGATACATTCTGCAGCCTAGAGGATAGAGCTGCGGGAGGAACAGCTATAGCATGGGCCATCGCTGCGAGATTTTCTGTCGAGCCTGCTCGTGACTGTGCGTAGAATGGGCTGTTAACACCACTCTGTATCGCGGGGGTCATAAGTCCGTTTGGTTCCATGTCTTCGTAGAGCTGATCTAAGACGTGCATTCCATAGCCAGGAGGAGCCATGCTTGACGCTTCGCTCTCAGGAGTTGCTTCGCTGGAGTTTTCTGGTGCCTGAGAGACCAGATTACCTTCTTCGTCTAAAGGCATATTTGGTGAAATGAAGATAGTGATCGGCAATGATGCTCGAAGCTGTTCGAATGATCGTTAACATATGCACCATCCTCAAAATTAATTGGTGGCGCGAAATCATACCTCAGAAATGTGGCCGTCGGGATTCCTTAGCGCGACCGTGAGCTTCAGCTTGTGTCTAATCTTGATACCGTGAACCGAGCAGTCCTGGATGCACTTGCTCAATCTCTTCGGCAGCGGCAGCTCCTTGAGAACGACCCATCCTTCCTGACCAGTCTCTTCGATATTATCATGCCAACTGGTTTCGCGATTGACTTCGAAATTCCATGAGGTGACGTCGCGATCGTGCTTATATGATTTTGCGGGGGTTGGAAAACTCGACACACTGAATTCCTGAACTTCGATAAGTTTAACCGTGATGTTGCCCATTTCCAAGCCTTTCAATAACGGTGTGAATCGCATCTCCAAGGGAATGTTGCTGCCAAAAACCACGGCCTTTTGCGGGACGACCACGGAATACTCGATCTTGTTAGGCCATATATTCTCTACGCTCATAGCGTGGTTGAACTCTAGTGCCGCCGGTTCCAATGTTCGAATAATTCGGAGTCGTTTGTACGCATGTACATTCTTGGCTAACTTCCCCCTCGATATGGTTGCTTTTAAGACATAGGTAATACCGGTTTGGTATAGCCCCTCCACACTCTCGGCGGTATCTCCTGGCAGCAGAAATTCGAACGGCCATTCATAGTTTCCAGGGGCTAAAGTGTTATGATGCGTCGTTTCTCCCACGAAAGGAGGCCAAGTATGTCTTAGAATCGTGATTGTCCTGTCGACCTTCTGGTTGTGAATCCCCGACGGCGTTTGCCTTCCGTCAACCCACGCAACACGGCAGCTACCCATAAGTCGTAGGTGAACATCTTCGACCTTCAAATGTTCTCTCAGACATAAAACTAAGACACCCTTCAACAGTTGACCGGAAGCCTCATGCTCGTTTCCACGTAAAACGATAAAATCATTCTCGAGACTGTAGCCGATACTCAGTAAGATGTCGCCCGGTTGCGGTTTTCGCTGTTAGTCAACACCAACGGTTAAGCTTACCGTATCTCGAATAATGTACAAGCACTTCGGCTTGCCACCGAAGTGAAAGGGTTAAAAGATGGCATTTTTAGTTCCGCTGTTTCAACAGCGTGTATTATTGATTTCGATGTAGTTACGCCTGCACTCGGTTGAGAGCCGGCTTGCGGATTTCGTCCACGAAAAGTGAACGTTAAATGGTGAAGGTTGGTCATGAGTAAGTATAAGTAGCTGGGCGAGATAGGAGTATTAAAAGTAGTTAGAATCAGAATCCTAGTACAAAGACGTGGGACAGCTTTGCAAGGACATGTATGTATGACACAAGATACGAAGGCCGACTCCTTTAGCGGGTGGATACACGCTACTTTTTAGTATATCTCGTTCTCCCTTGACATGGGAACATTTTTTTTTATCTTTTTGAGATGGGCCATGCCGATTCAAATACATAGTACAATGGAGACACTGGAAATTGCAGCGGCTTTAAGTGACGGTAACCAGAAACAGTCATGAGCCAGTATGTTAATGGCAGGCAATGGCAGAATGGATATGCCCGCCGCCGTGCTCGGGCAACTCGTCCCATTTTTCTAGGTCATGGTCAGTTTTCGTCGTTGACCAGTCAAGAGACTTCGTAACGTACATATTCAAGTACGTACACATTTCGATGAATTGATGTGTGGACGAATGTAGAAGTGACAAGGGATTGATTAAGGAAACCTTCGATTGCCAGGCTGCCAGGGGCAAATTTGGAACCTGGCTACCTGGCTGGACCTTGATCGGCTTCGTCTGCTTGGTTCGATGGTCTAGCTGGTTAGAAACGGTGATAGCCGGCCGGGATCTGCGCTGGTAGTAGATCGCCCAAATCGTGAAGAAAAGTACCAAGATACATGCAATGCACTGTAATGGAGTATTTTCAGGTGCACTGGACACACTGGACAGAGCTGGATCAACGGAAGCGAAAGTCGATATCCACCTGTCCACTTACCTATCCACACCTGCGGCGATGGCTGTGTATCATCGACTTAAGAGATTTTTTCTCCTTTCCCATTTTTTTCATAAAGGGTAACATCCATTAAGATTTTGATGTGTTAGTGATGGTTCAAAGTGAGGAGTCTAAAATCTTGAATCTCCTAATCGCTCCCGGTCCTAGTCAGGTGGGGCTCTGAAGGCCTGAAATCGGACGGTCGCACCTACTGGTGTTACTGGTGGTACAGGAGTACAGGACATCCAATACAGACATCTACTGGCAATTTGGAAAGAACTACTTCGTATTTGGTAATGTGATGGCGTGCAAGTCACGCGGTAGAAGGTTTGATAGGGCACAGCTTACTCCTAGCTATCCGCCCTCGTTATCCCAGCAAGCCCCGTCACCTATCCCCAATCATTCCCAATTCCGATACCTTCAACTCATTTCAACATCGTCGTCCGTTTCCGGCTTCTTAGTCGTCCAGGCCGTTGTTGAATTCCATCCACTCATCCACCTATCAGTCATCCACACCTCTAAGCTTTACAAGATGATGGACTGATCATCTCCTTACTACCAACTACACCATTACATGTGTTGCAGATGTCGCAGGTGTTACAGTTCACGCTGTGCAAGTATTTAAATCGCCCGTCCCTACTGTTATGTTACCATTCCAGTCCCACGAGCAGCATGAGTTATGGGACTTGTTTCTCCTTTTCAGCCAATTAGGCCGTCCAGCTGGACCTTTGACCTTCATGTCGAGTAAATTAGGTATGCACCTAGGTATGTATCTTGTACCTTTACTCTATTTGAGAGATCTAAGGCTTGCTTGTTTAATCATCTGGAATCATCGCATCATGATGTGGTGTGTGGAGTTGGGTTGGTTGGCTCGTTTCTCTCCTGCGAAGCCTGCAGTCATTCATATGATTTCTCCTCAGCTCAGCTTTCCACGTCTTCTTCGCTGCGCATTGCAGTAACCAGCATGAACCAGCAATGCAACATCCCCCAAACTTGTTTACATTACAACGCAGACTGACATTCACATTCGCATTCACCATCGCAATCAAGGCGGAGCTGACCTACATGCTGCGGCACGGGGATTTATTGGTCTCATGATGTCGCTTAGTGGCAGACATCTGCAAAAGATCTTTCTTTCGAAACGAAAAAGAATGCATTGTCTTACGAAGAGCCCTTCCCCCGAAATATCCACGAGTTTCCGTGGGGGGTATGGCCTGGACTCAACTCGGCATCTTACATCTTACAATCCCAATTTCCAATTTCTCCCTTAAGGACTCAAGGGCTCCAAAAGCTCCCAGGGCTCGGCGGTGAATACCGATGAAACGACACCGCCTTGTGAACATCACGATCCGTCCATTTCCATTGCTCGATATACTTGGGTACTAACACCTAACATAACACCGGTACCATCCTAAGTAGTTCGTTCTACGTATGATTGCAGGTGGCTTTATTTATGACATGATCCAAAAGCTGCGGATCTATGCGCCAAGCTTGATTTGGATCAAACGGACTGCGACTTTGTCTGCTTGTCTGCATGCATGGTGCCTGGAAGCTGCTCGCTCTACACCTTTGGCCTTTATTGCTCTTGTTCACCCATCCGGGTCTCACAACCTCACTCGGGCAAACAAACAACCGGATGAACCGAAGCAAACAATACAGCCCCGGCTTTTGACTCAGCCCTGCCGCATTTTCATATGCTACATGTTCCTACATCTCATATTTAATATGCGATTTGCTTCTTATTGGTCGTAAATTATCTCATTGATAATTATATTCTTGGATCCCAAATTGCTACATACCTAGTACCGAGTACTAGGTAGGTACAGCTCTTAGCACCGTAGCCGGCTCAAGGAACCGGCCCATGCTTGATCCTCATATCCAAATATCTAAACACCAGCTCTCTTTTTCAGGCGAATTTTAACTCGGCCGCTAGGCGATGCTTAATTGTTACTGGAGCTCAACCCTTCATCTCTGTTCAACCTGACACAGCTTAGAAGACATTCCATGTCTAGTGGCGGAAACTCGTCAACCCGTCTCAACGGCTTAGACTAATTTGTTCTCTTCGCTTAAAAGGCTACGCCGGTGGCGCCCCGCTGCATAAAAAGATAAGGTCGCGTCATCACGACACCGACACGTTTGTAACTGTTGATAATGTCTCGCACCTGCACCTAGCGATATGGTATCATCTCATCCTTTTTTTCGGGGATCCACTCCTCCTAATCCACCACCTATGCACCAGGACTAGGCATCATTATATTAGAGCCTCAACTATATGCGGTTGCATCAACTTTCAAGTGATAAGGATGTCTGCTGATGACAACAGAAACCTCTCGTCAGTTGATACTCGTCAGCCTCTATGGCAAACTTTACCTGTATATACCATTACGCGTCATGTGTTACGCGGGATATGTGTGCATACTCGATATTTTCCGCTGAGTTCGTATCAAGCAATCCACTTAAGCGGAACCGAATCTATTGAACATCGACGGCCCGAGCTACCAAGCGTCATAGACTATTAGTAGGTCCGGAAGAGGTTGAATCTTTGAGGCTATTTGGAGCACGGTGGCCTATTGACTGGATATTGTTGGGTTCCATCGTTTAAGCATTGGTCTTATCCCGCCCACCTGGATCCGCGAAAGTTCAAGGCGGTTTTTCCCGAGATAGCATTATGAGACCCTTCTAGTTGTGAACGAGGCCTTTAAAAAGTGCCTGACATGAATCCGTTTTGAAGCGCCCAGGCGGACCTAGCTAGCGCTGAGCCTTCAGATTGCTAAGTGGATCTTAGTGTCCTCGGTGGAGCGGCTAACGGTGCTCGAAAAAAAAGATCGTAGGTTTCCATATCTATGCCACGTGGGGGCACACAGGCGTATTCTACATACAAAAACCTGACAGTGCCTGACGATCCTACGAGCTTATAGTGAGGGGATAAAAAGAAAAGAGTTCACACCGACCGCTCTCTGTGCATGCGCACCTACATTTCGGATACATCAACTGATACCTACCTACATAGCTGATAGCCGTTAGGCTCGAGACTTAACTAGCTGCATCGACCGAACGGGTTACCCTTTTCAGAGTCGTCATCCTATGATTCCTATCCGTGCCCATTTGTTTCTGGTCCTAAGCTTGCTAAACAGGGTAGCTAGCCTTACAGCAGATAGGGTCCATAAGGGACCACTCAGTTTCACGGCTTGCCGGGATCTGAAGGGCCGACTAAAAAAAAGTCGAGTCGAATCGAGTCAAGTCGAGATGAAAAAAATTACCTTCTACCAACCTAATTGTGTACGTACATATATAATAACCTTGTTGAGGCTCTCTTCAATTAGGCGCGTTCTAGACGCGGACGCCGCGCAAAGACGGTCCCGGTGCCGGCCGCCGACGAATCAGCCAACCAGCCTCCCCCTTACCTTAATGCAGGTAAGCTGTCGTTGGAACTTAGCTGTAGCTAGCTAGAGCTGACACTTTATTGACCAGGGGGTGAAGATAAGAAAATACAATACATCAATAATATCGAGAGAAAAAAAGAATAAATCTGATATAATTCATACCTACATGAGGTCCCAATAATAGCGATGGGTCTTCACATGCTTACGACGGTCGTTTCGCTCTCGTTTCCGCTCCCGCGCAATTGCTCCCTGCGCACGTAACGTAGGAGCCTCAGACATTATGTATGTACATATGGATGGGATTTATGTGCATTCCTGTCATTATCAGTGATGAGACGAGACGAGACGCGCATCGGCTTCCCTTATCCAGCCATCCCGTCATAGATCTAGGTCTTCGCGTATCGACTTTCGCATGTGCGAAATATGACAGAAACCAATTCCAATACAGCGAATACTACGGTATCGCACGGTAAGAGCCGAAAAGAAAAAAAAACGAAACGAGAAAGTAAAGAAGAAAAGAAAAAATAGGTAATCAATACAACACGGACCTCCCTTTTTTCAAATTCCTGTTTTAAGGCATTTTATTATCTCCACGAGCATCAAACGAAACGACTCGTCGAAACTCCTGCGTTGCGTTGTGTTGCGTATCATCTATCATAGGATCGCGGACTCCATACTAGGTATTACCCTAAGCTCCTTAACCTGATTCGATCTTCGCCCAAGTTCCAAAACGGATAATGGATACAACCCATGAACATCTCCTGCCCTATCCACCACCTCTGCAGGCAAGACGGGTCCTGTCAGAGAAAATAGAGAAGAAAAAAAAACTACCGGGGTCCCACACTTACACCGAAAAGCCACCGGGGCCAGCCTCCCGGGCGGCGAGCGGCAAGAGGCGGGCGAGCTAGGAACCCAACAGGAAAACGATTTTCGTTGGATGGGGCTCCCGTCGTAGCATCCCGGAGATTTCTGTCCTTGCAAGAATATGCAAAATCGCGCTCTAGCTGGGTTGACTAACGGCAATGCGCACCAAAAATATGCCTGTCCCTAGGTACCCTTAGCTCCAAAACCTGCCATTCGCGCATGGAGATCCACAGAGTCATTTGATTTGATGGATACCGTCGTTCGACGTTGGCTGAGCATCGCGATCGAGCCGGTTCATCAGAGCAGCCCTTCTGTTTCTCCTCTATGAGTCTGCTTGTCCAAGGGAGTCCGATGGCCGGTTCCAAGTTCTGATGTGACCTAGAATGAACGTCTTAGTATACCTAGAACATCGACAATGTCTGAATTTCATGAATCATTCTTCTTACCCGTCTTACAGCTCACGATGATAGCATCTTCAGTGAATTCGATCCAACTAAGGGGGTGCTTATCCGCCACCTTAGTCAATACTGGCGGTAATATCGCCGTTCGCGATCGCGGTTCTACAGGGTGATTAATCGAGTTTTCTTCTGCGTCAAGCAATGCCGAGACAACAGAATCCGATCGCATCCTATCGGTCGCAACGCTCTGAGTTTCGGCACGCTGCGATGCTGGAATTCGAGAAGAGATAGAGCCACGCTGCCGGCTTGATGTCTGTCAAATCATGTCAGCAACAGAATGAGAAACGGCTCCAAACAACGCACTACTTTTGGTTTGTGTAACATCCCGACGTTAAAATCCCAAAGGCATAGCCGACAATCTTCACCCACGCTACCAAAACGATAGTTTCTCTCATCGCACCTCCAGGGGTCGAACGCAACAGACGTAACCCACGACTGATGACCCTGGCATCGCGCTATGAGTGTCGTTTCTGAGGGACACCAGATAGAGATCAAATCGTCTTGTCCTCCGGTAAGGACGTATTTGCCGTCCGGAGACCAACAAACGCATGTGAATCCTCCATAATAAGCATTATATACCCCAAGAAGCCTGCATTACTGTTAAAACTACTCTCATCAAGTTTTTAGGGTTGGCATTTTCAGCACTTACTCTTCTTTAAGATAATCGATAATTCGCATCGTGCCATCTTCAGACACCACCGCAAGATGACGGTTATCAGGTGAGAATTCAAAAGCATTGATCCGTTGGTTCGACAGTTTCCATACAGCCACAGGATTATTTTTCTGGTTCCTGGAGTGAACGGACTTGAACACATTAATCTCTTTATAGTGGTCGACGCATTTGGGAGTTGAGACGTCCCCATTAGACTGAGTCCCTTCCTCCTCGGCATTGAAGATCGCATCCTCCTTCTCCTTGTCATAGACAACTAAAGATCCGTCCATATGTCCTGCGAGAAATAGGTTTTCTGCTCCTGGTATCCATCGGATTTGAGAAACAGGCGTCTTGTTAATAACCCCCTAATAACGATTAGTGAAACCCCCTTTTATAAGGCACCAGAAATCTTACATTTTTATTTAGTCTAGTGTATCGCTGGGACATAGGCTCCCACCATATAATCTCGCCTGTTGAAAAGCCCATGATAATATCAATATGACTCGAACTCTTCGTAACCAAATTGACATCGTGGCTTAAGCAATGCGCTTTAGTAAAGAGAATTTTAGTCAGGTAATCAGCCTTCGTGGGAGACGAGAGATCTAGCCATTGGAAAGCACGATTAATGTTCGCAAAGGCAAAAAGTCCGTCACTTGGTCGATCGGCTAATTTCTTAGAGAAGGCCTCATTAATGATGACTCTTGAGATAAAAGACGAATTACTCTTGGTCATATTATTCTTCGGTTTGCGCCGCTTATTGGGATCTTTGGTTTTCTCAGGCGCAAGTAGAGCGTTGCCATCCCCAAATGCCGGCGCCGAGATGGCAGTAGCAGATGTCGACGGCCCGCCATCACTAAAGGGTGTACCTCTCCCCTCTCCGTCACTGCTTAGCTTGGCGTCATTGGAGTAACGTCCCTCACTTGGGTGTTCGGCGATACTCGGGGATAGCGTTGTAGTCGTTGGAGTAAGCTTAAAAAGAGCTGGAGGCGGTGGCCTTGTTTCAAGACTAAGGATCGAGATCTTGGTTCCGGCTGTAGCTGGTTGCGGTGTGGTCGCTAAAGGATTCGGATTAAGCACTGGTGCCTCAGATGGATGGGGTGGTGGTGTCGCAAGGAGCAGATCTTCTTTAAGCACATATGTTCCTGTATTATAGTCTCAGCGCAAGTTCTAGGCTTTCAGTTTTTCGTTCTGGAACCGTACCTTCTCCGGCTAAAAATTGGTCTTCGGGGTTCGACAAGATGTTATTGGTCTCGATCATAGGTGTGGCATGGCCGGCAGCGACAGCGGCATTATACGCTGCCTGCGTAGGATATCTCGGCGGAGGCGGTAACACACTAAATGCGCGAGACAACTTGGCGTCAGCTGTCTGGGCACGATCATAGTCGTGGAACACAGCATGTTCCGTAGGGAGGATGTAGCCTTACAACATGACGAGTCTCTCTTAGACCGCAATTGAAAAACCCCCTATACGTTTGAAAAGACGTCGTGTAATTCTAGGCATGTAGGCGCACAATCTGAATTGCACGAGGCAATTGGATGTGGATTAGAATAGAGTAAATGAAATAGACAATCAAGCTTGGTAAGCAATCTACGTCAGCTTATAACCGTACTGCTGGTGAATATAGTACAGAATTACAAGGTGAATCCAAACGATATATGTTGTTGTGAAAGAAACTTGGAGAAAGAAGCCAAGGAAAAGGTTGGAGAGTAATGTCGCGCATTGTTGAAATCGACAGGAACGACTCCCATGTCAAGATTCTAAGTGAACGATAAACAGGGGTATAGAGACTCTCGGGATGATGATGTGGGGTAACTCTACTATTTGAAGGCATGGGGGATCCATCTTAGATGAGGGGAAGAACAATCATTAACAGCCCCGGGGCCATACTACTAGCCAAGTCGTACCTACCTCCAGGGCTACTCTATATCACGGACGCAGGTAGGCAGGTATATGCATGTGTAACATTAGATATCATATATGTACATGTATGTAGCTAATATAGCGTAAATATATCAATTTGGTTGATAGGTGACGATGGGTGTTCATCCAATGATTCGGAAATCTGATCTTAATGGAGAGACTTGCAGGTAAATGTTCAGGGCTGCATCCCACTTGTAATAGATGTACTCTTATAGGTGGTACGCATGTATCTTCCAGGATCTTCACCTATCAACTTGAGGAGTGCTGTGACTACTACTAGATATAACTTCAGCTCTTTGATGAGATCATATAATTGAACGATAAAAAGCTGAGTTAATGCTAGTCATATACTTCTATATTTTAGAATTTCATATTAATATTATTAATTCCAAGCGTTTTTGTGGTCGTATCAAGCAATCAATAATTCTCAATAATTTCCTAGCAGCTTCTTAGCACTGTATGTACTTATACATCTGTAAAAGATACATATGTACCTAATCGGATAATCACAAGGTTGGCCCGAACAATATAGAATATCGATACGTAACTTCCGGGGCATTGGATTTCTGTCGACCCATTTACCATCCAATACATCAATCAGACTCATCCAACTCCAATCAACTTAACGTGTGATGCTCGTGAAGCGGAGAACAAATCGACACCGCTCACCCGGCTAATACGCAAGCAATCAACGTTATCTTCGAATCCGAGTCTTCTGAGCTTCAGCTAGTTGCTTACCATCTGCGCTTCAATCAGCCGTTTGACTTCGCAATCGCCTCGCAACAATCCACATAGCTTTGGAATGAATGGCATTGTAGCGAAGGAACTCCATATTGTTGGATTTGACCAATATGGCAACAGGTACGTAACCCTAGATTTTGTTTCGTCATACTTATCGCTACATGGATTTTAAATGATTAACGATTGCGATCTGTACAGTACGAGTTTGTGTTTGCGGAGATGAAGGCACCGGCAAATCTAGCCTCATCGCATCCCTTGTTAAGGATGTATTTGTTAGCAACAAGATACAACCCGTCCTACCACAAATAACCATACCCCCGAGTATTGGAACCCCCGAAAATGTCACCACTACCATCGTCGATACGTCGGCGCGTCCACAAGATCGGACTACCCTACGCAAAGAGATCCGAAAGTCCAATGTCATCCTCCTAGTCTATTCAGACCACTACAGCTATGAGCGAGTTGCCCTCTTCTGGATGCCTTACTTCCGCTCTCTCGGCGTAAACGTCCCCGTAGTCCTATGCGCCAACAAGTCCGACCTAACCGATAATACCACCCCACAAGTTGTCGAAGATGAGATGCTACCTGTTATGAACGAGTTCAGGGAGATTGATTCCTGTATAAGAGCTAGCGCTAGAGAACACCAGAATGTCAATGAGACATTCTTCCTCTGCCAGAAAGCTGTTACACATCCCATCGCACCGCTCTTCGATTACAAGGAGGGTAACCTCAAGCCGGTCTGTGTGTCGGCTCTGAAAAGAATATTCTACCTTTGCGACAAGGATCAAGATGGATACCTGAACGATGATGAGATACAAGAATTCCAGTTCAAGTGTTTCGAGAAACCCTTGTCGCCTGAAGACCTTGATAACATTAAGTTATCGATCGCCAAGTCTGTACCCGGTACTGATACTACGAAAGGTGTTGATATGCGAGGCTTTCTTCAGCTAAATAAGATATATGCCGAGAAAGGCCGGCATGAAACTATATGGATTATCCTGCGTAAATATCACTATACCGACAGTTTGAGCCTGGAAGATAATTTCATCCATCCGAAATTCGATGTCCCAGAATATGCCTCTGCCGAGCTAAGCCCAGCCGGATATCGGTTCTTCATGGACCTCTTCCTCTTATTCGATAAGGATAATGATGGCGGCTTGAACAATCAAGAGCTACGCGCCTTATTTGCCCCCACTCCTGGCTTACCTCTTTCCTGGGTAGAATCATCGTTTCCGTCCACAACCGTTCGTAACGAAGCCGGCTACATCACACTACAAGGATGGCTTGCTCAGTGGAGTATGACGACATTCCTTGAACCGAAAACTACTCTTGAATATCTCGCATATCTAGGTTTCGAGCCTCCGAATGCCAGGGAATCTCTGACCTCGGCCTTGAAAGTAACAAAACCCCGAAAACGAAGACGACGTCCCGGCCGAGTGGAACGAAATGTCGTGTTGTGCTATATCATTGGCGGATCGGGAGCTGGAAAATCGTCTCTGTTGGACTCGTTCCTCAACCGACCTTTTGACGGCTTGTATAACCCGACCATTAAGCCCAGAAGAGCTGTGAATAGCGTTGAGCTTCAAGGCGGTAAGCAGTGTTACCTCATTTTAGAAGAACTCGGGGAGCTTGAGCCAGCCATTCTGGAGAACCAAGTCAGATTAGATTCCTGCGATCTCATTTGCTATGCATATGATTCATCTGACCCGGATTCATTTTCCCATATCGTCGATCTTCGAAAGCGATACCCGCAGCTCGATGACCTACCGTCTATCTATACGGCCCTAAAAGCCGACAAAGATAAGACTACCCAACGAAGCGAGTTACAACCGGATCAGTATACGTCGACCCTGATGATGAGTACGCCAGTCCATGTGAGTGTGACATGGAACAGTATTGGCGAACTATTCGTTGCTTTAGCTGAGGCTGCCACGAACCCGAGCACGGCATTCCCCAAGAGCGAAGAACCACCACCAGATCGGACAAGCTTATACCTTGCTCTAGGAGCGACTACATGTGCTGCGGTGGCGGCGTTCATGATCTGGAGAAGATCCACGAATTCTATTTAGTATATTCAGCATAAGGCCTGTACCCCCTTTTCATATATACCTTTAATTCGATTGGCTAGGCATTTGTCAGGCGCACGACCTTTCAACTTCATGGATTGCGTGGTTAACATCTAATTCTTTACGACCCCTGCTCCATTGGTTTTCCTTATACATGATACCCATCTCTACTACTGTCGGTGGAACACATTGGTGTTAGAGAACACGTAAACACATAGTACTTAATGAATACAATTATCGAAAATTCAATAGAAATGTCTATACGATACCATACGTAGTGTATGGGATGTTGGTTCCTAGGACGAACTTGTATAGGTACTACTTACTAGATGAGGGCAATGCATATTTCACAAGAATCAAAACGAGCATACGTTTCTTGAACATGAACAATTCATTGATCCATGTTTGTTTAATCTTCCAGATTTTGTCATTGACTTCGTCGTCCTTTCCGTAACCCTATCCTCTGGAACACTACTGACCTACTAACTGAGATAAGGCGGCATAGATTAGACACTAGTATGCCGAACGAACGCCGGAGTTTCTTGCTAGAGAATATCGTCGACGAGTAATGCTAATGGCAATCAGTAAAGACGCCAAAAGAAGTGGACCGCGACGAGATAACGCTTTACGCGATCAGTCATAGCGCTACCGAGGTTCTCGGGAGCGGTTCGCCGAGTTTTCTCGATTTCACCATCGCTTTTGCTGGATATAGCTTCATCTAAATTTTCTCTTCTCTCATTCCTTTCTTTCCCTTGCCCGGTGAAGTGTATTGACAGGGTCCGACGACTAGGTAACCTGTTTAGTAGTTGGGAGGTAGTAGAAGCGGTCAATCGTTTTATTTCATATACCATTCCCTTTAAGACAAATAGACTTCGAACCTCGAGACCCTTATCAGACAAGATCAGAACAAACCTTAATCCTCCGACCTACATATATCACCGCAACACCACCATGGCAAAACCAACACAACCCACCTCCGCCCAACTCGAGGACGTCAAAAAAGCCATCCGCGCACTCCTCCACCAACCCTCCTACGACGACGGCTCCGCCGGCCCAGTCCTCGTGCGCCTCGCGTGGCACGCATCAGGAACATACGACGCGGCATCCGACACAGGCGGATCGCAAGGCGCCGGCATGCGGTGGGAAGCCGAGGGCGGGGACCCCGCGAACGCCGGGCTGCAACACGCGCGGGCCTTCCTCGAGCCCGTAAAGCAGCAGTTCCCGTGGCTCACGTACGCGGACCTCTGGACTCTCGCCGCCGTCGTCGCAATCCGGGAGATGGGGGGGCCGGACATACCATGGAAAGGTGGGCGATCGGATTTCGAGGATGAGAAGGATGGGAGGGTGCCGCCGAGGGGAAGGTTGCCGGATGGGGCGCAGGGCGCGGATCATTTGAGGAGTGTGTTTTATAGGATGGGGCTTGGGGATCGGGAGATTGTGGCGTTGAGCGGGGCGCATAATTTGGGGAGATGTCATGGTGATAGGAGTGGGTTTGAGGGGAAGTGGGTTAATAACCCGACGAGGTTCTCGAATCAGTATTTTAGGCTACTGCTTGCGAATGAGAAGGAGTGGAGGCGGAAGACGTTGGGGAATGGGGTGGTGCAGTTTGTGTATTCGGAGGATGTGGAAGAGGGAGAGGAGGAGGGGGAGAAGATGGAGGAGTTGATGATGCTGCCGACGGATATGTCACTGCTCAGCGATCCCGAGTTTCGTCCGTGGGTGAAGAAGTATGCGGAGGATAAGGAACTGTTCTTCGAGGACTTTGCGAAGGTGTTTGCGAAGTTGTTGGAGTTGGGGATTAAGAGGGATGCCGACGGTACAGTTGTTAATAAGGAGAATGCTAAGGAGGGGTACAAGAGCGCGCCAAAGAAGAGTGATGTCGCTACGGCGGTAAAGGAGGATGGGAAGGAACAGAGGAGAAAGGAGGGCGCGAAGTTATAGACGGGAGATATAGATGGTGGGATATGTTGCGTTTATAGACGAGGTGGCTAGACGACTAGACCAGTATACCTAGATAGACGGTAGATTAGAATCCATAGACGTAGAGTCAGTACGATACCACGTAGAATTCATAGACTGGGCTAGATTAGATCGTAACGTTCATATTTCGTCGTTGATCATAAATTCGTGTGAATTACTAACTGAACCCATCTCAGGCCTTACCAGTAATTTGATTAACTCATCAAAAGGGGACAAGGACTAGAATAGCTAGAGTTCTTCATCTTCACCCTCCTCCTCCTCTTCTTCATCGTCATCATCCTCTTCAATGTCTTCAACATGTCGACGTCCTCTGTCCCCTCGCTCCTTTTTGATATTGCGATCCTGGGTAATCTTCATGGACGTATCACCATCACCATCGACAGTGTCGCCCTCGCCATCATCGTCATCATCATCCTCACGATCCATCGCCAGTCGGCGTTTAATGAGACGGAGTCTAACCGGGTCGGGTTGGAAATCCTTGATCGAAACTTCCTATAGCCAAGTTAGCTTCCTCGAAAACAATATGTATAATAGGTATGATGTTGCGTGTACGTACCTTATTACATCCCGTCTGTGGACATCGCGCCCGTCTGCCAGGCTGAGAATTGAGGAACTGGGTGATCGAATTCTTCTCGAATGTATGTTTGCAAACCGAACTTGTGTAAGGATCTTGCATAACAGCCATCGAAAGGGGACAGTGGATATCCAACTGCTCGCCCTCAATAACCAAGTCCTCATCATCATCTTCCTCGTCCTCGCCCCCATTCTGTCCAAACCACCTCGACGCATCGGGCAACGGCTTCCCATCACCAGCGTGCACGGCATCATGCCACAAGCGCTTAAAGCCAATATAATCGTTGTTCAGGCCGTACTTCTCGTACATGCTCTTCGACGCATACTCCGCCGCACGCCCCTTCTTCGCATTCTCCAACACGCCCGTAGGATCCCGCCACGAATCCTCCATCTCGTCGTCGTCCTCGTCGTTGCCGTTAGCCCCGCGATTCCCACGTCTGTGCATATCGTCTTCAAACGCCACCGCCATCTCCCCAAGCGACGCGTTCCCGTCCTCCACCTCCACCATCATATCAATGGCGCTCCGAACCGCGGTATCGCACTCCGCCGTCAATGCGGGGACCTCGTTCCTCAAAGCCAGCACAGCCTTCTCCTCCGCGCGTTCCCTATCGTTCTTCTCGCCCCCATTCTCGGCTCGCTTTTCCTGCAATCGCTTAAGGCTGTTCTGTCGCTCCGCATACCGGTCGTTGATGTCACGGACCGTGGCGCTGAGCAGCTCAACGCTCTTCTTTAGGTGTGCCTCGTACGCTCGCGTGTCCTTGCCGGAAGAGAGCTGCGTTAGCTCGCGGATCGCTGAGGCGTGGAGGGGCCGCGAGAGGGGCTCGTAGTCTGGGAGGGGGGCGGGGGCGTGGGTGGCGCGCGAGGAGGAGGTGCTGGGGCGCGAGCGGCCGGATTGGAGGCGGCGTTTGCCTGGGAGGTTGGACATTGTCGATCGAGTTTCGTGTTGATTTGGGAGTTTGGGGGTTATGGAGGATTGGATGAGACGTCAATTAACGAGTTCGTGGCATGCTCGTGCGAGGTGTAAACTTTTCAATAGTCGGTGGTCATGGGAAGGCTGTGGCAGTGGCATAGCTGAAATTTGAGAGAAATGTATGTCTTACAACTTTGTACGCGTCGAAGCGCGTCTTATCGTTAAAGTGCCTTAGATAAGCTCTATCAGTAGCCCCGGAAGGTGCTATCTAAGCTTATCACAGTGGGGAACTCCCCTAGGTTATGGCGGGCAGGCGCGGGGCAATTGACCCCTCGGTAGTCCGAATATCTCATTACCATTAATTCGCATAATTTCGTATAACTTCGCATAACTTTCATCGTACATGGCCAAGGATCTCGTCCTTTCCCCGGTTCCCTAGACCAGTCCGTCCTTCTAATCCAATCTAATACAACTTTTTGATATCTCGAAGCTTTAAAAGTAAATATGCCTTACAAATAATACGATTCTAGCGAAATCGCGAAAACTGTTCGAAAATAAATCGGAATCTCGGGCTCTCTCAATTCAATTCAATCGCCGTAATCACTCTCGCTCTCATGTCCGTCACTCCCAGTCATCTTTTCGTGGACGGAATATAACGCCCGAATCCATGTGTCGAGCATGGTGCTAAGAGACCGTTCTTGGTCCCGATCTAGACGCATGTCGTAGACCTTATCCCGCAATCTCTCGTAAGCCTCGATCATGACCCACACCTGCAGCGCTGATGTCTCTGCGGCTGGGCGAAGAGACGATCCGCTCGCAGCCGAGCACAATTCCCGCCCGAGCAGGTCGAGGCAGATCTGCAAGCTGTGGCTTCCGGGTGATGCCCGTCTCGGCGGGGGGATTTGCATCCTATGTAAGTGAATATCACGCGGAGAAGGAGGTTCGGGTGAAATTGAAGCTGGCTTGAAAGAGATGGTGTCCTCCTCGGAAGCCACTAGTGTTCCGTCGTCTGAGTGAGGTGAACCCATCGCGGATGAAGTATCGGGGATCTCGTGGATGGTATCTTCGCGGACGCCATACTTGTTCACGCCAGCGTGGTAAGGTTCCTCGAGACGCAACGGCGAGGACGGCTCGTTTAGTATGGCGCAACTTGATTCTAGCAAGGCCCTATATGATTCCGCTATCTTCTCGACACTCGAAACTCTATGAGCCGCGAGTTCGTTGTTTCGCCTCGAGCGGTTTTCTAATTGCCCGATATGGTGGACCGGTGTCTTTGCGTATTGTCTCGACAGCGAGGCTGCGGATGGTGGGATAGCGCAAGATAATCTCTTGTCTAGCTGCCTCCCCGGTTTTATTTCATTGGTGTTGAGATGAGCCAACTCGGGTATCACTTGCATAGAATGCCGGTGTGGCTTATTATTAGGTTGCACAAGAGGCTGCGTGCGGCAGAGATATCCGCTCTTGCGAAGTTGTTCGAGCCATCTTCCGTCGTTAGGATCTGGTGTTTCTGGGAATACTCTGTGATCTGGGTGAGGAATAGGTTTCGAGATAGTGATTGTTTTAGTATTTGTGTTGACGCTGGTGTTTCCAGCCTTCTTGACGTCGTTGTTGTCGTTGGATTTGTGCCAGCGCTGCTGGGTACCGATCTTTTGGAGCTTCCGCCTTAGCTTCTTACCGGTGCTCTCCGGCTTCACAGCAGCAGGCTGCTCTGTTATTATCGTCGAACTCCTGTACCAATTCATGTTGAACTAAAAGATTACATTACTAAAGAGAAGACATCGAGTGCATCAATACGAAGTGAGCGGGAATGCGGTGCTATAAGACGATACGAAGCGCAGATGTTTTTTTAGTGATTTCTTTGCCTACCTACCCAGAGTTACATCAGAGCAACTTTTCGACCGATGACGTTGGCGTATCGTGGGATTGTCTGTGTGTCCACCGCATCTAGTAGAACCAATACGAAAACCGGATTTGCATAGCCCCTGAACACCAACAGAATCAAGTAACATTGGCGGATTGGCTAGCCTGGCTGACCTGCATATGCAATCGTGACGGCCTTGTCCCTCTGCAACCCGCCAACTTGGGAGCCTGCTTTTTGTCCGGCTCTGCGATCTAGCTGAAGCCGGTTTAGAGGGAAAAGTTTAGTGTTCCCGTCAGCACTGATGAAATCGAGCAGCAGACCTTTCAAATCGTTCAATCTTCTCTCAATCGTAGGACATTTGGGCTGGTGGCTGCTTGATGATGTGATACTCGCCCGAGTTCGCTTAACAGTATCCATTATCGACAATTCAAGTTCAACCGTACCTCTAGCCGAGGGGCCAGAAAAACAGACTTGTCGATGCCTATGTAGGAGCTAGATAATTGACAGCCAATAGTTCTAGTTATCTCTGATCGTATGAATGTGTCTTGGCATGGAATGCCCCATCGTTCGATTGCTCGATGGCGGGCTGTAGGCGTGTCATGCAGGGAATCATGCAGGGTATTACTATGCAACGAGACTATTTACTGCCGATACGAGCTGGTCGAGGCCTACAATGCGATAGGTACTGTACTGTTTTGGGGGTTGGGCGGAACGCCTTACAAGCCAACCAACACCAAACGGGCAAGATTTTTTTTCTTCACAGCTCGTAACCCAAGGCTGCATATCGATAGATTGCGCTGGTGTTGTCGGTTTCGTCTATATTACCTATTTCCGTAGGGTTAGTCGCCGCCTAGTTGTAGGGTAGCACCATTGTGTTGCTGCCCTGCTTACCGAAACAAACCGACGATAAGACGTGCTATGAGACCTGTTGAAGAAAGGCAGAAACAGGTGTAAGACGTGCAGTTGGGCTGCTTATTATAGAAGCAGTACCACGCGAGAGGACGGCACGGTGGGGGATAGCGACACCGCTATTCCTCCGCATGTAGGTGTGAACCATTGACGCTGCCACGTTCTGTAGATAAGATTCTAGCGCAGTTGGTCATACCCCAACGTTTCTATTCCGGCCTCGAGCAGCGGTTAATGCTGCCGATCCGAGAGCCTTTCCGGATCTCTCGGACCCGGGTTTCGACCGAATGTGGGCACTTCATAGTCTCCATGTTCTCGAAGGGTGGGTATGTCGTGATGTTGTTTCAAAATCTGTAGCATGCTACCTAACGTTATTATAGATCACAATAATCCGGAGTTGCATATCCAGGTAGGAGGTATGTAAGGTACGGTTGCTACAGAATACAGGTAATGAACTCAATGCAACTATTATTTACCTACTCACCTAGTAGCATAGCTTCAATTTCGTACACACAACCATCTCCTACGTTTGCTAGGCTTACTATCGTCTAATCGCCCCCATATCCCCTACCGGTCGTCTCCATAGTGATGTTAATGTGCTGACAGCCCTGGTAGGGTTCGTCAGCAGCCACCCGAGATTAACGCCTAAACCCCAGATACTAGCAACTTAGGCGCTAGACCCTGCTGTAGTTGAGCCTTGCACGGGTACCAATTATTATAATATTGATCCAGTTAGCTAATTGTGATAGCATTTCCTTCGACATCACTACTATTGGTTCTCGTAGTATCATTAATACCAGTCATCATTAAGTTACTGTTGGTAGAATCCAAGCCGACGACCTTGAGATTTCCAGTCTGATTAAAATCGGAACTACGACGTCAATCCTATGGGCCCGTACGCCACTATCCCGTTCGTGTCCACAGCGTTGTTGTTGTATCCCGTCCTATAATCATCCTGGAAGTGCGACGTGAAGAAAAATCCGTCGCTTCCCGAGGGGAGCGTCACAAGGCTGAGCGAATCTCGGCGTGGATATGTATGGTTTATATATCGCGTAGTTCGTTAGCTCTGGACTATGCCTAGTGAAATAAACCAAGAGATATTAGGTATGGAAGGGGCTGTTCGCAAAGGCTTAGGTTAAAGTACTAATACTAATGGTGATAATGTTTCCCTGGATGCCATATTGAACAGCCTAAGATAACAGCTCATTTGCCCTGTTGATCTTCTCGGAAATCTAGGTAAGGTCCGTAAGGATGAGTTTATGCATTTTCCTTTTTTATATCGGACGAGTAAATTACTCTGGAAAGGTTAATAACATCTCGACGTAGGGTCGTCTCAAAGAGCATCTTGATCTCGTCGCTAATGCAAAGGGTACTAACTGAGTAGCAATTTCCCACTCTGTTAACTTATAGCATGCCTTGAAATGAGGTTGACTCAAGTATCTGAGACATATTCATGATGTTTGAAGGCTGTATGTTGCCTTTCTCTTAATGCTATTTACGAAGCTGGATTTCTTATTCCTCAATCAATACTTCTTTAGATATTTGATGATGAGAGTCGAAATTCAATAGCTTAGGAGGTACCTACCTAGGTATGCGTATGTGTGTCTGCCAAGTCCGAATATAAGCATCCTTCGATTACCAGGCTGCGTCGGGTAGATGCGCTACGCATCTACCGCGGGACATAGGTACCTACATATGCGACTAGGTGGCACGGCAACTATAAAAACATTTTTAAATTACTATGGCACATGTCTCGATAAGGAGGGGGCCATCGGAATCCTGCTTTGACAGCTGTGAAATTGGTGCGACGTCCCTACCGTCGTAGCGGTTCCCACGTGGGCGTTCTAGGTTGGAGATAGGTATGCTGTGTTACCTATCGCGGGCTGCACGTTTCGGGCATTGGACGGGAAATGAGACCGGTGAGATCATGCCGGAGTATATTATAGTCCAGGATGTAAATTGAATGGATTGATGGGCAGGCTGTTCGATGAACCGCGATCTGCCTGCCTCCCCGAACCAGGACTCGGGAGTGCCACGTTCAAGACCTGAGAACATTGCCCTCCTTTGAGCTGGTAGTAGCGACACACATATGATTCTGGGTTCACGAAGCACGTGGTTACGGGAATAGTATGGGGTATAATGATCAGTTGAACAAGATCGTACATAGTAGCAAGGTAAGATTTGGATGGTTGTACAATTTGCCAAGTGATGTCAAAAGGTGTTTCAAATGTTTTTCTGGCCCCCGAATTGTAACTCTTTCTAATATTCAGGATACTCACCATTGGCAGGTCGTCTTAACACCAAGAGTTCTGGTGTTTTGCTAGAACTGTGGGTTCATGGCACTGGTAGCCTTAGTCAGGTGTTGCGTTGCCCACATACTGTAAGAAAGCTAAGGTAATCATGATCTGAAGAGATGGCTAGGGCTCTCATCGGCTTGAAGATTGGCATAGTACGTAAGACATCGATGCAAACAAAAGAGCTGACCAATGATAAGCGTCTGAACTGTAATCCGACTGGGCAGACCGACTGATTTAAAGATGTTTAATCAGACCATTTGGATGGTAAGGTTGGAAAATTTGAGGCTGAATAAACCAGCGGATGGCCCAGATCTCTTCTAGCACAGCCTAGCACGGACGGTTGGTCCTTGTTAGATCCAATTAAGATCCAGCCGAAGTAATCATAATTGCTATGATTGGCTACCCTCAAAGTTTGAAAGACGCCTTTGACCAATAAGCATCAATATGATTACCATTGCCTCAAACTAGATGCAAACAGTGATGTCAGGCTTCAGCCATAGGCTTATGTTAATAGCAATAGCCCATTCTCTATTGGCCAAGGGGCGATGGACCTATAGCTACAAATACTCAAGGCTTTCTTCCTCAGATATATCCTGATCACAAAGCATTCTCATATACAACAAGTGCAAACATCAAGTCATCCAAGGTCGATTCACCTGTCACAATAATCCTACAACTTCCACCTTATCTACATCACAACCTACCACATCCACAATGGCAACCGAAGTCTTAAAGGCAACCCCCACTTGCTGCGGCAAGAGTTCCGGAGGTGAATGTGTCTGCGGTAAGTTTAAATATCTGTCTATAGAGGAATCATGTATTTCTGGTTGAACGGAGCAAGCTGACTCTCCTTTCTTCACAGCCAAGCAAGCCAAGTGCTCTTGTGGACAGAAGTCGGCCCTCGAATGCACCTGCGAGAAGGCATCTCTAGAGAACACCGTGAGCGGTGCCCGATGCTCATGCCGTGCCCGCCCCGCCGGCCAGTGTACCTGCGAGAACTCGGCGACCGAGAACGTGCCTGTCGCCGGCAGCGCCTGTGCGTGCGGTGCCCGTCCCGCTGGCTCGTGTACTTGCGAGCTTGCCGGTTCGAACCCGAACCCGAACGAGATCGACTTCACCACACAGAAATAGGGGGCTTCTGACGTGGCGATAATTACTATGTATAATATTCTGGGCGGCGGCGGCGGCGGCGGCGGCAATACTCCTTCTGCTTAGAGGGGTATTTGCTAGGGTTCTACCAAATTGCGATGGTCGGAGTATGGAGTTTGGTCGCTGGCAATAAAAATTATCATACTCGTACTTTTTTCGAGTAATCCTAGGTTATGTGGTCATCGAGGAGTCATCTACGGTTATCTGGCTTCTCATCAACTAGATACAACGAAGAATGGATTCTGATCTGATACTTAAATTCGATCTGCTGTGTATTTAGGTTGAGAAGGAATGCTACTAGGTACTTAAATACAACAACCAAAAATCATCGATTACATAATCATTATCATACCTGGACGCTAAGCTATTCTTGGATCCTTGTGCTTAAATACCTAGGTACATGTACCTAATTAGGATCAATTGATCCTTGATCCTGTCGACATGGGAATACTATTGGCTGATTGATACTAGGTACTTGGATAGGTAACGAGTATGTAAGCTCGATGTATCAAAGTACCTGATTTATTCAATTGATTTTATGACCGCCTTTCCCAGCTTGGGTTTTCTGCCGGTCAAAAATCCCAAATCGACAAGGTTGATAGGAGCTTGGACGCTGTACGGTACCTAGTACATGGGTATTTCAAGTAAAGATCGGTTCAACGGTAGGCGGTGAGAAGGGTGCTTTAGTGATATCTGATCCGATTAGGCCTGGTAAACCCCACTGAAGCTCCAGTTAAAAAAGCTATAGTGGGGCCCAAGATCGCGTTAGCCGTTGTTTTGGTACTAAAAACTGTGCTACATTTGTACTAAAATACAGTTTTCTGATGCAAGCGGCCTTGGGCAGGTAAGGTACCCGGTATAACAACTCAAGCAAAAAAATTCCACCTTCGCGTTTTTTTTTGTTCCTACCTACGCAACACTTTCCGCAACGAAAACATTTCCTCTTCTTTTTTCACTCGAGCCACTCTTGTCAATTGTTCTCGAACGTAACAAAGAAGAATTTCTTCACTTTGATTTTCCCTGCACCAGAACCCCGACTTCTCTATTTCCCTCTACTCTAAGACACACTCTCAAGTCATCATCGGGTGTTGTAAATCGGATCACGTCTCTAGTAGATAGACGCGATTTTGCACTACCTTACACACTTTTACACACTTTACACACCATAATCAGCACACCACATCTTAGTCACGCACAATTCGTTCACCTCCCTCTTACTCATTAAGAATACTTTCCATCTTCCATCCATCATCCACCATCAATCGCCACCGATTACCATCAATTGCCATCCTCTACTGTCGCACATCTACCATTTACCTACCATCCATCAAACTTCCATCAATCAACCTATTCTAAGGGGTCGCTAAAGACCTCTAAAGTTTAATCGCGTACCTTCTACTTCTACTCATTACTTTACACTGGTTGGTACCTACGGGTTACATTCTACCAACAATGCCTCCTCGTGGTCGCAAGGCCACCGCCTCAACCGGCGAGAAGTCTTCTGCAGCAGCTAAGGCTACCGCAACTAAAGCTACGACTAGCAAGGCCAGCCGAGCAAACAAGGTCACTAGAGCGACTGACGCTCCGAAGCGCGCCGATCCTTACGCGTCAATTCGAGACGAAGAAAGTCCATCTGAAGGCAACAATGACGCGAACGGACGCGCCCGAGGTGCTAGACGAGGCACCGGAAAATCCAAAGCCAAGAAATCTGACAAATCAACCGCCGATGCCCAGCTACAGGAGGCTATCGGTGCTGAAGAGGCTGAACTTGTGAACGGTAACGGAAGCGATGAATCAAAGAGTTCAGTTAAGCGTAAGAGACACGTTGAGCATACCGACGATGATGAACCTGAGGACGTGCCGCGAGCCAAGAGAGTTAAGAAAGCCACCACCAGTCGAGCTCAACCCAAACAAGCTCCCAAGGCGTCGCGAGCAAAGGCTACGAAGGTCGCGAAGACCACTACTGCGAAGAAGCCCCGCGCTCCTCGAGGCAAAGCTAAAGCCGAGGAAGTTCAGGATGATGAAGTCGCTGAAGATGAGGAGCCCGAGACAGCCCCTCCTGCGCCGAAGAGTCGCGCTACTAAACCCGCCGCGAAACCTGCCGCGAAACCTAGAGTTGCCGCCCAGCCTGCTGCTGCCAGACCTGCTGCACGCACTCGAGGTCTCGGTGCTAAAGGTGTTGCATTCAACAACATTCCTACCAAACCATTTGACGTATTCGTCTTTGGTGAGGGATCGTCTGGCGAGCTCGGTCTCGGTAGCAAGAAGTTTGAAGGCAAGAAGCCTATCGATGTGAAGCGTCCTCGAATCAACCATAACCTGAAAGGCGTTGTGGATATTGCATGTGGTGGCATGCACTGTATTGCCTTGACCAATGAGCAAGCTGTGTTTACTTGGGGTGTCAATGACGATCGAGCACTGGGCCGTGATACTTACTGGGAAGGCGGCACACGAGACGTTGATGACGACTCGGACTCTGATGATGATTCTGACGACACTGGTGTCAACCCCAACGAGAGCACTCCTGGTCGTGTCGACCTTAGCATCCTCCCCGAAGGTACTAAGATTTCCCAAGTCGCCGCTACTGACTCGGCCTCGTTCATTCTTACCGACGATGGTTGGGTATACGGCTGGGGAACCTTCCGAGGTTCTGACGGAATCATCGGGTTCAGCGATGGCGTACGAACCCAAGCTACTCCTACCATCATTCCTGGACTGAAGAACATCAGTCGATTGGCTTGCGGTTCCAACCACGTCCTTGCACTTGACCTCTCTGGAAAGGTTTTCACTTGGGGCAGCGGTGGTCAATTTCAGCTTGGCCGAAAGCCGCTCAGTCGCCTTGGAGGTCCAAGTGCAGGACTAAGTCCACAGCCTTGTGGAAAATTCACCAAGAAGCATCGTGCGATCCAGGTTGGTGCTGGTTCGTACCACAGCTTTTACATTGATGAGAGCGATCAGGTTTGGGCCTGGGGTCTGAACAACTACGCACAGACTGGTCTTAATGACAACACCGGTGAAGACGACGCTATGGTCCTTCATCCCCAACTTGTTACGTCACTTGAAGACCAGAAGGTCTCGCAGATCGTTGGTGGCGAGCATCACTCTGTCGCTTGCACAGCAGATGGAAAACTACTCACCTGGGGACGTGTAGATGGCCACCAAGTCGGCCAACCGTCCAGTATCTACAACGAGGACAATGCCTTGTTCGATGGCAACGGCAAACCTCGAATCCTTCTGACACCCACCCCTATCGATGGTATGTTATATGTTAATCCCGCCACTCCAGACGATGAACGAAGCATGCTAACCAACTTTACAGGTATCAAGACTACCTACGTTGCAGCTGGTACGGATACTAGTTTCGCTATTGACGAAGCCGGCAAGGTCTACTCTTGGGGTTTCTCCGCAAACTACCAGACCGGACAAGGAACTATCGATGACATTGAGGTTCCTACCGTGATTGACAACACCGCCATCCGTGACCGTAAGATCATCTGGGCTGGTGCTGGCGGCCAATACTCGATGGTAGCAGCTGCAGCCAACGAGGAGTTGCCTAACGGCCAGTAGATGGTATTATAAGTTAGGATAACATGAGGGTTAATGGGGAGCATTGAAACGGATTGGTGTACGCGGGGCGGGCATGTCATACCGGTATACAACATTTGCATTCCCAGGTTTCAGGTTCCAAAGGTGAATTAAGGTCCGGAGAGGGACGTTTTAGCAGAGAGCGAGGTTTTGCGGCTATCAGGGAGTTGCCTTGGAGGATGTCCCGAATTTTGCGGCGGACGGACAGGCCAATGAATAGCCCAGCATTATAGGGCCTCATGTACATTATAATCGCAGATAATGGCTAGCGCTGCTTACTACTTGCTTGTACATATCATGGATATTCTCGACACCGACTTTGAGGGTCATCAAAAGGAGAATTTTGCACAAATATTTCCGTTTCTTTTTCTTTTTCCATGATGTGACTTTCGCATGCTGCTTACTATTGACCGCTTATACTTATTTGTAAATTATTAACTTGGAAATTAGTTATGAATCCTAAGGATCATTTGTTTAAAGCGAAGCCCCGAAATCCCGAGATCAACCTGGTCAGCTTATTTAATCACGGAATTTTATACGGGCAGCGAATGAGCCGCCTGTAATATTTCCCCAGATACAGCGCTCTGGATCCCCTAGCTCGGGGCTGCTTGCGGCTAACAACGCCTGGAACGGCGCACTCGTGCTACCGATGCTTGGCAGTTAACTGGTCCTATAGTGACGTAGTAGGCGTAGTAGGAGCGAGAGCGCACGCTACCAATGCATGATATAGGCGACCCGGACGCCTCCAGGGCGACACCCGGAGGATTTATCAATAGGTACTATCTAGCTGCCTAATAGTTTATACAAGACATTCACATCAGCACACATTCTTCACTCTCGGGGACTGCGAAACATCCAATTGCAACGGCTACATATTCTCTTCTGGGTGTTTTTGTTGCAGATATAAATCAACTTGTCCGTTAATATTCGAGACAAACTTATAAGACAATAAGCTTGCTTATTTGGTACTGGGAAAATGGGATTGCTAGGCAGGCTACTTCTAACCATCGACGCTGGCGGCTTGGCCATCGGTTCGGTCGTCGCTGATTGTTTCAATGAGACGCATATGTTTAATCCGCGATGGCGTCCGCATGCTAAGTAAGTTCTTCTTTTATATCTATGGTATATTATATATCGGACCTCTACTTGATTGCACTTCTAGATCCTGTTCTTAGTGGTCGTTATCGAGCATGGAAATTATCTTCTTGCCAACCCCATTCCTTTCTACTTTCTCTCGGAATCAGCCGTCGTACAATGGACATAGACATACACTAATACAGCACTCACCCACTGCCCTAACTCCCTTACCTCCCCATATCAGACCCCCAAGCCACTAAACCACCAGCCCACTCAGCTACTCCAGCACCTACTTTCCACCACATACCTGTACCTACCCACCCACCTCTCTAAACTAATACCCCACAGATTCCACAACGCACAAACCGTCGCCCTCGCAGTCATCCTCGCGATCCTAACACTGTACTATACGTGGCGACCGGCAAAAACGCGGGAACTGCGCCGCGAATTCGCCTTCATCAGCGCGCTCACGGGCTCTATCTACTGGATCGCGGGACTGCTCGCCATCCTGCCGCCCGGGACTATGGGCGTGGATCCCGAGTTCGGCGGGCCCGGGTTCCCGCAGTGGAAGATTTTCGTCGGGTTCATGGGCGCGGGGTTGGCGGGGGCTTGGTTGGAGGGGCGTTGAGGTACTTGGGGGAGGAGGGTGTTGAGGAAGGGGATCAGGAAGGTTAGTTGGAATGATGAGGAGGATGGGGATGAGGTTGAGGATAGAATGTTTGATGGAATGAGTTGGTCACCAGCGGCGGATTCGGGGCGCGATAGGACTTAAGGCACAGTTCCGAGAATGGGGAAAGGTGTGGTTATTGTATTGCGTAAGTTGTTACGGGCTGTGAGACGGAGGCTGAAACTGTTGGAGGGGCATGGAAAATCTCAACTATATTTAATATGAAATATCCCAAATTGGTCAACGAGATCCCGTTAAAATCTCGATGCGATTAGCTGGGCACTTTGTCGATCTGCAGAGTCTCGGTGTGGCGTAGGTTCTAATAAGGGGTGTGCAATTGTGTTCCCGTTGAACAGCTTCAATTGTTAAGAGAGGGGTCTCCCAGACGAGACAGTCGAATATTTCTAAACAATACCACTTCATATCACCAATTGCTATTGATAGGCTATTCAATGGACTTCGTTAGAATAACACGATACTCGGTGGAGGTTTGGCACAGCAAGGCTGGCTCCCTGGGACGCCTATTGCTTTTCTACCGGTCTTTTGTGCCTTATGAAACGGTAAGCCGCCATGTCTTATAGGACTAATACAGTGAGATCATAATATCCGTGGACCGGTGTCAGTGTATTTCTCGGTTGGTCATGCTCACTAACGAAAGGACCGCTCTAAATAGTTATTATCAATCAAGCTCTAATTTTTGATATTACTGAAAATGGTTACAAGGTAATTACCTAGGGGGCCTCTGTTGGTCATCTTTCAATGTTTATGCCTTATTATAGTGATTGTTGGTATAGGTAGCTACTTTTTTGGGGGGTAAGCATCTATATTCTGCGTAGAGTCGGTGAATCGCGCTGGAACATCTGAAGAGGCGTTTTGGCTGTTCGACCGGACCTCCGATGCAGGCCAGCGCCACCACCACTTAGGCCGTGTGTCATACGTAGCTAAGGATCTAGACAGATAAGAGCTATGTGCCATATATTAATGCTAACTGTCCGAATCGTTGCTAATCGTTAACTAGCTTCTATCAACGACCTCAGCAAATCGGCTGCTGTTCTTTTCCCAGGTTCATTGGAATCCTCTACGGAAAATGCCACCAAAGTTACAATACTACCAAGAACCTGGATATGTCATTGGTACGAGTGTATTCTTGTCTGTAATAGACATCATAGTAGTAGGGCTTAGATTTAGGGTGAGAAGGCTCCAGAAGCTACCCTTGGGACCAGATGACTGGATTATGATACCAGCTTTAGTATGCACCCTGGACAGTCATTTTAGCTCTGGTTTAATTATTAACTAATAGTCCATATAGCTTATAACGGTGCTTACCGCAGTCGACATAATATACGGCGTTTCTCGAAAAGCGCTAGCGTGCCACACTGAAATACCGCCGGATGCTAATGGTGACCTTACATTCGAAACCATCACGGACCAAATTTTATTATCTTTTACGGTACGAAAAAGAGGGACTAAACACCCAGTCGAGGATACATGATTGATTGCTCCCTTAGATTGGATACGTATTCAATATATTGTTCGTCTTAGCTGTAGGCCTCGTCAAAGCCAGCGTCCTGTTCTTCTACCTTCGAATATTCTCCATCGTTTCAGGCAGAGTTCGCAGAATGCTCATCGCTTTAATTACCATTGTTACTATGTGGACAACGGCTTGGCTTTTTGAGTCGATCTTCAACTGCAACCTCAATTTCTTGGCCGTTCAAGGAACATCTCAGGCCCTCAGGACGAAGTGTGTTAATTTCTCGGTCGCCGATTTAATGCTCTGTATCACGGACTTTGTCATTGATATCGTGATAATCATTTTCCCTGTTCCACTTGTGAGTAATATAACGTTCAAGTTGTTCTCATACCACGTCTCAGGCGATTTGGGGCGACTCACTCTCTGACTCTACTACAGATCTGGAACTTGAACGTCTCAGCTCGAAGGAAAATTGCGACGAGTGGTATATTTCTTCTAGGAGCTGCGTAAGTACTTGATAATGTTCAGAATTAATGATTGAGCTCTTACGTATCTAGTACTATCGCGACCTCCCTTACCCGGGTTGTCATGTCAGCTAGAATAGCCGCAATCAACTTAGCTACCGACTCCGATCAAGTTTGTAAGTATATCCCGTTTCAATTTACAGAAACCTCCAAAGTAGCAGCTAATAAGCTAGTAACAATTACCGTTTACATATACTGGGGAATGATTGAATGTGGTATTGGTATAGTTGTCGCTTGTCTTCCAACATTAGCTTTTCTTTTCAAGGGTTTTACTTGCGAACCTATCATAACTGCCACAAAACGTCTTCTCCAGAAAGTTTATTCAAGTCCTACGAGTCTCAAAAACGATTCTGTTCGGGTTCAGAGCTTAATCGGTAACATCTACGAGAGAAAGGCTAGTTTATCTACTACGTCGAACTCGAGCTTAACGCCACATACGTCAAGTGTCATCGGTAACGATCATCTGCATGGACCTGAATCTTATTCACTGAAGGAAATTGTTGGGCCTAGAGAGTCCGTATGAATTGATGGGACCTGGCTGTCTTAATGCTAAGAACGATTCAATATTTTCGCATGCTGAAAATTACAGCGTGTCTTAAACTTATCAGGTATGATTAAACAAACTATATATCAAATTCATTACCGTTAATCTCATCATGAAACTCATTTAATCATCCCAGCAATAAGAAGAAATCCCGCTATGACCCGCCCCCCGTGATAATGAGTACATGGTATCATAGGGTTGAACGAATGACTACCCCAGGTGCTGACCAACTCCCTCCCAACCCGATTACCGACCCCTGAGAATACATAATAAGACATTACCTAAGCAGCTTTCTGAGATTCACCCTCGAGCTTTATAACCAAATTATCCCTTACTAACCCCGCAAGCTGAAGGAGCGTTCCACTCCCAACAATCTCCAACACACTTATCGTGAGTCCGAACGCGCCCTTGAACCAGCGCCTCAGCTCGATCGCCATGAGCGAATCAAGTCCCATCTGCGCTAACGCCAGACTTACATCGACCTCCTCATCAGGCCGAAGCAAGAAATCATAGATCTTCCTTCCGATTTCGTGGGCCAAAAAGTTGAGGCTCTTCTCTTCTTTTAAAAGTGCCGTACCGCCCTCTCCCGCCACTTGCTCTAGGAACTCTTGCAAGGCGTCGCTTTCGCTTGTCTTGCCGGCATTTTCAATGCGAACGTTATGGTAAAGACCCATGCGTCGGTCTCGTCTCCACATCGTTCGCGTGTTCGGGTCGTCGAGGTCTTGATCCGATCGCAGACCCATTATCACTTGCGTGCTGTTATACCAGGGTCTTGGCGGGACTGTAAGAGGTCCGGTGGCCGTGGGTCCCGTGGAATGGCCATCTAGGAGACTTAGCTCGAAGAAATCTAGGAACTCGCGCTCGCTGAGAAGAGGTAGTCCCTGGGCCCTAATGTTCTGCATGGCGTGGGCGTTCTCGGCCACGAACCCGACATCTCGGATGGGTCCGATGTTGAGAACGGAAGCTGGCAGGCCTAGGGAATGGCGGTATCGGCAGAAGGCTTCGATAAACACGCTTGCCGCGACGTAGTTACCCTGTCCGACAGAATCGGCGACACTGACGAGTGAGCTGGCTAGGAAGAAGAAATCTAGCTTCTTTGATTCGAAAGCCCGGTGGAGGTTCCAGGTACCGTCGACCTTGGGCGCGAGTGCGTCTTGCCATTGAGACCATTCCATATCCAGCATCGGCGCATCCTACAATTTCATTAGTACTGATCGTATTGTTTGGTTATATAAGGAATCTTACCCTTAGGACCATAGCCAACTGTATCACTCCCTTAATAGGAGACTTTGATCGGTGTACCGCCCCCTGAACGTCGTCTATACGGTCAACACTTCCGGCAACTGCTGTGACGGAACATCCCATAGACTCCAGCTCCGTGAACAGGGCCTTGCTAACTTTGCTAATACCGGCGCTGCGAGAGAGGAATGTCAGGCTTCGTGCGCCTCGCTCTACCATCCACGTCGCTATGGATCTACCCAGACCACCGACACCACCTACGAGAAGATAAGTAGCAGCGGGATCGAATTTCATGTTGCGGCGCTGGGGTACTGATTCGATGGGAGAGCCGGAGCCAGGGGGAGCGAAGGATACCGTGACTTTACCGAGATGATCTCCGTCTTCCAGATGGCGGAATGCTCTCGAAATTTGCTTCGCATCGAATACTGCTACGGGATCTATCGGTTGAAGAAATCCTTGCTTGTAAAAGTCGACAAAAGTGTTTAATAGTCTAATAAATTGTAAGCAACGGATCGATATTAACAATTGGATACTTGAAATCGCTGCAGAACTTACCTCCTTAACCACTTCGGCCGTTCCCTGAACTCAGATAAGTTTACGCCATGGTACGAACGATTTTCCGAGAATGGCAACATGTTCAAGCTGCCGGAACCTTTCGAGTCTCGCAACCCGAGTTCGACCATGATACCGAATTTAGCGACGCAGCGCCATGACTCATGCAGTAGCTCTCCGGATAGCGAGTTGAGGACTATATCGACACCACGGCCGTCGGTCTCCCGCATAATCCCTTCGGCAAACGATGCGTCGCGGGAGTTGAATATGTGGGAACGTGGGATCCCGAAATTGTCCATTAGGTACTTGACCTTCTTCTCACTGCCGACGGTGGCGTATATTTCGGTTCCGACCATCTTGCATACTTGCAGTGCCGCAAGGCCGACGCCACCACATGCGGAATGGATCAACACGCTTTGACCCTTCTCCAGCCGGCCAATGTCGATAAGGCCGTAGATTACGGTACCGAAACACACGGGGATTGTGGCGGCAGACTCGAAGGAAAGGCTGTCAGGAATCTTCATTACGATTTCGGCCGGAGTTACGTTCCTAGTAGCGAGGCAACCGTTACAAAGGGCCATGACTCTGTCGCCGGGGACTAGGTCCTTAACCGCGGAGCCGACTTTGGTGATAACACCCGACAACTCGTAGCCGAGTGGGATGCGTCCCGGGGTGGAAGGTTGGATAATTCCTCTTGCCAGGACAACGTCTCGGAAGTTCAGTCCGATAGCTCGGGTCTCGATCTCGACGTGGTCGGCAGCTAGGTCTAAGGGGAGAGGCTCGTCGATCCAGTGGAGTGTCTCCATCGACCCTACCTTGCCGACATTCAGAGCCGTCCTAGTGTTTTTGGTTGCCGAATTCTTGTCTTGACCACCATTACCTTCCTTTAATCTGTCTGTTAGGGAGAAGGGGTGGTATCGCGGAATGCATATCTGGGAATTCTCAACGGCGAATTCCCGGTCAGGTCCCAAGGTACCGATGTCTTCTTGCGCGCGGACTTTATCAAATACTTTCAGAACTAGGTCTGCGAACTGTGGCTCGTCGGCTGTGATCTCGAGAGTGCAGAACCATGGTACTGCTTCGGCGCGCAGACTGCGGGCGGCGCCGAGGAATGTTGCTGGTCGAGGATCGTTGCATCGGATCTGGACCGGCTTCGCGAGCCAGAGAATTCTTTGATCGTGCTCAACCGCTTTTGCGAATTTCTGGAGGCTGGCGAAATTCTCCTTAGTCAAGTTGATGAACCAGTCGCTCTCGAGGTTGAGGCACGAAATGATGTCCTGTCCGGCGGGGGGTGTTGATGTTAGTCGACATGGAGTAACTTCCCATCCGGAACTCTGAAGGGAAACTTTTAGAGTGTTTGCTACGCTTGAATTTTCATTCTCGCATAGGAGAGTGACTCGCTTAGGGGGAGATGCGTTCCTAGGTTGTGGCCGAGACACGATAGTGACGATTTGGTTATAAGGGGCCTCGTCATCGGAGATAAATGAATCCACACCAGCGAACCCAGCGTTCTTCAATTCTCTGTCCCAACGCTCAACTGGTATTAAGGGGTTAGCCGGTCTAGTATCGGCCTCGCCTAGCCACCATCCTGCGAAGTGGCCGAACATATAATTCGCCGTTCGCAACGTCGGCAAAAGCTCTGTTAAGACTAGCATTCCATCTGGTTTTAACAAGGACTTTATATTCTCAAGGGTCTCCGTAATGAAAGGTGTTGCGTGGACAACGTTCGCCGCAAAGATCAAATCGTATGTCTCCTTCTCTCCGGTCTTGAACCCCTGATCAGCAGGTGACTTGCTGATATCAAGCGCCTTGTACTCCATATTAGGGGCATATGAAAACCTCTCGCGTGCCTTGACCATAAAACCTGATGAGACATCTGTAAACGTATATACTGAATAAATGGGGAACCCGCCCTCGTCAACGAGTCCACGCAGGATAAGTTCCGTCGTGCCTCCTGTACCGGCGCCAACTTCGAGGATGCGTAAGTTTGGTCGCGTATTGGAAAGTAGGCGTACGAAGTCACCATACCCGAAACTAGTATGGTTGTAAATCTCGGCTAGCAAGTTGCCCTGCATGAGCACATCGAGGGTCTCGCGCGTCCCCGTGAATATTTCCACTGCATGGTTCAGGACGCGCTTGAGTCCAACCGAAAGCGCGCTGTGGTATCCCTTCTCTAGGATCGCTAAATGTGAATCTATCGTCTTGTTTCGCTCTTTGAAATTTAGTTCTAGTAGACGCGCCGGGTTGTCGACGAGTGGGAACGAACTTTTCCCGACAACAGCGTCTTGGATCTCTTTCTTCATCCAGTCGCGCAACTTGGCGAAATGGGGCTGGCATGGCTTGAGTCCTTCTACTTCTTCCACCTCCTGGATCATGCATAGGAAGGCGAGCTCTTGTTGCATAACAAGATGTGCCCGGTGAGGCTTAGGCGCGGTAAACAGTGATCTGTGGTCCACGAAATCGAAATCGGATAGCCATTGGACGTGTGCTGCGGCATGTCTATCTATGAACTCGGAGACTGCGTCGTCTGCTTCGAGTGGTGTTAGTTGTAGACCGCGCATTTTCAGTGCTACATGCCCGTCTGCGATGCACTCGACTTCGCCAAGGCTGAGGTCACCCTTCTTAGTCCAAGCGCGGGCATGCATTTCGGGTGCGCCCCGAGAGATGATGAGCTCCTCGATCGACGTTGGGACCGCAAGGCCATCGAAGTTGCGGCAGAGTCCCTGGGCTGTTGCAATCATAAGAAGTTGCAAGCAGCCGTCAATGGCTATAGGATGAAGAGAGAATGGCTCAGATACATGATTATGCTTGTCAATCATCTTGGCCTCGGCAATCTGCTCCGTGGTGGAAGTAGCAATGTCTGTAAGAGATTGGAATTCAGGGCCGTAGATGAAGCCATTTCGTTCCATCGTCTCGTAAAACGTTGGGCTAGACAGTTTACGAGGCAATCCCTCAGGGGTCCAGGAGGAAGTAGCGCCATGCCCTTCAACATGTTTAATCTCGCCCGTGCAGTGCTTTATCCAGGCGGAACCGCTATAAGATGTGATATTAAACTCATACCACTGGGACTCATCATTATCCGTGAGACGTTTTTGTCGCAATGTTGTGACTATCTCTACCGGCTTGGAGTCCGTCAAGACGAGAGCTGTGCGAACAACCAAATGGCGAATATGGTAACTTGACCCTGGGTCCGCGCCAGCTACTTGCCGAATCGCTTCGCCGGCTGTGGCGACATACCCGGCGAAGGGGAAGACGACATCATTGGATACCTTGTGGTCGATGAGCCAAGGGGCGTCGTCAAGATGCAAGACATTCCTCCAAAGCGGCTCGGCATCCGGCGATTGTGGGTCCCTCACACCAAGTATGCAATGATGAGGGTACTTGCGTTGCCGCCATGCTGTGGACACCCGGCTCTCGTTCCAGAAAGACTGCCCACTACGGTCCCATGCATATGAAGGGAGTCCCGGAACAACGCGGCCACCCGAGAATAGAGGGGCAAAATCGATAGTTACATTCTCCTGGAAAAGTCGGCCTAAAGCAGCTAGCAGAGACACCGCGCTGTCGCTACCCCGGTTTTGGGCAGCTACATAATTGCACTGCCACGAACCCGCAGTGCAGATCTGGCGTAGGGGTCCAGCTAAGGCACCGTGAGGCCCAATCTCCAATAGGACATCGGAATCTCCTCGCAGCTCGAACAGGTTTTTGACAGCTGTCCTAAAGCGAACTTGAGAGACCAGGTTGGCGACCCAGTACTCTGGGCCTAGATCTGTTGGGTTGTCAATCACCTTGGCGGTGACACTAGACATGAATATTGATCGCCGACGAAGCCCCGCCCCGCTATCGGGCGGATTCTTTTCCTGCCGGAGCATGTGAAGGTAGTCCTTAGCTAGCGGATCCATGTGATCTGTAAAAGTGTTGTGGTTAGCTGAAATCGACATATTCGGACGGGAGCTGAGAGCTGAATTCCACTTACGGGAATGATATGCCATGTCGACCTTCAACATGCGAGCGAAGATTTCCGGCTTAACTGCTTTTACCGTAGACACCGTTTGTTCTACTAGCGCACGGTCTCCGGATATTGTCGTGCTATGAGGACTATTTTCGCAAGCGACGACGACCCCTTCCGGTAGAATTCTCGCTACTTCTTTAGCTCCGAGCCCGATAGCCGCCATAGAACCATCCCTGGAAGTGCTATTCGAGGACACTAGACCACGATAGTATGCCGCCTTGACAGCAAATTCAAGCGAAATGAATCCAGCGGCATACGCCGCGGCGATTTCACCGCTCGAGTGTCCCACAACTGCAGTAGGAATAACCCCAAGACGCTTCAGTTGTCGGAAGATTGCTATTTGAAGCGCTGTACACATAGGCTGTGCTAACTCAGCTCTGTTGATCCCACTAATTTCCAAAGGCTTGAGTATCTCAGCTAAATAGGGGCAAAAGAAAACCACGTGTCAGCGCACTGCTATACAATACCCGTTGAAGCACAGAAAAAAACTCACCTTCGAGTGTCCATCTTGGAGGTTTTGCAGAATGTCTCAAGATGTCGTCCATTAAATGGATATCTTCCCGGAACTCTGAACTGGTTATGAATAAGCCCTTCCCCATCTCGGCCCATTGGCTTCCCTGCCCGGTGAAAACCATAGTGACTTTGCGACGAGATTGTTTTCCAGGCGTTTTCACCATGCTAGAAGTTTCTAGTAGTTTATCTCCGGACATTACCATATATGCCCTATGCGGTAACCGTTCTCGACGGAGGGCCAATGTGTATGCAATGTCCCGTATGGCCGATGTGTGCTGGGAGACATATTCCCGGTACAGTTCTATCTGGGTCTTCAGTGAACTCTGGCTATTAGCTGATAGCATAAGAAGTTCCGGTCTTTTGGCCGTTTGTGTGAAGCCTCTTGATAAACTTGAATTCGGAAACGAATCAAGGATCACCTTCAGTCATGTTAGCAAGTGCAGATAGCCAATAAAAATGAGACGGGATTGCTCACGTGTGCGTTTGAACCTCCAATACCAAAGGAGTTCACACTGATTCTTTCGGCTTTGTGAGCTGGAAATGGTGTCGGTTTTGTTGGAACCGTAAGCTTCTTTTCTTTGAATGGGACTTCAAGTTGGGGTCATCAGTACGGGCATTCTCTTCATCTACGGATATTCTTAAGACTATAGACTTACTCTTAGGATTAGGCGTGCTAAACTTGATATTAGGGGGTATCGTTCTATTCTCTAAAGCTAGTACTGCTTTAATTAAACTGGCAAGGCCAGCTGACCCTTCACAGTGGCCTACGTTGGGCTTCACAGAACCAATGTACACTCCATTGTTGCCGAAAACCTCTCCAACAGCAGAAGTTTCGATGGGGTCGCCAACAGAGGTTCCTGTGCCATGACACTATAGCGCTATAAGCATGCTGAAAGAAGGAGAGAAAAGATCGAAGACATACCTCAACAAACGCAGTCTCAGCCGGGTTAAGTCCTGCATCAGTGTATATCTTCCTCATAAGTGCCTCGAGGGCTTCTCCACGCGGGACAAGCATTCCTTGTTTCTTACCATCGCTGTTGGCTGCGGTGCCCCGAATAACCGCTCTGATAGGGTTGCCATCTCGAATGGCATCGGTGAGCTTCTTCACGTATATGGCAGTAATTCCTTCAGCCCTGGCATAGCCGTTGGCTGAGGCATCAAAACTTTTACAAGACCCGTCTGGAGATAGAACCCCCTCCGAAGTCATAAGCATAGTCAGGGAAGGCCCCAGTATTAGATTCGTGCCGGCAACAACTGCGGCAGACGCATCCCCAAACTGAACAGCCCTACAAGCTTCATGTAAAGCTATCAGGGACGCCGAACAGGCCGTTCTGATGACCATGCTTTGATGTCTCGGTTAGCTGCATGTTAGAGGCTAAGCAAATATGACGACTCACCTTGGCCCGCTCAGATTATACTCGTAAGAGACCCGATTGGCAAGCATCCAATCCCCAGAACCCGTAACGAGATGGCTACCAACTTGTTGTGCATCCTTGTCTCGCATATGCTGCCACTCCTCGCCGAACGTGCCTACGTAGCAACCAATCGGCTTGCCACGATAATTGGTTTCGCCTGCATCTTCGAGGCACTCACGAGTAACCTCCAATAATAGCCTTTGTTGGGGGTCACATCTCTCTAACTCTTTTTGCGTCATGGAAAAGAGAGACGGATCAAAGCGTGACAGATCATCTTCTAAGTAATAACCGAACTTGGTTTCTATGCGCTCTTTGCCGCCAAGCGAGCCGTCGAAACCGTCGACATTATACCGGTTGTTCGGGACTGGCCCGCGGGCGTCCCGGCCATTGACTAGGAGATCCCAGAAGTCGTCGGCGTTCCGGATACCCCCGGAAAGCCTCACGCCAAGACCGCAGATCGCGATCGGGACCGATCCTGGGGTTGACGCGTCTTTGATCTCCTCGAAACTCGAAGACGCAGAAGAATACGAAGTAGAGTGGCTACTGCTTCCGCTCATTGTGAGAGAGATGCGGCGGGAGGGCCGGAACTGTGCTCCCGCGGCAATAGTCCAGGATTATCCCCAAAAGCTAACGTAGGGTGCGCCTTGACGTGCTAGGATAAGGGGCGGCGGCTGAGGGAGATTTGATGGTGGGGATTGCTTTTTTGAAACCGAAGCGCCAAACTACGCCGAAGTTCACGGGATGCACCCGTTCTTATTACAACTTGGAGCCGGCCCGTTCAATGTTTGAAAAAGCTCGGTCTTAACGGACAAGAGCGAGAATTGAGTTGAGGTCGTCTGACCTTGGTCCCTGAATAGAGTATAGTGTAACTTCGGCGGCGATGGCCCAATATGGCAGATAACCGGCCTATATAAGGTAAGGATAAGTAGGGCAAACCGTCATCGCATCGTCTCTGGAACTATTGACCAAGATGGCAACCTTGATAAGCACTCAAACTAAAGTACACACAAAAGACGCTATTATCATCAGCTCCGCATACGCCTGGGACGCTATTTCGACCAGTCCCCATCCGTCTCAAAACTATTTCGACCCGTTGTGAAACTCGATGTCCTATAGAATCTACGAAATAAATGGCTGACATGCTATTTGCATGTCTTGGAACTAACGGGGCCAATGGGACACCGTGTCTCGGTAAGTCGAATATCCAACGGGACGGGATCGTATGTAGGTTTGTTGTGTTGATATGAACGTGTACGGCACGGATCCATCTTGAACAGCTCTAAAAGAACACGCCAAGGGCTTAAGCGTCCTTGCAAGGTAGCTATAGGTTAGGTTCCATGCAGGCTGGATTCGCAGTTTTTCTAATAAGGGTTTGGCCTGCTGCAACGGAGACGTAAAAGGGCATAGCAGGAGTGGCAATCCGCAGGACATATTACCAGGCTTACCTCTGAAGGATGAGGCCGGAAGATGAACCAGCTTCGCCTGCAAGGGGGTTTAGGTTACATTGAAAAATCGCACGATAAATTGTGAACCGCATGAACCACTCCGTTGGGATCTATCTGACGTGTCAAATCGCTCGACCACGTTCCCTTTGCAGAAGAGAGGAACGCAAAATATGCAGTTTTTGCAGCAACGCGTCGGTAGTGTAAGGCCATCCATGACTGTGATAGGCGATTGCCAAAAGGGACCCCGTAGAAGTGCGGCCCGCGCTATTATGAAGCCAACCGACCCAACCGCCACGTGCTGACGGTTATGAATGAGGTATAATTGAGTTCTTATTAGATACGGATATTATAATTGTTGCCATTTAAGGCTAATCTAAAATCTGGGGTGACGTTTTGAGGTGGACTCAGTTCTGTAGTTGCTTACTTGTTGACGTTGAGCATTCCGGTACTACCGTGATACTACATACGTCCATACCTCTTTTACGATATAAAGGGTGGTTTTTATTAATTAAGTGCGTCAGTTACGCATCTAACTGCCGCTCGTAAACCCAATTAAAGATTTGGGATGACATTTTAAGGTAGGCTTAGTCCTGGAATCGCTTGCTTGCTAACGTTGAAAACTCTAGTACTACCATGACACTATTACATGATGAAGGGTAGTTCGTAAGACATTGCTTTTCACCGCCAATTCGCACTACCGAAAATTATCGTCAACTCGGTGATGGTTGTTGGTTCTACGGAAAAGCAAGAGAAAAATTCTTCACGTGCATCACTAGGACTACATAGTAGAACCCGAGCAGTTAGAACAATTTGTCCGGTCCGGATAGTTTCACCATTGCCTACCTCCCTACCTAAGTACATACCTTACTAGGTATTATGGGTACGATTGCTAAGCGCCCTCCGCAGTCCCGTACGAAAGCCGCAAGGGCTTACAAAGCTAAGCCGGAAGCGACATGGTGTTTGGTTGGCGCGTAATACCCAAGCGTAACATCTTGGATGAGAACATTGACCAACCAGCCAACGATAAAATTAGGTTGAAGATAATTATTCTGTTCGACAATCTGGTCATTGATTTCGTCACAGATGTCATGTCATGTATGCTTAATATATATTTATTGTGCAACTCTTGTTGTCAAAGCTGAGGAAATGCTGTGGAATGACAGGGCGAAATAGGGGCTAAAGAAAGTGGGAGAGAGATCGTGTGGTGCTGTGCCGTTGCACTATCGACATTTTCGGGTTAATAAAATAATTAACATACATAAGTCCTTCCCCCCCTTTTCCTTTTCCCCTCTGTTTCCCTTTCACCCCCGCGCAACTCTTCGCAGCCATACGCGGCCGCGAGGATGATGATGAGTGGAGTGAGAATAAGACGATCGTCCTTTTCCCAGTCCGTCAGCAAACTCAGCTCTAACTATGATATGTGCCTTGTTTAGTGCCCAGGATGCCTAGCAGGCCTACGGTAGCATTTATGTATTTACATACATATGTACATACCAACGTGCTCCACACATGGTATGCATATCATTTCTGGCTACCCTGTCAGCATACTGGTCCGTTTATGGTAAAGAGTATTGAGCTCTCGCATACGAGGGTCAACATTAGTTCGCGTCCCGAGAGCTGTTTCGACCTATGGATTATAGCGGATAAGCGGAGCTCGAGTAATAGTCCACTTTTATGAACAAGGGACTTTGTAGCAATAGGATTCTTATGGGAAAAGGAATAGGCAGGTAAAGTGAGAAAAGCGAGTGAAAAGAAAGAAGATCACTGTAATAATAAAATCTCATCTCCAGATTGACACATATTCCTACGCGAATTACATGTTACAGTCTCCCCCCTCCCCTCCATCCCCTTCGTGCTTCCTGCCTGTCATCATCCCTCCATCAAATCAATGAAGTAACATTTTAGTGACAATTTTGATTACATGTGCTGCTAGCTTACTTAATGTAAGTTGGTTCCATTCTTACTTTTCTCTCTCTCGATCACCAACCTACATGAAGTTTGAAACCTCAAAGTTTCCTACAAACTTCGGTGTGTAAATGCCTCGGGAAAGAACCTGAATTTCCAACTACGGGAGCGGCCCGACGCTAGCGCTGAGCTCTTGGTCCGTTAGCTACGATCACAAAATACTTGTCTATCTCCATATACACTCCATATACCTTATCAGGTTACTTAATACTTGAAATAAGACCCGACTGACCGGATGGAGGCAACCAACGTCACCTCAAGTTCACCAAAAGATCGAGGGAGACATAGGTTATTGGCTGTGAGGCCATCAACGGCTAGTAGTAGAGCCACTTCGGGTTCCTCTCGCCATCACCGTACCCCGCTTCCACATAGCCCTCGTTCCCCATTATACACCGATACTTTCACCTTGTCCGCACACCCCCCTGGGACCTATCACCCGTCTAGTCCGCCAGCACCGTCTTTCATGTCAACGACCAGCAGTAGCACAGATCGACCACCGTCGCCATCACCAACTACAGCCGAGCCAACCGGTCATTTTCAGTATGAGTTAAGCTCGGCGGAGGGTCTCTCTTCCGGATTACATGTGAGTACATACGACGCTACGCTAATGTTATTTGCCCCTTTCGGTCGTTGATCATTTTTTTGATCTGTCACATTTCTCATCACACAAACGCAACCCGAAACAACATAGCACCCTTCCCTTACGTGCGAAAACAACGGGTGGCTGATATGTAATATCGATAGTTCAATCCGGCCTTGGAGCAAGGGTGGCCCCGGACTGACCCTGACGGTGCAGGTGATGGCGCCGGTGTTGATGAGGAAGACGATCATGATCCAGATGAAGGTCTTTCCCTCTCCCCCCGCCAGACTCGAAGGAGGTAAGTAAAAATGGGCCAGTCTCGCTCTGTTCAGAATAGCTCTCTGTCTGAGAACCGAAGGAAAACTGACTATGGACCCTATCTCTTCCTCCAGGGATTCGACGAAGGCGGCTAGCAGCTCGAGCTCTTCAAGATTCTTTCGCTCGATAGTATACAAGTTCGGCCGCACGTTCAATAGGAGTGCGTGCTCCGTGTAACCCCAAATCCTATAGGGCTATAATACTAACATGTAATATAACAAAAGATTACTTCCTCCCTTCGGATAAGGTATGCCTGACAAATTAGAAGCCGCTGCAACGATATAATGGACTAATCAACATGCACGTTTAGCAAGAACAAGAGCGCATGAGTAAGACATCCCTTCGCTTCGTTTGCTACTGGATTATAGCAAAGTTAATATACTAAAACAACAAACAAACAGACCTTCAACATGAAATAAGTGTTGAGGTTCACGATGGCGACCTATATCTCTGTCCGGTAATAAAGCCGAGGAGAGTACTCGATGTCGGCACGGGTACAGGCATATGGGCGATAGAATTCGGCACGTCCCACCTCAATCCCTGGCGTTACATCCGTGCATGAATGCTAACGTCCATGCAGCTCGAAGGAACCCAGATAGCGAAGTTCTTGGGATAGATCTAAATCCAGTTCCACCACCGCCTTTTGTCGTGCCTAACTGCCATTTTGGCGTAGCGGACGTATACGACGAATGGAAGTACGGCGGCCCATTTGATTTCATCCACGTGCGAAGCTTAGGCGAGCCTACCGATAAGCGCAAACTATTCAAATTGATCTACGATAATCTTGCGCCTGGCGGTTACGTCGAGTTCCAAGAATGGATTCTTCACGCCCAGTCCTCGGACCGATCTCTCGACGGCACGGCATTCCAAAAATGGAACAAACTGATGTCTGAAGGCAGGTTTCTCTCAAATCGTGTTTGCTGTGTTATTTTTCTATGTTTCTTTAAAACTAACTACTAATTTAGGCGTCAAACATTTAGGGAAGTCCCTGTTCTACGCCCTCGATTACAAGCGTACTTTGGAACACACAGGGTTCGAGAACATCGTCGAGCGGAAATATGCTGTGCCAACTAATACGTGGCCGCCGGGGAAGCAGAGCCAGAAGATTGGCGCCATGCAGAGGACTAATACGTTACAAATCATTGACGTCTTCTCGTGGCCCGTGTTTTCGAATGGGCTAGGATGGTCGAAGGATGCTTTGGATAGGCTGCTTATCGAGGTGCGGAAGGATATCGAGAACACGCGGATCCACTCATATTCTACTCTGTGAGTTACACAATCGATCTTGGAGCGATCCTTTACTGATATGACGCAGAATGACGATATACTGCAAGAAGCCGCATGCCTCCTCGGCGTCGTCCTTAGCTACATCGGAAACGGCACCTAGGCTACCAAGGCCATCTATGTCATAAATCACTAAAGGGGTATGTAAATAGGTCTACTCCAGATGTAACCCTGCAATCCCAGGAAAGGGACAGTGTAATGGATTGTAAGGATATCGGTATGGGCAGAATGAGGCGACGGGCACGGTATTGGACGCAGGACAGCGTCGGCGTTTGAGGACGGTCGATTGGGAGGCACATCGGTAATGGAGTACGTCAAGAGTGCGTTCCATTAATGACAGGTTACTTCTAGGTAACTTTGAACAAAAGAAATGTTTCAGATGAACGGGCAACTACACCAATGATGCATTTTTTTGGAGTGAATATAGACACAACCAAATGTGATTGGATTACACCTGACGCTATTCTAACACGGCATGTAGTTGACCTAGATTTCTATTGACCCCATACTGAAATCCTGGAGCATACATTAGATAAGTATACGGTATGAGATAGTCATTATTTCATGAAAACCTCCCTGCCTGCATGTATGTATGTATGTATGTATGTATGCAGAGCAGATCCCTATGCGATACATTTCAACCAAGGGTAGAAGAGACCATTCTTGCAGCCTGTGAACATGCATGTACTAATGTCGTTGTAATAAACTATCTCTACCTTGGAAGTACCTTACTAAGTAGGTAGCCAGGTACTTACCTACCTACCTACCTCCCTACCTACCCAAGTAGGTAAGTAGATATCTGCATATGTGATAATTCTGCAACGTAGCACGGGACCTGGAACGGGGTGGGTGGTATTGCTTTCAGCCCCTTTTCATACCCGCCTTTCGTAATCTATGATTACGGCACACCTACGATATATTGAAGTGCATACGTTCTTGCAATGTTTTAGATGTCACTTCCAAGAGATATCTAATACTGGTTCCAAAGCCGACGAGCTACATGCTCACAGGGTCGTCACATTACGGTACTCCGGGGTGGTAGCGCAGCGCCGGCGCGACGAACGGGGACACGACGCCGAAATACACCGAAGTGCAAGAGTTTCTGGATAGGGCGGTTCGAACACGTACGGAAACACCAATTAATTGCCGGTCGACGAAGATAATTTCATTCTTAAATGAAAATCATCCCATCCGTATATTGCTACCGTCCAATAGATTGGCTTGGTGGCCAATGGGACTATTTACGTTTTATTCTCCGATGAAAATGGGATGATGGGCTATCACCTCAAATCCACGGAAGAACAACTTGTTGCGCTTCCCCGATCCGTTTCAAATCAATATCACGCCCCTCATATTCGCCCGACTCTCAACCATATAACAAGTGCTTTCGGCGCCGGCGAGACTGAATCATACGTCTCTGGCACTGCAAATATGGAATTGTGGGACCATACGCTTTGGTGGCAGGCCCTCGCGGTCTAAGGTATCCAGGTAAGACGGTCCTGATTGACGGAAGTTCTACTGATGGGCGCTAGTATAACTAATATAGGGGCGAAGGTCCCCGGTGGCAATGAGTATGGTCTCGAGGTTTCGCGCTAAAGATATTTGAAAGTAGAAGGCCGCATAAAAGGCAACCGCTAAAAATGAGGTCCTCGCATCTATTCCTTTTGGGCGATAGTCAGAAAGCGAAGTCCTGTATGATGAGTTGTAAATCGCCGTTAGGATTTCATAGGGCCGGAACAATGGCAACGTGAAAGTTTGGAGACTGATTATTGAGACCTCGGTGAAGTACTGTATTCTTCGTCAAAGGCATCATTTGATCCGCTGACAGCGCTAATTCGTACCTACATACATTAATCATGAGTGATTAGGAGACTGGAACTTTTGTCATAGAAAGACTCCGCTTTGGGCCTTTGAATTCTCCGCGAAACATTGTTGGGGTCGTTATCATTATACGCTTGCTTTGATGGTTCGGATGTCGGACCCGTCGTCCTAGTGACTGCTTCGATATTAAGAGATCATTTCGATTCTCCACGACAAGTTCGGGGAAAGGAGTTGGAAGATTCTCAACTTTGTCATTTTCTGTCGTCGGGATAATTTTTATGACACTCTCAATCGCTATTCTGAACACATCACAGTTATATGCCCTCCTAGACTGTTAGGCTCACAATTTATGTGTAGGTCCTGAAATGTCGACAGGAACGTTGTGTATTGAATTACCTTTCTCTTTGTCAGAAAAGCTCTGTGAAGGTAGTGCTCAGAAGTTGTAAGGATATATTGGAACCGATCGCTGTTGGGGTGTATTGAGGATAAAAGATGCCGGGTCCTTTTAGTGCCTGGAAATAACTGTTGTCTTTGCTGTCTACCTACGCTATTAACCTAATTTTTATCAGTTCTAGAGTTCCCAGAGCCTAGGCCGGGCTGTTGAATAAGGGCATGAAATACACCATCGAAAGGCTGGAATGTCTTAGTACCTATAAGCAACGGCAGACAGCCTATCTAGGGCAAAACGAAGTCTGCTACTAGCCTAGCACTGCCCTTGGCTAGGACTTTGTGATATAAGGCAACTAAGTCAATAAATAAAATCATGTTGTAATTATGAAGAATTCGGCCTTCATGGTACGCTTGTCTTGGTGGCTCGTATCCAAGTGTTTGTGATTGAATTATAACTGTATCGAAAAAGGCCAACTCAATGAAATACACGTTCCTTATCCCCACTATAGTGTCTTTTTACTGAAGAATCAGCCACAAGGGACACCTAGGTAGAAAATTAGAAACCTACCTAGGTACCTAGGTAGGTACTTACAATTAAATACGACGATTAGAATGGGATAACATTATCATTCGTATTTCTCAAATCAGAAAATTTAGCACAGACAGCTTGGACTTCGAGGTCCAGTCCTAGTTGGACAATATGGTTGAGTATGAGACCCCCAGCATTCCTCGACACGACTTGCTAATTGTGTGGCAGAGGGATACTTGATTGAATGTAGTAATGCGAATATTGGTGTTGCGCAGGAAACGTTTGACGAACATGTCGATTAAGAATCGAAGTAGAGTCGATATAGGCTTGCGATCGCTTCTTGCGGCCGGTTGCTGGAAACATAGGTGGTGAGATTCGTCGAACTGTCGCTGCAAAGTAGCTCGCAACGTCGGACGGCTTCCGCATCCGTCCCGCCCTCGAATGGTCTAATATGTTGGGCTAGTTGTCATGATAAGGTAGTAAGGGTATGTTCGCTCTCCAATATGCTCCAATCTAACAGCTTCGTGAAAGCATTCCTCATAGACGACTATTTAGATACTTCTCGCTTCATGGTCGACAAAACTTGAGTTTTGTGTCGTTTCGGTGGGAAAGGCGGTATACGAATTGAGAGTCGGAGGTGTTCGGGCTTGCGCAACGATTTGTTGAGTAGGTAGGTTGTGTTATAGTACTCGAAGTCGGAATTACGTCGTCGAGGTACTCTAAAACGCTAGAGAAACCATTTCGGCTATGGACACCGACCTAGGTAAGAAGGTAGGAACCCTGTGAGAATCTTATGCATACCTCCTAGGTACTTAACGTACCTACATGGCGTTGATGCTTGGAGGGAAGACACACAGTAGCTTGGTGTGATTTGAGTGCTCAGAAACACTGAACGAAGTGCGGGAAACGCCGTTACTATGGTAGTTGGAATATCTGGGTCGAAGTCTACCTATCATGTCGAATCTTATGAGTCCAACAGCAATCGCGCGCGGTCGGTGGATATGTCGCCATGCTAGATCGTGAACGTTTGCGCCTTTCTGTTACTGTGCTTGGAAGATTGTTGTTGTTCATTAGAGAGGAGAGTGCCCTTTTTTTTTCAGTTACATCAGCAATTATCCCCTGAACCCTTGCCTGACCCGATACGTCATGGGGAATCCTAGGCCGTTCCCCATTCAGGCCCCTGCCCCTATCCGCCCCCTGTTTGCCCCACGTCCTAGGGACGTACAGTAGTGCTCTTGCAGTCTTGTTACTGGAATATAAGCCCTAGATGCGCGCTCGCAACTAGCGGTGCCGCTTACGCGATGGCTATCTTCCCTAAGGCCATCTTCTCATGGCCCTGAATCAAAAGACAATTAGGTACCTATTGAAATCATCGATAATTCTTACACCTGTGATGATTCATATCTAGTTCCACGGTATTCACTGCGATAAACTGTTTACGGATATTATACTAATGATACTCGCCATTATTTCTTAGAGTCTCATAGTGAACGATGAGGAGCCCACAAGTCTAGATCCCGCTAATATCTAGTACGACGATAATATACGACTTGACACCCCATATGCATACACGGCACATCGTTTTAATTATGCTTGAACCCTGCAAGACCCCTATCTGCGGTATCCGAACATCAATCTGGTACATGGCTAATTATACGCGTCCGAGGAGGGAGATGCAGTCAACAATAGAAGATAGAAGCCGGTATCTTGCTCGCCGCTCCAGATTGCTACAGAGGAGACCTCCAAAAGAGATCTAGATCTCCTTTCCGTAAGCCTGCACTCAACCGTAGAGCCTCCGATTGGATAGGGCTCGTATGTTCCTTGGAACAACACCTTCACTATATGAATGGAGATTGGAGATATCTATCAACGACGCCGGCGTAATAAAACGAACTTCTTATTGACGACTATTACCTCCGCGCCTCTGCGCTCAGTGTATGGTTGAGGTGTTAACATATTCGCTTGGCGGTTAATTACCTACCCAGGTAGGCAGGTAGTATAATGGCATACTCCATATACCATGATAGTGATAGGGAAGGATGTGAGATGGTTACTGATAGTCTTTATGGGCAGGTTAGAAACCTCTATCTGACTTTCTAGCTTTAAAACAGAAAATAGAAGACACTTCAATAGCGTTTCAAGTCTTCCATCCTCACCCTTTAACTTTAGTTGGTGTCAGGATGTGGCGACTAGGAATCTGGATATTGTTCGCTGTATGTGGCGTATTCGCCAAGCAGAACTGCCCCTTATACGGGCTGGGATACCCGAAGCCCACAAACCTTCTCGAAGACCCGGAAATCAAGAAAGCGGCAACATCATTGGATTCCGTGTTCTTAGAATACTTTGACCATTCTAACAAGACTAAATCTGGCAATTTCTCGTACTCGGTCGAAATATTTTCTGCGGACGATGAAGAACCGCTATGGTCTCATTATTGGACAGCTCCAAATTTGAAAGGACTTAATTCCACGGGTGTTGCTGAAGTCGATGGGGATACCGTATATCGACTTGGGAGTGTCACGAAGATAATAACGATGTTGACGTTTCTTGCGGAAGCTGGTGATTCCTTATGGAACGAACCTATCGCCAATTATATCCCGGAAATCGCGGCTCTGGTTGTCGACGGTGCGGACAATGCCCATTCAATCTCAACCACCGATTGGCAGTCCATCACACTCGGTGCGCTAGCGAGTCAAATGTCTGGTCTTGAGAGAGATTGTAAGGGACCATTTATTTCTAAGAAAGGACTGAACTGAGATTGTGTATAGATGCTCTCGTAGGCGAACTCACGCAAGGGTCAACCGCCGCTGAGGCGGCAGATTATGGATTTCCTATCATAGATGATGCTGAAATACCACCTTGTGGTAATAGACCAGTCTGCAACAGAACCCGTAAGTTTATCCTCCATGGACTACACTGAGATACCATGCGATTCTATAGATGATAATCAGTGAGCAGAGTTCTTTCAGGGTCTCAGCAGGTTGCCTCCCTCGTTTTCACCCTATGTCACACCAGCCTACTCTAATATCGGCTTTACTCTCCTTGGATATGCGCTGGAACAAATGACAGGGAAATCTTTCGGCGCAATGGTACAAGATAGGGTTCTCACGCCTCTTAATCTGACTCGCACGTTCTACAGCACCCCAAAAGATTCCCTGGGAATAATACCTGGCAATCGCTATAAAACTAACTGGGCTTTTGATCTGGGTAACGAATCGCCGTGAGTAACTTCTTATCGCTTGTGAACGAACTCCTTCGCTTACTAAGGGACAGCACTGGTAACATGTACACATCGTCTTCGGATCTATCCCGACTTGGTCGAGCAATTTTGAGATCAACGCTATTGCCCCCAACCATGACAAGAAGATGGCTCAAGCCAGTTGTCTTTAGTTCTGATCCAAAGTCCGGTGTCGGTATGCCGTGGGGTGTCAGAGCGTTGCCCCTTTCTCCAGGTGCGTTGAATGGCCCTAGTCATGACTTGGTGGCTGACTGATCATGAGCAGATATGCCATATCAGTTCGCAACAACTTTCAACAAAGCTGGGACGTTGGGAAAATATGACGCACTGTTAGCTATTATTCCCGACTTCAACATCGGCTTCTCTGTATTGGCAGCAGGCGATGGTCTCGGCGGAGTAGCGATGACCATAGCGGACATGCTGTCGAATATATACCTACCAACTATGGTAAACGCAGCGCGAACCCAGGCCAAGGAGGTTTATAGCGGAACGTATAAGAGCCCGGATCCTACTATCAATTCGACCCTCAGTGTCGTGGCAGATGATCAGACTCCTGGGTTAAGTCTAAGCTCCTGGATAAGCAACGGGACAAATTTGATGTGGTATTCAGTGGCTCTAAGCCAAGGTGTCCAAAAGGACTATTGGGAAAAAGTTCAGCCGAGCGTTCGACTCTATCCAACTGGTCTGTGGGACGCGGCCCCCGACGGCGGAAAAAGGGTGGCATTTAAAGCCGTATTCGAGGACTTGAGCTTACCTAATGTTTCGAAGCCATTCACAACGGATTGTGTCAGCTGGGTCACCGGTTCGGGCATCCTATACGGGTCTAGGCCTTTGGACCAATTCATCTTCAACATAAACGCCGCAGGAAATGTGACGAGTGTGGAGAATGGCGCATTAAGGAACAAGTTAGATAAAGTGTAATTGTCGATACTGTACCTAATTAATGGTGCGCCCAGTTTTTTTCTCGGTGTCGCGCTTACGTACTCTCCGTGTCCCCCTATTTCGTCTCACTCGCCACGGAGCTCTTGAACGGGCTTCCGGAATTGTTTCTGCCCTAATCTCATGCAAGATTAACTCCGCGGCTTTAACACGGTTACAATTTTGACGGGGCTTGCTAAGGGCGGGGATCCTTCTTGGAGTAGTGACCGGTGACGTCGTAATAAAGTGGGCGATCCCATGGTACGCGAATGCCGGCTAGGAATTCGGTCCTGAGGTGAAAACCTACTTAATCCTGATTTTATCAGCATTTGTTAATATGCAGTCATGAAAAAACCATACCAATTATACTGTTCAAAAGCCGATATTGCTAGACTTATGCACCGTCCTTAGTAACCCAACTCATACAGAACCCGACTTTTCATCGGGTTTGCGACTCCGAACAGGGCGTCCAACATCTGCAATAAGTCACCAGTGACAGATAGGTACTCACCATAATCCTTCGTGGCGTTGGTGGATAGAACGGAGATGTTTTACCTATCTCAAATGCTGTAGGTAAAGCCTTACAAAGTAATTAGTAAGGGTCATGAAATGAATCAAGGACATGTATCATTATTGCCCCGCCGCTACCGCTACGCCCTCATTTTGCGACTAGCTCTAGCTATATATATCGTTAGGTGCGTTGCTATACGGCAGCTAGTATTCTCTGTTGTAACTTAAGAATCATCACATCTTTGACGTCTTCCAATATCTTTATTAACTCGCACCATGTCGAACACCAAACCATTCAACATTGCTATCGTCGGAGGAGGTATCAGCGGAATTTCGCTAGCTATTGGTCTCTATAAGAAAAATGTCCCTTTCACAGTCTACGAATCGGCCTCCAAATTTGGAGAAATCGGTGCCGGATTAGGTTTCGGTCCAAACGCTGTAGTGGCTATGGGACTGATCTCCCCAGATATTGTCGAAGGATACAAACGATGCGTCACACACGGCTGGGAATCGAAGGAGAGGGATTGGTTTACGGTCCGAGTCGGCGATGAACGCAAAGCCGGTCCAGATGGAATTTTGAAGCAGAAGGAAAAGGAGGGGTTAAAAGTTGGGGACCCCATCTTCGATATTCGCTACACGAATGATAACCTTGCCGGGGGTGTGCATCGCGCTCACTTTCTGGATGAGATGCTCAAGTTGATACCTGATTCCGTCTCGAAGTTTGGAAAGAGGTTAGCCGATATTACGACCGCTACAGACGGCTCTGAAGACGTTGTGCTTCACTTTGCGGATGGGACAACGGCACAGCATAGCGCTGTGGTGGGCTGCGATGGAATTAAATCTAAGACTAGGGACATATTGGTGGGAGAAGAGAAGGTGAATGCCGTTTTCTCCGGCAAATACGCATATAGGGGGTTAGTGCCGATGGAAAAAGCCGTCGAGTTACTTGGCGAGGAACTAGCTTGGAACTGCCAGCTCTTCCTGGGATATCACGGTCACTTGCTTACTTTCCCAATCGAAAAGGGAAAGACAATGAATGGTAAGTCAAGCTAAGGAATTTTTATGATATACTTTCAACTAATTGACGAAAAGTCGTCGCCTTTAGCTCCTGCGATACTTGGACCGACCCTCAGTGGGTAGTAAAGACGACAAAGGAGAAAATGCTTGAGGATTTCAGTACATGGGGTCCTATGGTAGTCAAGATCGTCGAAGCCATGGGAAAACGAGACATCTGGGCTCTGTTCAATGACCCTCCTGCGTCGACCTACTATAGTACGAGCCCACGCATGTGCCTCCTTGGCGATGCTGCACACGCGACGACTCCACATCAGGGGGCTGGTGCAGGCATGTGCATTGAGGATAGTTATATCCTCAGCAGCTTGATTGGAGAAGCCCAAAGCATACAGGATCTTGACAAAGCGTTCAAGGCATATGACGAGGTGAGACGACCTAGAACTCAGAAATTAGTTGAAACGAGCAGAGAGGCGGGTATGCTATACGATTTCGAACTCGAAGGTGATGATCTAGAGGCAATCGAGAAGAATGTTAAAGCTAGAATGGGCTGGATCTGGGATGAGGATTTGCAGCAAGAGCTAGAGAAAGCTCTCTTAATCTTTAAAGCTTGATCGAGAGTGTACCAACGAGGAGGGTTTTATGATGTTGGAATACTAACTACTATGAATTATTCAAATGGCATATGCTGTTTTTTTATCTTATTTTGGCTATATTTTATCTTTAGGTGGTCAATATCATAATCGTAGAAATAGCAATCAGCATTGTGTGAGTGCGCTAGATTAAATTATATATTGATAGCATCTTTCAAATCCCTGATAAGGGGTACAAGTTCTACCGGTAGCGAAATAGGTCCCTATAATGAAAACTTATGCTGGTATAGGATAGATCTCTTTGCTGGTCTCTTATTCTGTCCTCAATAGCCCTTAGTAGGACTACTAGCTGCTCGAGTTGTGGATAACCTGTAGTATACATAGCGCTGTTAACAAGTCCCAGCTTACAATCCACAAATGGTAATCTGATCGCTTTAATTTCATCACTGAGATGAATAAGAATCGCTTCCAAAATTGACCTGTTTAATAAATCTGAGATATTCATGGTTCTGCGATAGTATAGAGTTGAAAAGGCCGCCGTGAGCGCTATGATGATATCGGGACGTTTGTCGTGGACTGATCGGAAAAGGGTCGCTAGTCTCTTCGCCACAGCCACTCTTTCATTTGCGTTCAGAGATAAAAAACTGTTCAACGAAGGGTTCTTATATAAGCGCCCAGAAACATTATTAAACCCTGCACTCATGATGTTTTGGTATGAGACACAGTGGAAGGCAGGCCCATTGATAGGGCCGTACGCTAAATATTCATGATCGCCGTTAGGAGGTTCTCTAAGACTAAGATTTCTTACAAGGTCTGGGACGTGATAGATCTTGACGTGAGGAGCTAGCAGTGCCCGGTCAATAATCGCGATGTAATTACTATCCCTTCCATATCTCACTATAAGAGCCGTTAGCGGTTGTTTGATACCAAGAGCAACTGAGATAATCGGGATTGCTTTAAAATCATAGCTCCCTTTCCCTACTCCTGCTAAGGTCATACATACTAGCAATAGTAATACAAGCTCCCCATGAACTAAATGGAGTGTCAATCTCAAAACTGTAATAATGATTATAAATCGTATCTCCAAGATCTGCAACGTCGTATATACTGGTAGGCTTCCGCCCTCCAAGAAACCAGCGGGGAACAATCCCAGAGGTAGTGTTTAAACGAGCGTCACCCCCGGACATCGCACCAAAAGCGCGAAAGAGAAATCGTGGTAACTTCTCTTGAGACGCTACTAACGAATTAGGATATGTTTTGTATTTAGTACAGGAACAGTTATATTTACGCACCTTCTAAGTCTGCCCAGTTTTTCTCAGATAAGCCGTTAAGAGAGAGATTTGACGGCGGTCTTGAGGCGGGTAATCTAGCTGTAAAATACATATTTGCGTAATATTTAATATTCAGTTCCTGAGTTATGCGAAGTCCACTGTATATTATACTTCTTTTTGGATGGTTAGAATATTCTTTATATATTGGCAACCTGGAAAGTTTGATATAACAAATCGACAGATGCTTTTTTTTCCTTCTTATAGTGGGCTTCGTTAATCTGGTCGCTTCGAAATCGTTTATGGGATATAACCGGTGTTAGCATCCACGCGCAATGCAAAATTTGCATATATACCGTTGAATGATGTACTCATATAGCTATCTAAGTACTAATGTGAAACTTATATAAGCAAAGCGATTGAAATACCTGCCTTGTTTTTCATTTCACTCCTCAGGAATAAGACATTAGATTTTCTTTATACTAGTAATTACGTTGAGTCGTGTAGAAATAGCTAGCTATAGGTAGGTTAATCGTTAGTATTTAAACTACTACTTACCTATCTATAGCCATCTATTGCCACAACGTGGAGGTGTGATTTAGTATTTTGTTTGGCAGTCTTTTATACAGATCGGTGCATATTTCGGGACTTACCTACGCATGAGTCTCCGTATGTCTTGGTACCTCCTTGTGGACAATCGTCGAAAAAAACAATAGCTACATATGTACCTACCTAGTACCTACTCCATTTACAAAACTCACTCAATACTCGAAACTATCCAATTGTACGTTAAGCTCCATTCAGAAATTCAATAGAAATCAACAAATATGACATAATATATTTAAAAGTTTATATACCTAAGTAGCTGTAGTTCGTATTGCCATATTTATTTAGAAAGTCGCTTTGCGATAGGGCTGGGTTAGGGTTAGGGTTAGAAGATAGGGGTAAGCACATTGCTTACATAAGAACCCCTTTTCTAAGAGCTTAGTCATATATTTACCACTGGCGTCGGGCATTAATTTCCAATCTCGTATGAACTTGTGTTCTGCTATCGCTGGTGTATATTAGTATGGCAAATTTTATCCCCCCTTAAAATAGGAGGTAGTCTTTTAAATAGCTCCAGATATTCTCGTGCATTGGAGACCTCGACCTGAATATCTAGGTAAAGAGAGGCATTGCTGAATAATTCTAATAAGACATCACATAAGCGTAAAAGCATCTAAGTAATCCGTTCTAACCTTGGACAATCTATAAGATAAAGATGATTTATCCCACCTGTTCAATGCATTTGACTATGGTGGTGTTGAGCATGTCGTATCTAGGGTACAATTGGATAATGTCTCTTCGCAATGATTTGGTGGCTGCGGCTGTGTTGGAGTACCCCGCCGGATTCAGCCCAATGAGGCTGACTGCTCGCTACAATCTATCTTTACCTTATTCTCCTTTCTTTTTTGTTCTATGAAACTTTCCTCTACCTAGATCTGTTCCATAATCCATTTGCCTACATTTGGTAGGCACTGTGTTTCGCATGAAGCTCAGTTCAAAACATAATTCTTCCATTCCTTCGACTCTATTTTGATATGATGAACGAGGCAAGGAGGGAAGGTGTAAGCAAGGCTATCCATGAGACTGGGCCAACGATCCTCTTTGAGCCTGATAAGCCAGCTTTCGAGTGAGTTTTTTTTTTATTTACAGCTAATATACTAGTTTACTGACTGAAAGAGCATTGTGTTTATACACGGATTTACTGGTCATCCCGAGCGCACATGGACTTCTAAAAAAGGGAATGCCAGAAACTGTAACGACGACCACGTAGCCGAGCCTCCTTCTAAAATTCGAAAACTCAATCCCTTTTCGAGCTCCCACCACCGCAAAAATGGCATCTCTCCTGCTGTCTATTGGCCACGAGACTTGGTTCCAACAACCATCCCCAACGCACGTGTCTTGACATACGGCTACGATACACATATCAGACATTGGGTAGGGCCTCCCGTAAATAGAAACACGGTCTATGATATTGCTTGGGATCTGTTAGTTTCCCTGGAGTCTGAACGTCGCTGCGAGTCATCAAGACCAGTGATATTTATAGTGCATAGTCTGGGAGGCATCATCGTCAAGGAGCTTCTTCGGCGGTCAAAAAGCTGCTCTATGGGCCAGGCTCACCTTCGCGAAGTATTCGAGTCTACAGTTGGTATTATGTTTTTTGGCACCCCACACGCCGGCTCTGACCCCCGTGGATTTCTCCAGCATATTGCAGAGAAAGTCATCAAAGCAACTGGGTTTTCTGTCAACGAGCAAATCGTGAACACTCTGCTACCGTCCTCAGAGCGCCTTAGAGAGCTAAGGGATGAATTTGGTCTAATGGCTCAAGAGCAAAATTGGATCATACATTCTTTCCAGGAACAGTACGGCATTAAGGCTCTCATCGGACAGAAGGTATGTATAGGTAGACGAATGCATGATTATATCTGGCTGATCATCCCAAGGTTGTTGATGATATGTCATCTTATCTTAATGTTCCAGCGGTTGAAATAACGGAGCATATTGGGCGAGACCACATGGAAATGTGCCGTTTTACAGGCTTCAATGACACCGAGTACAAGAAGGTTGCCGCTGCTCTCTGTAGGATGACAACATCAGCATCCAAACAGACTCCAAGAGGTATACTGTCGTCGTTGAGTAAAGCACAGAAACAGAAGCTTCTGGACTCCCTGAGGTTCGACCAAATCGACGCTCGACACATGACTATTAAGAATGCACATGCGAAGACATGTAGATGGTTGCTAGAAAGGTTGGAATATCTCGATTGGCTTGACCTCAACAAGCTTGACAAGCACCACGGATTTTTGTGGATCAAAGGGAAACCTGGAGCAGGGAAGTCAACATTAATGAAGTTCATCCTTGCTGACGCCCGAAAGAAATTGAAAGGTAAAATTATCACTTCTTTCTTTTTCAACGCGCGAGGGGATTATTTGGAGAAGTCTACTACCGGAATGTATCGATCGTTATTATTGCAGCTCCTTGAACGACTCCCGAGACTTCAGAACGTCTTTCATTCTCTTGAAATAACAACATGGATCAGCGAGCACTATCACTGGAGTGTTGAGGCCTTAAAAGCGCTCTTCGAACAAGCTGTCCAAGGTCTTGGAAAGTCATCTCTGGTGTGTTTCATTGATGCGTTAGATGAATGCGACGAGTACCAGATCCGGGACATGATATCGTTTTTTGAACACATAGGCAAACTGACCGTGTCAGCCGATATTCGATTCAATGTTTGCTTTGCAAGCAGACATTACCCTCATATCACAATTGAAAAAAGACTTGACCTATCTCTTGAAGAGCAAGAGGAGCACAACCGGGATATAGTCAGCTATCTAGATAGCGAACTGAAGATTGGAAACAGTAAGCTTGCCGAACAGATACGAGTTGATCTCAAATTGAAGGCAGCTGGGGTCTTCATGTGGGTTGTTCTAGTGGTCCAGATTCTAAATAAGGAGTATGATGATGGCCATATCCACGCGCTTCGACAAAGACTTCGGGATATTCCTGGTGACCTACACGAGCTATTTCGCAATATTTTGACTCGAGATCGCAACAACACTGGCGAGCTACTTCTGTGTATTCAGTGGGTGCTCTTCTCAAGGAAACCATTAAGACCGGAGCAATTATACTTTGCCATCCTCTCTGGTACCGAACCCGACGCTTTATCCAAATGGAATCCCGACGAAACCACCGCAGCCGTTATCGAGAGATATATCCTCAGTTCCTCTAAAGGACTAGCTGAGATCACCAAGTCGGAAATTCCGACAGTCCAATTCATTCATGAGTCCGTTAGGGATTTTCTTTCTAAAGAAAACGAATTGAAAGCAATTTCGTCTGATTTCGGAAGCGAACTACGAGGAGAAAGCCATGATCGATTGAAGCAGTGCTGTCTTGACTACATGAGGCTTGATATCTCTGCCTATGTGGATATTGACAATTCACTTCCGAAAGCATCATCACAGCAAGCTGTGGAACTCCGTCAGTCGATAGTCAAAGCGTTTCCATTCTTAGACTACGCTATACACAATGTCCTCTATCATGCGGATGCAGCGGAAGGGGCCGGAGTCGACCAGATGCATTTCCTTCAGACTTTTCAGATTACTAAATGGATTAAGCTCAATAACCTATTTGAAAGACATCAAGTACGTCACCATACTCCAACTGCGAGTATTCTATACATACTAGCGGAGCATAATATGGGAAACCTCATCAGAAGGAACCCATCCGGCTCGGACTGTTTCAAAATCGAAGATCAACGTTACGGACCACCAATTCTTGCGGCGTTAGCAACAAGCAGCGACGAGGCAGTCCAGGCGCTTTTACAAGCCCAGGCAAAAGTCCTGTCCCCGACGTCTCCGTTCCACAGATTATACCAAAAGTATTGCCAAGATAGAAACATGCAGCACGGGTTTCGTCGCGATTTCACTTTCTCGCAGCGAAAAGGTGTCCTTTGCCACCTTGTAGAGCTAGGTAATGAATTGATACTGCTCGCTTTCCTTAATCTAGATGAGCGTGCGATCGACATGGATAGCTATGGTCGGACACTACTATCGCTGGCTGCTGGCAAAGGGTTCAATGTGGTAGTTAAGATGTTGCTCCGGAGAGAATGCGATATTGAGTCTAAAGATCGTAATGGCCGGACGGCGTTGTCGTGGGCTGCCGGGAATGGTTGTGAAGCTGTGGTCGATACGCTACTCAGAAAGGACGCCGAATTGGAGTCCAAAGACAGAACTGGCCGGACGCCGCTATCTTGGGCTACTTTATCCAGGAGAGAGGCGGTTGTCAAGCTGTTAGCCAAGAAGAAAGCCGATCTCGAGTCCAAAGACAACTGTGGCTGTACGGCACTATCAATAGCTACTAGAAATAGTGACGCGAAAATGGTTAGATTACTGCTTGAGAATGGCGCCGATATCGAGTCTGAAGACAATGATGGCTATACGGCGCTGTTCCTAGCTACTAGAATGGAACACGTGGGACTAATCATGTTACTACTTGAAAATGGCGCCAACGTCGAGTCGAAAAATAACAACGGCTTGGCGCCGCTGTTACGGGCTGCTCAATTTGGGCAAAGCAAAGTTGTTGAGTTACTGCTTGAAAATGGCGCCAACATCGAGTCGAAAAATAACGAGGGCTGGACGCCGCTGGTACTGGCTGCTGAATATGGGCAAAGCAAAGTTGTTGAGTTACTGCTCGAAAAAGGTGCCGACCGTTGGTCTAAAGATATTGAGACTGGTTGAACGCCACTATCATGGGCCGCCTCCGAACTAGAAACGACAATTTTTAGAACAGAAGAGTACAAGGCAGCGATAAAGTTGCTTGACCCAAACCTGACGCAGGGAGGCTCGCGGGGAATTTTAGGAGGATTACTCCCCTTCTTGAATGGGTATTATGACTGAAAATCGTCAAGTGAATTTTCGCCTTTTTTAACTACGTTCTAGCTAGTCTACTTATTAAGTTGATATCATTTTAGGGAGCCTAATTTTCGAGCTACTAATTCAGTTCATTCAGTTAAGTTAGTTAACTTCATATGCCTTGACAGGTAAATCATGCAGAATGTTAAGGCGTTGTCGAACTATTCTCATACTTTCTCTCTCTTGGGTGAGAGTACCTAGTAGGTACCTAGGTAGGTAGTGTTTAAATACCAATCGAAATTCACATGGGCGCCTTGAGACTGTGGTGTAACTTCGACAAAGAACAGGCTATAAACAGGCATAGTACTCATAGGGGACAGGGCATGCCACCCATCAGCGCGAAGTCGAGTGTGATGATGGATTATGGCTTGATATAGAAATGTTGGAGCCTGGGTTTGACAATACTATACTGATCAGCTTTCATATAGCAACGTTTGAAGAGGAAAATAAAATTGAGATTAAGGATTAGAATATCGTAAACTCTTCCTCCCAAGCCCTTAGTTTAAGCGCCTCCCCATCCATCATGCCCACGACAAAACAAGGTCCAATAATACGCCAAAATAATGCAGTACGACGGAGTACCATAGGAATCGATAGTCCATATAATACTACAACTATATCTCCACTGCGAACACACAAGTCTCCAAGCCCAAGATAACCGTGGGCGGTCCAAAAGAGAGACGCATGGCCTAGGCGTAGAAAAAGGTCCACAAACTCAGACCTCACTTCCTCAACGTTAGGCGGGTCAGCGCCCGCTGCGACATCAAACACGGGCCAATGGGAAACAGAACCAGTCCGCCGCAATTTCAACCCGGGGCACAGGCCGAGAGATAGAAGTTGGTCCGCGGCTTCCGAAAGCTGTATATATCTGTGGTAATTCCGATCGCCTTCCCCCTTTGAGATAAACTTTGCTATACTCCGAAACCAGATCTGGAACTTGGGCTGCCAGTATTCGATATCGAATGAACTCTCCTGTTCATTGGGATACGTAAATCCGCGGTGTGTGGTGGCTATCGGATCGACCCTTACCCCACGAACTTTAACCAATCGTTGATTATCGAGGATTGAAATGTGCGCCGGTTTCGAGCCACTCGCGTCAAACAGCCCCTGGCTGCGGAAGATCTCGAAAGGCTGCACTAGATGGGTAAAGTTTGGGATCCAACTCTGACTCGACGCAGGCACGCTACTCGCATTGCAGAGCAGGAACAATCGTAGGTCCTGCTCCTTTTGAAGTATAAAGGTGCACGCATCCCTGTACGATTCTTCGACAGCCTTTCCGTCGCATACCCTAAATGGCAAACGCCCGCGAATATCTCGGTAAATCGGAAAGAGGGCGTAGATTTTATCTCGGGGGTCAGTTGCCTGCAGGTCTCTTGTTACGAAAAGCATACTCATCAACGAGTTCCAGTCTGCAGTGCCCCCTAAAGGTGGGTCGTTGGTAAACTCTTCTGTGCTGGTATGGCTTGACCGGATTCGTGCAAGCTCGTACATGGCTTGGAGTTTTGGGACCCACGGGATTAGTTTTGTGACACGATAACTTGTCAACATCATCGTTCGGATGGCGTCGTTCACGACGAATGCATCCTCGAGAGCTATTTGCTTGTCGCCGCATAATATGTAGCTAGGTGTATTCGGAGTAGAGGCTTCCTGCCATACCCAGACTCGGCGCCAGTAATTGCGCAGGGCTAAGTTATCGAGAGATTTGGTCTCTCTTATAGATAGATCAGCCGGTTTGATCAATTGTCCTTGTCGGACTTTATCGACAAGTCGCAGCCAGCAGTCAATTGCGACGCCGCTATCATGACTATCCTCCCCAAGCCAAAGTCCAATGTGACTTGCCCTTTTATATATTTCGCCCATCAATGTCAATTGCAGACTTTTCTCATGCTTATCTAATTGGTTGATGCAAATCGCATCGACCCAGAGTAGTGTTTCATCGATGTCAGACGCGTATGGGGGTATAGGTAAAGAATCAGAGTATCGTCGAAGAAAGGCGTGAAGATTATTTTGAACAGGGGTAATATGTCCATTTATGATAATATTTTGGTTCGGGTTGTCTGCTCCCCATGTATATGAAAGTGCCATGTACTTGGGGCACGATTCGAGGGGGAAGCTGACCAACTCATAGTTGAGAATCTCGGTTGTATCATGATCATCACAAGGAGGTGAAGGCCCACGAACTAATCGAATAAGCCTAATGTGAGTTGTGGGTATTTTCTGATAAGGATAAATTGACATCGAAGTAAGATTTCAATTCGAAAATCTCAATTGAATGGAATCAAATGGGCAACAACGCGGGTAGGAATTATAAATGAATAGCTCCGGTAAGCAAGAGGTACCTGGGAATGTCAAGTTACATAGCACTGCATATCCACTAAACCTTCTCTGTACTAGCTTACCCGTAGTGTAACACTGAGAAAGTACACCGCCACAGAGACACAGCCGCAGGGTAATCGTCGTTTCAGAAAACAGTTATTTACCGTTAAATAACGATCTCCTACGTGAGGTTAGATCTTTGATTAGGTAAAACACCCTCCAATTCATCGTCAAGTCGGGAGATGGTAGCGTTCTGACTTCGGCGCTCGTACTCAGCTATAAGATCTCACCTTTAATATTCTGCTGTTGCTCGGGCTCAGTTCAGGTGGTTTCACTCGCCAAAGCTTCTTCATCTGAATTACTGTCGTGATGGAAGATCGGGAAACGAGCTAAATTGAGATTGCCCCTATGTCGCGAACTACACCTGCATAGTCGTTGTGTAGGCGAACTATGGTTGCCAAATGGCGACAAATGTCTTCATTTATGTACGCCGCAATGACGTTAGTGGCGTTCGCCAAGATGTTTGAGTTCATCATGTAATTGAAAAATGTGAAAAGGAACAGAGTCGAAAAATGGTCTGCTGAAATGCTGCGGACCCAATTGTAAAAGGGACGTCGGACTCCAAGACTGTGTCGCCGGTCACGGCCGTGCCTTCATCTGCTAGAGACAACATGCTGTTCGTTATATAGCATTACGGCGTAAGTATTTATTGTCTTCAGATTGTGTTATATTGGTTAGGAAAAACGTTCGCACTTTAATGGCTAGCTATGATCGCAAATACCTCGACTTTGATAGCACAGCTGGGTGTCGCGCGGAGCACGATTTCTGCATTACATAAGCAGGCTGGAATGTTGTTAGACATAATGTGAACGCGGCGTGGCAGGGGCCGTCAGGCTGGTGGTAATCCCCAGAAATCGGACATTTGTTTCATCACAAAGGTTTCGGATCAATTCCTCGATTAAGTCAAGCCTATCGCCTAGATATTTCTCAATAGTTACCTTGAAGTTTTCATCGATACCCGAAAGGCAGGATTATGCAGCTTTCTCGGCCCCGGCGACCTTTCGTTTGGTACTTGGTGTCAGGTATTAAACCTGTGGCTAGCTTGTAGCTAGGGATCGGGGTAGGAGACCCGTCCCTAAACAGTATAAACAAAGGGCCTCATCCTGTGTATATGCGGTACTTCGTAGGCGAGAGTTTAGAGCCCCTCGTGCAGCAATGTCGATGTTTCCATGGTTCGTAGTTCCGCCTCATTAGTCGTACCGAAAAAGAACTCTGAAGGTAAGTGCCGATAGGGCATGCCATCATCTTCTAATTAGGAATGATTAGTAATCAAGAGATCGCGTCTGTATTCACCAAACTGCCAATCCCAGCATCACGTACAGAGAACGCTTTCAAAAGTTTTCGCCATAGGGCACCCCTGCCAATCTTGGCAACAGCTGGCGGACCGGCTTCCAGCAGCTGGTATCTAGTATGGATAGCCATATCTAACAAGTTATTAACTTTAACATTAGATTTCATCTTATATAATGCTTCTAAGAAAATGCAACGTTTTTATATAATACTAATCGTAGTAAGAGTTTATAAATATATTAAATTTAAAAGGTTTTAATTAAGACTTGTGCAAAGATAATTGATTAAAATGTACGGCCATTTCTACCAGTCTCGGCAGCTGTATGACAGCTGCTAAGTGAGCTGCCAGGTGGGTCCCGGACTTGGTGTATGGCAAAAACTTTTGAAAGCGTTCTCTGTATCTGACGTTCTACTCATGAATTTATACGGTCTTCCATAGTCTTCTAATCTTTACGCAATATTTCGGAAATGTGAAGAGGTGTTAGAAAGAGAGCCGAGTATTGGATATAAGATTAGGTAATTTTCATAAATTTAGTCATCAGCTTAAGAGCAATTAGGTAATCCTTAATTAGGTAAGTAGAGTTTCACTCTTTGCTTGCTTAGCTCAGCTCAGCTCAGTGTTAGTCGCATTCTTAGTAATCCTTCCAGAGTGTTACATAAGCTGCTTATGAGATCAAATCAAATCTCCTCAGTACTTACACCCGAACATTTCAACAATCCAAATCCACGTCCGCAATATTGTTAATAATCGAAGAGGAAATGCTACTACGTGTCTTTCATCGGAATTCTTATTCGTGGGTAACGCTTGTTTTACTATCCCTCGTAGTACACAAGCCAACGTTTACGCAGCTATTGTTATTTATATGGGCGGACTAGGGGATATTTCGACATTTCAACGTACACCCTGATATCTAGTACCTGAAAGGATCACTTTACAATACCTTGAGAGTTTCGACGCATACGGATGTAATAACTTGTTGTAATAAGTTGCTGTCGCTAGTTACGTCCCTTGTCCAGTATATTATTGAACGAGCGATAATTAATTGTTGCGTTTGACTAATAAAGCTAGGGTTTCCAAAGTGGAATGGAGGTCCTAATAATGGTTTGGTCGCTATATTTTAGTGGATAGCCGCTATGGTTCAGTGGCTCAGGAAGCTCATGTACCCACTACAGGAAGCCGTCGCACGAGGTAGAGTGCACCGTCGAGGTAGGCGCTTTGCCCTCTATCTTTGTCATTGCCAGCTCTTTCGGTCATGTCCAGAGAGCTTCCATGATCCGACCCAGCTTCTCTTCCAACTATAATGAATGATATGATGAGAACTATCTCCATACCTAATTACTAGGTAGCAAGTCAATTGAAGGCGGTAAATTCTACACCATCGGATGCCTCAGCGCCGCCATCTTCGCATTTTCTGTCAGCTCCGATCCCGCGAAGTGGAGCCTATTTACGAAAGTTTCCTCTTCGGGAACCAGCTACCATTCAGAACCCTTGCTCCTCGATCAATCCATGTATCCTCTAGCAAACCCTCACTTGTTGTGTCTTACTTGCTCGCTCGATTCCTACCAATAAAAGTGTGTAAAGTTAATGGTGAACTCTGAGGCTCAACATCTTGGTCTAGGTAGCTGCACCCTAGTCTGATGAAGAAAACCCTAATGGGTGATGATTTCTACGTTTGATGACCGTTTTCACCTTCCGTGCATCCCCGCCAAATATCTCCCCATTAAGGAATTTGTGTAGCACCAGGTACACAGCCACCACACAGCCGAAACCATATTGATTACTAGGTACTTAGCACAAGATTGGCAACTGCGAACAGCTGCTTCCCACCTGCATCCCAGTAAGCCTAGATACTCCTATTATACCTATTCATGCAGATGGGAACGAAACATTTTATTATCAAGAATAAACGGTACCAGGTATTGGTCGCGGATCTGATTAAAAATCAACGTTTCCTTTATTGGGTATAGTGATACCTATCGCGATATGTAGTAGGCCTAGAAGCCTATCACAATTGTGCAAGAACTATTTACATGATGAAACGAACTGAACCAGTCTTGTGACCTCCTAACTGCCGAACCAATTTGCAAAATGAAAGCCAAAGTACCGGGATCGCACTACTAGTGGGGTGCGTGATAGTCGTAGAGTTTGGGGCCACTGCCACTATGACGAGATAGTGCGACACAAGTTACTTCCTCCTAAGATACGTAAGGCGTATACTTGGGTAGGATCTTGGTAGTAGCTTGGTACCTGGCGAGATTTTGAGAGAATATTTGAGGATCGAACGAAAAAGAAAATGGTATCATAAGGTGAAACTTTGTCGGAACCGGAACTCCCCGCGCCTTGCGGCCTATGATTTAATAACCTTTACCCATTTTTTTCTCGTTCTTGTAGACTGAATAGGAACCTTATTTTTAATGTCGAAGTTGCATGGTATCGTGAATCGTAAAATCGGCCTAATATGGCAAATAGACGAACCTGAGCTTCCGGAAATCCCAATCACTACCGATAGTGGTGTGAGAATAACATGGCGGCTGATGAGAATCCGGCTTGGCTTCTACATCACTGTCACCACCAGGCAAATACGAAGAGAAAACTAAAAAAGAACACAAAGGAAATTCGTTAGATCCAGATCCAGATCCAGGTCGGTCACTTCACCAATTGGCCTACTCAATGAAGAGTTGGGTGACTCGATGTAATTCATGTGAGTTATCCATAGGGCGAGGGATAAGCTTGCTGACAGTCCAAGGCAGACCCCAAAACATAAAGAGGGTCATAGACGCGAAGAGCACTGCTCTGCCAAACGCATCAAGGGATGTGCCTCTATTGGATGGGTTTACTGTCTCTACCATCCAGAATATACTCAGCACCATCACTGCCTGCAGAAATCCCTGTGTCACTATTGAAATCAGACATCTTTTTCTTCTTAATGAGCCATCTACCCCCTAGAAACTTACGAATGCACGGGTCCGAAGGCTTGCGCTGCTTCGACTCAAAGGGTACCAACTTCGCATTGTTGTTATCGATCGCACTTGTGGTACAGCCACACGCAAGACCGGGTATTCCCATCTGACGCTTGACATCTCGGGCCATCTCGTCCCATTGTCGTCGCTTACTGCCGAAGCTCTCGAATGGTCCTGATACAACGGTTTCTGCTGCGACTGTTATCGTGTCGGTCACATTGGCTCGCTGTTGCTCAACTTCGCGCGGTACTTGGCCGTTCAATTCTGGTCCAAGCAGCAACTGATGCTCATGGGGAGGGCATTGCTCGCAAAGTCCGTGAGCGTACCCAATATCTCGGAAGTACCAAATTTCGTTTCTAGGCAAGAACATACTGACGCTGAGTGTGTGAACAGGGGCGTCGCCGTATCGTTCATAGTAGAAACCACCAGCTCTGTCTAGATGCTCGAAATAAGCTTGGTGCTCTTCTCCACGGAAAAAATTCAGAGAACCAATCTCGAAGTTTGAGTAAAATTGGCAGTTATTGTATTCTCCTTCACTTGAGGCGTAGTTAACCCCAGTACCAGAGCGGAGAGTCTCGTCTCGATTTTCGGGATCATGTAATAGCCACTCGAAATCGGCGTCTGGGTGTATCAGCTCCCCGTTGGCATCGATGAACTCTTTAGTGTGCTCCCAGAGAGAAGGGAATGATCGAGCATCGTCGAGAATGGCTATATTGAATCCGTACGACATGTTGTTGTCTTGCATGAATCGGAATACATCATAATTGATGTTGCAATAAAATTTGACCTGCAGTAGGTTCATCAGCTTCAAGAACAGAGAATATAGGGATAAAGATATCTGTAATTATCACAAGACCAGAAGCTAACTTACGCCAGGCTCAACTCTCCAGAACCAGTCATAGTCTTGAAGACGCTCTTCAAATGCGAAGAGACCAGCATTCCAACGGCACATATGGTGGTAACTTTGAAGCCATGCTTTACCAACACCAATACTTCCCATGAACTGACGACCGACATCAAACCGAGTCTCATCAACAAAAATTGGGCGTTCCCAGTGCTCTGGTTTGATACGTTCGAAATAGCACCTCGAATACGTTGCCTTAGAGACAGCTTCTTTGAAATTCTCAGAGAATTCTTCGTTGTTGTAGAACACCCAATCGTACTGATGGATTATCCGCTTGTTGAATCGAGCCTCCATTTGCATAATGCTGGAGACCATGTCCTCAACTTCTTCGTTACGCACCAAGGCGATGAAGGCAGCCTTTGGACGTGTGTCGATGAGTGTTTGTACTTGCTGGGCAGATAGATTTTCGGGGTCCAAGATAGTGTTCTCACGGAGCCATTTGACCGGGGCACCGACATCACCTGGAATTGTGTAACCCGCAGGAGGAGGTGGCATGGGGGGGATGTAGGCGTCGATAAGAGGTGGCTGCTGGACATTGAGAATTGCAGAGTCCTTGGTGGTACAGAACCAACCTGCACCAAGGAGACCGACAGTTAAGCCTAGAATGACGGCTCTTCGAAAAGAGATGGGCCTTTAATGGAGTGGAGTACTATTAACGGATGATTTACGTTAGGTGATACGGGTGAAACATACCTAACTCGACGCGGAACGAACCTCCACCAGGAGCCTTGGGCATTGTTATAAGGCGGTTCTACCGCATCATCTAGAGCACCTGCCTGGATAATTTCACCTTCTCTAGGCGTAAGGAGAAGAGGTGAAACAAGATCTTCATTCGATGATCGCGACCACGACGGAACGTGACCCTTTCCACCGGTCGGTCGGGCAGGAAGCCCAGCGCTACGACTGCCGACGTTACGGGGATACGCTTGAGCCATATCGAATTCTAATTGTCCTTTGTTATGTTAGCGAATGTTAGGGAGAATGTGATGCTAAGAGTCCAGGTCGACGAGCTTCGCGAGCTTCATGTCCACAGACACGAAGGGAATGAAGACGAGAGATGTGGTTGTGATAAAATGAAAATAAATAAATATTGGGAATAGCAGGGCACTTACGAGGACGAATAAGAACTCGACAAGGCAACGACGTGGAATAGGAATCTGAATGAATAAGGAGTGCGCAAAATGCGGTAGGATTGAGGATAACCCGTGAATGGGTTTGTCGGAAAGACACAGTATGCTTAGGTGTGGTAGAAGTGAAGGTGAAAGAAAAACAGTGTAAGGTGTGGACGAAAGATGTGTACGGAAAAGGACAGTAAGGTGAAGAGTGAAGTTATTGATGGAAGGTTTTTTTTACCATGGAAGTGGGTGGTGGATTTAGTGTTGTTTCATGGGAAAGATACTGTCCTGTGCTTCGCTTGCTAAGATTGGAAGTCGTGGATTGTTTTCACAATGGGGCAAACAATTAAGCTTGGTTGCTTATCCATATGTAGCCGCTTGGGAAACAACCTGTTAAAAGGAGGTCATACGCGACTTCCTACGGGATGCTACACCAAACCATATTTCACCGGCCGTTATCTTCCGCCCTGCACCGACCACTCCGGGTCAGTCATCTACCCCTTCGCCGGCATTCAAGATCCAATCACGTACTATTGCTTTAATCATGTGACTCATCAGACGCCAATACCATACGTCCTTATGGATTGAAGAAGCTAGGTATAGTACAAGTAGCTAAAGTAGGCAATAACGGTCAATAATGGCAGTGTGGACTGGTACCTACTTCTGAATAGTATTCCGGTATCTGAACGCCCCTTCCCATTCACAACCTAATAACTCCTCCTTTAATAGTAGTAACAACCCATTTACATATCAACTGTCATAGCGTCGCCAGATATGTCATCCTCCAGTGTAAGGTCAAGGATTCGTCCGTATTGTACAGTCAGGCGTTGTAATTCCCTGAATTTTCCTATATGACGGTTAGCATAGGTTAAAGACGAGACGAGACAAGATGAGACGTGTCGCGTGATTTGCGACAAGGGATGCTTACCTAGAATCAACACCACTCCTTTTAGAAGTTCTTTTCGATCCCAACCGCAGATGTAGTCTTCTTTGCTGTACCATCCCTTACCCCCTGTCTCACCTTCTCCTTTCTTATCTTGCAGTACCCCACCTAGTAAACTGTTGAGGAGCTCCTCAACCTTTCCTCGGTGTCCTTCCGCTCCAATCCGTTTCGCGTACATGAACAGGTAAAGTCGGAATTCTTCCTTCGATCCCAATTGCAAGGCACCTGCGATACGGTTTTCTAAGTGGGCGATGCTGACGCTAGATTCAAAAGTCTCGAAACCATCTCTCGAGAGCAAGGTCTTAATCAAGCGTTGTAGCGTGTATGCTCTACCCTTCAATAAGAATTCGTTAGTCGTATGCCGCTCCAGGAAGGGAATGATGCCAGCTGAGACAGTAGCTTCATCGCTTTGTCCATCTTTGGATGTTACAGGTCCAACTGCCGTGGATTGTAGAGCGCCAACTGAAGAATCATTACTATTCCAATATTGGCTGCCCACAGCCCACCAAGATTCGGAGAGTCGTTGCCAAGAGTACATGGTAGGAGAATAATAGTATCCGTCTCCATTAGTAAGGGTGACGACAATATGGCCGTTAGAGTTTAGATGTGCGGAAGTGACACCTGGAGCTGGCATGGCGCTATGCGTCTGAAGAGAACTGATGGCGATTTCCAGTACCGGGGCAAGTGATACCGGGGGATGAGGTGAGGAAAGTGTATTGATATTCCAAACGTGGCAAATACCAACTGCGGTGATACAAAGCAGCCACCAATCTCGACACTCCAGAATAACAGGTTGAGATTCTAATACCATCGCATTTATAAGCCGGCGTCCGGCTGGCGTCCAGGTATATAAGCTACCATCCTCGCAAGCTGCAGCCCAAAATCTCTTACTGCCTGTTACAAGGATGATCGCGCGGGGTAGGTAGTCTTGCCAGAGCAAAGTACCACGTTTCGAAGCTGTGATGTGTGACGGATCTCTAATCGACACTGGATTCTTTGCTTCAAGTATGGTATTTTCAGGCACTTTCGATGCCTCGTCTGGGCTGCTTTCTTCAAGTAGAACACCTCGTTCTAATGGGCGAAGGATATGTGACCTCACCTTGGGAACTGCTAGGCGAACCTGGGAAATAGCGATAGATGGGTTAAGAATCGCCGGTCTAAGATATTCTGGTGTCGGTACCAGACCGTGGTTGGGGAGTTCAAGAGCTGCAGGCTCAAGACCGTCTGCTCCATTCCTCATTATAGCTCTTGGTCCGGAAGCAGCCCGCTTACTTGGGTGCTCTTCATCTTCTTCGCCTTCAGATGTGATTGCTTTCCTCTTATTGCCGAGTAGCATAGCTGCTAGACCACCTTCTGGTAACCCGTCGTACGGTTTTGAGAGGTCTAATATCGTCTGCGGCGCGTCGTTTTGTGCGGCTTTAGAAGAGCTGGATCCAACCAGTTGGCTCTGAGGAAGTGAGGATTGACCGGTACCGGACGACGAGATGAGCATTGGCGCTACTCTTTTCTTCCCATCCTTAGTAATTGTTACGCGCGACTTTAGTTCGTTTACCCGTTGGGCAGTTTTATCGGCTGATTCTTCTGCGGGAGCAACCTGATCGGCCTTGTCCTTTTCCTTTTCCGGTTGGGACTCTGGTTGACCATTGGTTGATGGAGGGTTTGAAGTCGATGTGGCGTTCTTAACTCCGTTTGTCGTAGGGGGCGCATCTTTAGGAAGCGGATGAAAATCACCCATGAGGGCCCCCATTCTTGATTCCGCACCTCTCCTCTCTCCCTCCTTGCTGTAGGTTTCTAGCTGAAGTCCGTCCACATCTTCTGCAATACCCATAGCTTTCCGTGAAGCACCGTACTTAGAGAGAGCCTTGTCAGTCTCCTCGAGATTAGCTACCCAACCCAATTCTCCAGTCTCAAACTTGACGGCAACAATACCGCCATCAAGACTTGATGCGAAGAGTATTTGTCCATCAGGAGTCCAAGCAAGGTCTGATATCGATTTAGCCGCAAGGTCCTGCAATATAACAACAGGCCTCGACGTGTTCGTGTTCCAGATACTCAGGGTCTTGTCCTGACCAGCAGATGCTATCACCGTCACCAAAGCTCCTCCCGAGTGGCCGTTAGCCGCCCCATTTTCCATTGGTTTCTTAGTATGGAATAATCGAGGTGAGAACATGCAGACTTCTGTTGGGCCCTCGTGACCGATCAGGTTAATCTCGCTGTCCCATCTTGTTCGCTCAATTATAGCGACAGAGCTAACGGGTCCGTTGACTGCATTAGCTGCAGCAATGTGATTACCGTCTGGCGACCACGAACACCTTCGGAAATATGTGGTTAAAGGGGACGATTTAAAGGGAGAGCTGATGGTGGTCTCGAGCTGGAAGTTGTTTACCATATCGTGTTGAGTCGCATTAGGGGCGGGTGGAGTGAAACGGAAAATTTTGATGGATCGGTCATCACTTGCGGTAGCGAAGAATTTATTAGCAGGGTCGAAAGTAATTCCTTTCACATGGCTTTGGTGATTTCCTAGCACCTTAAGCTTCTCGAAGGTATGTCCCGACCAGATAACGACCTTAGAATCTAGACCGACAGAAACAAGAATGGAGCCATCATAAGACCAAGCCAAATCTTGAACATCGTTATCATGTCCTATTAATCGTCTTGAAGTCTTCCAATTCTCGACGGGGGGCGGCTCGTTCGTTCCGAATGGAGCAATGGTGGGAGGACCACTCTCTAGTTGATATATACATATGATTTTATCGTCTGCTCCGGAAGCAAGGTAACGGCCATTGGGCGAGAATCGCACAGAGTGAATGGTTCCAAGATGGTGGCTCATATGGCAGAGTTGCCTGGGCTTCGTGTAGGATGGATCGTCGGCATTGTAGATGGATTCTGTTGACCAAACTCGAACGTGTCCATCTACGAAAACATCAGCGCAAGCGAAACAGTTAATAAACATCATCTAAAACATACCTCCACCAGCTGTCGCGAGTCTTTTGCCGTCGGGTGATATATGACAGCTATAAACCTCGAAGTCTTTTTGTTCGCCTTGTGTTAAAAACTGTCAGCTTTTTTTTTTTTCGAAGATCCTAGTAATTCAAGATGCGGAATTCATACCTTTATGGCTTAGCCACGATGGCTTAATGATGCGCATGGTGACTGAATGATGTGTATTGCAATGCGCATGTCATCATGAGGCTATTGTCAATAAAATTAGCATTGGTAACAATGGGAAAATAAGATGCGCGTGCTCTAGGAGTTCAGTCAATGGTAATGTTGGTTTTGAAGTTTCCCTCGTCGCGCGACACGGCCAAGTCTACATTCAATTTAAAGTTTATGTAATCATTTTAGCCTTAGGATGCCCCACTCTTTAATGTGTACAAAGTACTTTGATCTAGCGTCACACCCTGTCCTTGCCAGGGTGTACCCGTCCTACAGTAGATCCACACATAATTCTGCTTAGGTAAACCAGCTACCTTGGAGACTGATGATTAATCCATTGTAGCTAGCTTACCTAACATTTAGAATTAGGAAATATGGTAGCTCCTGATAATGGCTCAAGTCGTTACGGCTTAAACATATATAATAGTCATAGCAAAATTCTTCAAGGTTATCAAGGCAATCAGATCCATTAATCGGAAATGCAATCGTCCTTCATTGATTCATTTCCTATAGAGCAAATGCATCATCAGTGCCCGTAGCGGAACAACCACTTCAAGCAAAAGACAAAGGAAAAGGGTGACTAAGGCATCCTGCCATGGCAAAGACAATCTGTTGACCGTTTTGTCATGACATTCATCGCCTTCTGAAAAAAGGATTATTCTCATGCGTAGTTCCTATTTCCCCTAACTCCTCTCAAATGCCTAATTCCCCCTTCCAACGCCCCGTAGAACCATTGCTCACATGCCGCATAGCTTGCGAAAACATTGGAAAAATGAGAAGGTCGGAGCTTCCTTTCGCAAGAGACGCATTCTAGACGTGGCGTACATCAAGGATTTCCGATCGGGAATGCATTTAACAATGGTGACAATGGTGATGTGTAATGTTGTATTCGTGATTAATATCCGAGCCAGTGTATCGCGTATCCTGAAGCCAAGAATGATGCTTGGTGTACATAAGCATATTCTGAGTTTCAGATACGTCGTATCATAACTCATTCGTTAGGCGGGATGGATAGGTACCGTTCAAGCATATCCATTACTTCCGTAACGGGTCGGGCGTGATATCGACTCGTTGAAGTAAGGATGGTGACAGGCTTGCTTCGCAGAGATACGGCCGGCGGGATCGTAAACAAGTAGAGCCTCCAAGAGATCGAGGCCCTCGTCGTCAAGGTTTGAGCACAAGCTCTGCGTAGGATCACGGATCCATTTGGGGAAGGACGCCTTGAAGTCGGGATAGGATGTTACGCCAGGCCAGACATCCTCCGTAGGTGTTCCCAGAAGACTATTGAGAGGTAAGTAAGGTAAACAAAAATAGGTTGTAGGTGTGTCTTACCGGAATGTCTTGAAGATCTGGTCAATCTCCGAATCACCAGGGAACAAAGGCTTTCTGGTGCACATCTCTGCGAAGATGCATCCCACCGACCACATATCAACACCGGTAGAGTACTGTCTACCGCCGAGGAGGATCTCAGGAGCACGGTACCAGAGAGTAACAACTTCGTGAGTGTAAGTACGAAGAGGAACGCCGAAAGCACGAGCCAAACCGAAATCAGCGAGCTTCAGGTTGCCGTCACGGTCGATCAACAGGTTCTGAGGCTTCAGATCTCGGTGTAGAATTCGGTGGCTGTGGCAGTAACGAATTCCCTCGCACAGTTGACTCATGAACCGGCGAACCATAGTCGCGCCTAGTCCAAGGCGTCCTAACTCCGGGCCAGAGCCTTCAGGAAGAGCTTTACCACGACCACCATCGCTGATTGGGAGCGCTTCCATGTACTTCTTCAAATCGAGATCGAGGAACTCGAACACCAGATAGAGCTTGTGTCCTTCGGCATGAACAATGTTGAAAAGTCGGACGATATTGGGATCGCGCATCTCCTTGAGCAGAGAGATCTCGCGGATGGCAGTGCTAGGGACACCTTCATCCTCTGACTCGAGACGGATTTTCTTCAATGCGACGATGCGGCCACCGTGGGCTAGGTCTCGGGCCTTGTAGACAACACCATAGGTACCTATCAATTGACAATGGATTAGTAGGTAATCAATTAACTAGTGCGGGTAGGGAATGGGAGGATGAAAGTGGAAGGAAACAGATATCAGACGATAGAGATGGGATTTGAAGATGAAGAGATGGGAATTTAACATACCTTCACCAATCTTCTCAAGCTTCTGATAATTCTCCATTTTGACTTATGGCTACCACTAAAATGGATTGAATTGGGTTGAAGGAGCGTAAGAAAAGAAAAATGAGGTTGACGGGTTTCGTTGTTATGGTTATTGGAAACTTCAAATGCAACGATAAAGTTGAACTTGGTTGCTATTTACTTGGTGTTGGTGTTGGCCCTTAAGCGGTGGGCAGTTGTCGTTAACAGTTGGCAAATTGGGGGGTAGGCACCTAACGCCCAGGGGGAAAAAACGAGGGGCAATAGTGGGATTGGGGGGGTGAGGGAGAAAACTTGGCTGAACAATTGATCAAGGATGCAAAAAACCTATCTAGAGAGCGGACAGATTCAATTCTGTGCGATCCCGAAATTGATCAAAACTCCATTGAGACTGCAGGTAATTCACAATTTCAAGGTTGCTGCAGGAATCCGAAGAATTCGTTAGTGGCAGGTTGAAATTGGGAAATTTTACGCTGCTGAAAGGTGAATGGTGAGATTGATTTGTGGTTGTTTTTCCCATCAATAAATCAATAATAAGGTAAACAGTGGAATTGGCTTTTGATACGCGCTGATTTGTGGCTAGCAGGGTTTATCGCGTTTGTGGCTTGGAGAAGTACTTATTCTACATATACATAGCTTGGTACAGCCTAAAAATACATCCAATACTGGGTACTTACTGTATATGTACATGTACCTCAGCACATAGATCGGGTTAGCCTTGATGTAACCCTGCGGGCATCTATTCACCCCACTATCTTATCGCCGAAAAAGTACTGTACTTCACTAATTATGCATCATATGATGGATTTGCACAAAATTCAACATACAAAATATCCATTAATGATTCAACAGCCCAAGTACAAGATCAAATCTACCTAGTACATTTGGGTGAAGCATGGTACATTGAACATTGAATATTGAACAAATGTTACTCGAATCTACGAGAGATTATCCCTACGATCATGACGCTTGACCTCACCACTCTAGATGCTCATCAGCAACCAGATGATGTACTTAAAGCGACTTGGAAAAAATACTCCAGGACTGACCATGCGGACTTCATTAACCATCCTGATATAGATGAACTAGACCCTGCGAAAGATGTTGGCAAATTCAAATTGGCGGGATATGTTCCTAGAGAAAAACTCATAAGCTCGTTTAAGCAACTTGAAGATGCGGATTGGGATGAAAACCGAATATCTCAAGATGCCCCTTTTTATTTCCACCCTTTACTCCCTGGTCAGTCCATATCTATCCTTATAACGACGTCTCTCATAATGAAATCCAGGCCTACTCATATATCCTTCTTTAATACCTCCGAGTACGCAAAAGGCGCTTCTATCTCGAATGATCCATAGGGATCTAAGCAACCCCACCCACCAAACTAATTTACATCTTCACTACGATCTCCCTTATCGAAAGGAAGAGTACAAAGAGAATGATACAACCCGGTCATTTTTCTCATATTCTCCGGAATCATCTGTAAAATTTGTGCCGAAGGACCCAGATGTACACAAACCGTTATCCATCAAACAAGTCCTTGAGCGGCGATTATCCTGGGTAACACTCGGGGGACAGTACGATTGGACCAATCGAGTGTATCCTAACCAGCCTCCTCCCGGTTTCCCTGATGATATTGCCAACCTTCTTCAAACCATTTTCCCAGATACCCTCGCTCAGGCCGCCATCGTCAACTTCTATACCCCAGGAGATACAATGATGATGCATAGAGATGTGAGCGAGGAATCGGACAAGGGTCTTGTAAGTCTTAGTATCGGATGCGATGCACTATTCATGATTGCGCCGAACGATCACGCAAAACTCGTCCCTTCAGATGAAGAGAAAGAACAAGAAAAGCCTTACCTCCTTCTCCGATTACGGTCCGGCGATGCTATTTACATGAGCCAGGAATCACGCTACGCTTGGCATGGTGTACCGAAAGTTCTCAAGGGCACATGTCCTGATTTTCTGGCTGATTGGCCTGCAGAAGATGGCAAGTTTGAGGATTGGAAGGGATGGATGCGAAATAAACGCATCAACTTGAACGTTAGACAGATGAAGGATGAACTTCGGCCTTCCTCATAGCTCTCTAGGCGTGTCAGCAACCTCTACATTGAAACAACCCCCTTTTCACCTTTCAGAGAGCAAAAAATTGGCATCTGATCTTCTTGTATGTATATTCTACTATTTATAAGATAGATAAATACGCATATGCCCCCCATTTTAACGGCTAGTGCTTTGGGCCTTAATTTTGCCCTCTGCTCTCATCTGGTCATATCTCAACACGCTCTGAAGCAAAACATCTGCACCTATGGCGCACTCCTCGGGACTAGTGTACTCCTCCGGGTTATGACTAACCCCATTCTTCGACGGGACGAAGATCATACTCGTGGGACACCGGCGACTAGCATACACACTGTCATGTCCAGCCCCGCTCGTCATATCCCTTACCAGACTGCTATCCCCAGTCACGGCCTCGGCGGAAGCACGCACGGCGGCGATGCAGTCCAGGTGGAATATCGTAGCCGGGGAGACGAAATCCGTCTTAAACTCCAATTTTAGCGGCTTCCTGGGCGTCGAGCCGGCGAGCAATCCATCAATGTCCTCGCCTGCGGCCAATTTTGCGAAATCGCGTTTCAGATCAACCTCCATAGCCTCGACGGTCGCGTCAGCCGGAGCACGAATGTCGAGGGTGAAGCGAACACGGCCCGGAATCGTGTTCGTGCTGCCTGGGCTTAACGTCAATATGCCCGTTGAAGCTAGGGCGGAATGTTTAGTTGCTAGGCGATGGGAGTGCGCGATCAGACGTGCCGCGAGAAGCATTGCGTCAGTTCGAGCGTTCAGGGGCGTGGTGCCTGTGTGTGCGTCTAGTGAACCATCGTATGATTAGCATTTATTCCATTACCAGTTCTTCGATAAAAGGGGGGGTATGGCGTAGAAGTACCTCGACCAGTAATATCAACTGTATACCATTTATAAGCCTGAACCCCTTTTACAACTCCCACTTGCTGCTTTTCCGCTTCAAGGATGGGCCCCTGTTCGATGTGCAGCTCGAAGTGCGCCGCCATAGGTGAGCTTTTGTAGCTCGCTGGTATTGAACCAAGATATCCGATTCGTTCTAATTCGGATTTCATCGTCGCCGTTCCGCCGCCTACCTCTTTTAGGTTATAGGCTTGCTCGAGTGGGATTGCCTCCGCCCATACTCCGGATGATGACATGCTAAGCGGGAAACGAGCACCCTCCTCACTGTAACACTCTGTTAATTAGATATCAATGTAAAACTCCGCAGTCCTCCGCTTATTGAAGGTAAGACTTACTTAGTCCAATTGACAAGTCCGACTGGGAACTCGGTCTCCCAGTTGTTGTCTTGTAGTACGGTAAGCATTTCAATACCAGCTAAAACACCTAAAATTCCATCATACCGGCCACCTGTTGGTTGGGTATCAAGATGAGAGCCCGCGAACGTAGCCGGCCCTTCGCGTCGTCCGGGGCGTACAGCGAAAATATTTCCAATGGCGTCAACAGTGACATTGCATCCTAAGGCCTTAGTTGTCTTAACGAACCAATCTCGGACATCCTTATCCGAGTCACTTAGCGTCAACCGTGACATGCCCGTTTCTTCAGTTGCGCTGTCATAGGTATTAGCGTGCTGATAATTAGGAGTATTGGCGATGTTGGAAAGACTTACGTTCCCCATCTTTCTCCCGGCCCAAACGCACAAGTTGCGTGTAATGTCTCCATCAACCTATCCTTCCGCACCTTCAAAGTCCTAAAATCTTGACGTTCCATGGCTTTCCAGTTCTGAGCACTGGCACTGAAACGTCGTATTGGGCAGAGCGGGGAGCTTGGTGGTAGTTGTGATGATAAGGGAAACGATAAGCCCCTTGAAGAACAATGACTCGTCGTTGCTGTGAGGCAACTTATAGGTTTACGTGTAAGAAGAGAGCGGCGAGCTACTGAAGCCATGATCACAAGAAATACAAATTTTGCGGTATTAGAAACCGATTAATATACTTGCAAGTTTCTAGAGAAAGTGAGTTCTGCATCGATAAGAAAAAGCGAGGTCGGCGATAATCACGTGCCACCCCTTGGACGCCCTCTAACTACGATACCACAACTGACAATATTATTTGTCGAGTTTATAAAAAATCAAATATATTTACGTGATAATGTATAATGAAGACTTATGGGATGGGCATATATCGGGGTTAATGATGTGGCGATAGTCGAAGTAGGACACCAAAGTGAACTACTTGGTCGTTCAACAAGTCCTTATACCTCGACGATCACTTATAGAAAATACCCATTGCGTTAAATAAGTAGGTATAAATATTAGCTTGCTATGTATTCATGAATAGATAAGTACCTAGTAGCTATCCATAAATATTCTATAGACTTTTTATTATACGATAGTAGGTATATATGTCAAGGGATAGGGGTCCTTAACTTTTGATAGGTTCATGTAGTCCAAGATAGTAATAGGTGACTTGCCATAGGTTCCCTAATAATAACGTTTAAACCATTCTAAGACTCCTAAGAGCCTCCGATCCCGTAATTTATGGAGGCTCTCCAGTGGGGAATCCATGGACTATTTTATTAGCACCCCTTAAGATATACGTGGGTAAGTAGGCATGTTTATAGTGAGGCAGGGAATCCCGCAGCTACCTAGCCTTATAATATAAGTAGAGGAAGATGTGGGTTTTACACTCTGCATTGGGGTTGATTTCATCTCGGAAAATGAGGAATAATGTGGAAGGTGATCGCCTGCTTTGAGCCTCACTTTGGACTAGCCACTAGCGACATCCGAGTCATCGTTTTGTTAAGGCGTACTCCCGTTCGGTTCACACGTGTAATTTGTATTTAGTCTCCATTGGTTAATTTGTGTATGTGGAGCCATCCGGGGCTGAATTCCCCTGACCCGCATGATGTTCTTCGCGATTAAATTGCCGTCGGAGTCGGCGTTGCGGGATTACATAGTATTTGATCATATATAGTCCTAGATAAAAGTGAGAACATATTAAGGGAGATGGAAAGCCGAGTGCTCTAGGTAGTTCACACTATTCTCCGGGTATTTAAGGGCCAGTTGTACTCGTCCGCAGTTTGAATCTACCAAAGAAGGACGCGTATAGTCCGAACTTTTTAGCGTTCCTGTCATGAAGTTAGTGTTAGCGGCAACCGGCATCGGTAGGTAAAATCCCATCTATCGTGAATGGGCCGCTAATTTTTTCCATCAACGGTTAGCGGTTGTGTCAAGTGCCTCTAGCGATCTTTTCTCCCTTGACCGAGACGAATGGCGTCCTTGTGCGTTGCTTGGCAAACGCTGCGAAAGTTCAGCTGTCAGGGGTATGGCGCTTCATGACAAGGGCACAAAAATTCTCCATCGAGAAGAGGTCGCCCGAGAAGACTAGTAAGCCATGGACGATATAAAGCGCGCCCGTGTGGCTGCTCGCGATGATCGCGATGCTTCATTTCTAATTGGGATGCTGGACTGTTCTCTCGTTTTCTCTCGTCTCGGTTGCCGTGGCACTTATACTCTCCTTTGATATCTTTGAGTATCTCCACAAGCTTGGCGTTGGGAGCAGGAAATGACAATGTCCCAGCTGCGGCTCTTACTTAGTTGGGCATTTTTGGGCGCGACACTTGTGGGAGCAGAGGATATTGTCTATGTGACGGATCTTTCTGTTTTCACTGTATTGGTAAGTTGATTTTGTTAATGGCAATGTCAGGGGGGCGGGGGGCTTCGACGGCGTGTTCCTTCACTGAGTGGATGCTTTAAACGTTAGAAAGACAAAATTCGCGCGCGAAGAGGGCGAAATCAAATACAGCATTGTCATTATGATTTGGCCGGTACGACAATTGGATTGTTGGGAACGACGCTGATTACAGTAGGCACCATGCGCAGCCGCTGCTATCTCCGAGAACGTCCAGACGCAAACGATAGAAAACTGCCCCGAAGCAGTCACTGATCTTCAATCATGCGTGTGCACGAAAGACAACAATTTTGCTTCAATATCATCAGGAATCTCAAAGTCGGTTAGCTACAGCTGTGGCTCAACGGCATCGGAGGATCAGACGAGTGCGGCCAGCGTTTTCTCAGCGTATTGTAACCAGGCCTCGATTACGCCGTTTCCAACTCCTACTTATCCGGTTACTCAATATATCACTGATTTCCCAGCCTACAAGGAACTTGCTCCTTGTGCGGCGTCAGGGCTGTCTTATATCGTCCAGTGAGTTTTTGTTGTGCTGATGATCATTGATTACTTTATTGAATATTTTCTGACTATCCGACAGGAGCTTGGTGAGTGATGTTGGACTTTCGAGTACTCGATGTTTCATCTAATGGCTAGGCGCAGACATATGACCTGTGCAATGCAGAAGCGAGCCTTCTCGCTACTTGTGCATGCGACAAGAACCAGAATTCCCTTCGTGTAAGCCAGAGTATTAACACCTCAGTCAAATATTCTTGTTCGTCGCACACGGCCGACATCGACTCGGCCCAGGCTGTATTTGCTGGTTATTGCGGTTTAGTGGATGGAACATCGTCTTTTCCAACGACTTCGGACCCCCCGGGAGACAGTAAGCTATACTTTAAGTATGCTCTATACATAATTAGCTAACGAAGACGATAAGTGACATACTACATCACTGCGCTCCCTGAATTCAGCTCGCTAGCATCCTGTGCACAGGATGCAGTGTCATATGCGGTTATGAGCGTAAGACTATAGTCCCCTCGTGTTTATTTAGTCACTAACACTTGTTTTTGAAGCAAACCTATAATTTCTGCCCTTCAGGCCCAGCAGCTTTGGCTTCGTGTGTTTGCATCAAGAGCACCATGTCTGGTTATGTGAGTAATCAGGTAGGCTCAGATGTGACATATTCCTGTGATTCAACGGCGACCGAGGACGTCAGCTCTGCTAGACAGGTCTTCGATATGTACTGTAGTGCTGCCAAGGGTTTGACGACTCTTGCTGGGGTCACTGAATCAGGTAAGTCGACAGCTAAGCATAATGAGATATTCTTCTTCCTAATAGTTATTGTGGTAGTGCAACAAACGAGCGCTCTCGGGAACAGCGGCACGTCCGGACCAAAAGAAACTGGTGCTACAAGTAGCGTTACGAGTGCTGAAGACCCTACAGAAACCGGGGGATCGACCGCAAATTCAACTAGTAAATCCAACATTGGAACGATTGTAGGAGCTGCGGTCGGCGCTGTGGCCGGTTCAGCAATTTTAGGGCTTATAGCCTTCTTTTTCTGGAGGAGATCGCGACATAATCGAGGTTACGATAAAGCGGTACCGCTTACTTCTGCCGAAGAATTTGCTGGAAAACCTGAACTCGACAGTGGTGCAACTGCACCGGCATCATTGAACAGACAAGCAGCTCCGCTAACCGATGATGTATCTCCGATATCAGTACCAAGTTCACCCTACAAACCAGAACTTCAAGGCCAAAGTGATTATCCTCCGCAATACTCGCAGGTAACTGAGTTGCACGGCCAGAACCAAGACACATATAGCGTACACGAGGCACAAGGCCAGCCTAGGTCAGAGCTTCCGGGTATGGGATGGCAATCAGGACCCGTGACAGAATATCACGAATTGGATGGCAATTATCGAAAGTAACAGACGTCGGAGAATCGCTGGAGGTGCATTTGATGGAAATTCGAGATTTCGGTTGCTCTGTATGAAGAACGGCGGCAGGTTTGATATTTGATACCCATTATTATGTAAATAAATCCTGAAAGTAGGTGGTATGAAGCATGAACTTGAAGGTTGGAGAATCAACTGCTCAGGCCACAACTGCCCTAAATGTTCTAGGCTCTAAGGCTGGTGAACCTGGTACGAATTAGTGGGTCAAATACCTATGTGGTCAAAGCTCCCTAAGCTGATCATTTTAGGTTAGGCTGCCTGGGGTGCCTGTGTAACAATGAACAGCAGGGAATTTAGTTACTAGCCTCGTCGCGCCTTCCACCGAAAACAGTTTACTTTCAGTCCAATGCTAGGAAAGGCCATCCTTTGTGAAAGAAATGAAAAACCGAACCTTAACATCTTCACGTTTTGATTCTTTCATCACCACCAAACACTCACTTCACCTTTACAACTCTATTGATTGATTGATTCACTTAATGATTGATTAACCTATTACTTCAATTATTTTGACCCTAGTCCATTCTTTCTTTCATTTTCCATCAAACTCATCGTCTTCCTTCTTTCTATCACGCCTTTGGTAATTTTTTTCTTCTTCACGCATTCCCTACGCGATCGCAAATCACAACGACGTTCTGTACCAACGAAGCCTGCCATAGTATTTTCTACGCGAAAGTAATCTCATTCGTATACCTGATCCTTTTACCTAATGGCCATATCTTGATTGGGTATTCGATATAATGGCAGCCGCGGCGGTCGATCTCGGCTATCTAGCTACCCATCTGGGTATGCCCGAGGTCAACCTGACAACCGTTGCCACAGATCCCACTACCGACCTTGTTCGAGCAGTTTTATCAGCTGTCGCCGCCAAAGGCCACGAATACGATGCGCTATTCACGCAAAAACTACAGTTGGAAGTTGAGCTTGAGACCTCCGTACGCAGCGCTGAAGCCCAGCGCGATGCTAGCAACGAGACCGCCAAAAAGGCACTGAAGGATGTTGAGGAGCTTCGCCAGAAGCTGAAGGACGAAGGTATGCATATTTCCATCTATATCTGCGCGTCTACAACTACAAGTACTCACATCAATGCGCAGAGACTATACGTCAAAACCTAGAAAACGAGCTACAATCCATCAAATCTTCCAGTACTACTTCCCAGTCCGAGATCGATAAACTGCGAGCGCGTATCGCATCCCTAGAGACTTCCAACCGAGAATCGCTCGCGATTATCGATACCAAGAATTCTGCAAACGAGGCGCTCTCCCAGGAGCTACAGGCTCAACATCAGAAAAATCTGAAACTAAGTCAGGAAGTCACATCGCTACAGCAATCCGTCCAGAATGCCAACAATACCGCGAGTAGCTCAAAATTCAGAGAGCAGTCGCTGCAGCAACAGCTGCAGATGGCTCAGAGCAGTAGTGAGTTCTTTGAAAATGAGCTCAAGAATAAGTCTGCCGAAGCCTTGAAATTCCGAAAGGAGAAAGGCGCGCGCATTGCCGAACTTCAGCGCCTGAACGATGACGCTACTTCTAACATAGAATCTCTCAAGCGTACCGAGCAGGCCCTTCGTCAACGCCTTGATGAATCACAGAAAAAGGTAGATGATGGCCTTACTAAAATCCAACAGCTGCAAGAGGCTGCAGGTCGTCGTGAAGAGGACTACCGACAGGAATGCGATGGATTGCGACGACTCGTCGACCTCAAAGAGCAGCAGACACAGGCTCACAAGAAACGAGTACAAGAAGTTGAGGCCCGAGAGGAACAGATTAAGCGAGAATGCGAGGACAGCATTCGTCGCATTTCCGAGGAGCTGGCACGATCTAACTCGGATAAGGAGGAGCTGTCGCAGGCGGTTGAAAACCTTCGAGACGAAGTTGGCCGTTTAGAGGCTATGGTCGCCGGAGCCAGCCCTGCACAGCCCGGTTCCGCACCTCAAACACCACGGCCTATGAACGGATCTCTTTATCGCTCGGGTTCCCCGTTTGCAACGCCAGGTTCTTCGCGAAGAGCACTCTCTACGACCCAGCTGATGGAAGATTTCTACAAGATCAAGGGACAATTGAACGCTGAGAAGCTCCGCAGCAGCAATCTCGCAAAAGAGCTTGATGACGTTATAGACCAACTTGAAGCCAAGCGCCCTGAGCTTGAGGATCTTCAGGCTGACAACGAACGACTTCAACAAGAAATGAAGACTATGTCCCATCTCTCGGACGAGAGCTTCAAGGAGCGCGATGTGGCTAAGAAGGCTGCGCGCAGGGCCGAGGCAGCTGCAGCTGATGCCGAGAAGCGAAATACGCTTTTGCAGTATGAAGTGAAGAGCCTCAGCGCCCAAATCCAGATGTTAACTTTCAATGTGCATTGTCTCGAAAAGGGCCTGGATCAGCTCACTTCCGATGAACGGCTAATCTTGCAAAGGCTGGAGAGAGGTCAGATCAACGACCAAACAGGGGACGAGGAACTAAATGCCCATACCTCAATACTCGAACGTCTTGTTGTCTTCAAGAATATTAAGGAGCTTCAAGAGCGAAATGAACAGCTTCTGCAGGTTACCCATGAACTTGCGGAACGGATGGAAAACGAAGAGGCGGTTGCGGCTAAGAGTCAGGCAATGGAGGACCATAAGGAACGTATCCGTCTAGAGCAGCAATTGGAAGTCTTCAGTGACACTCTTCGTGGCTTCCAAGTGAAGACAGAATCTATTACTAAGGAGCGAGACATGTTCCGACGCATAGTCGAGTCCAGAGCATCAGCTGAGGAGATGGCATCAGCCTTGGGTCGATCTACACAAGATGGTGTTCTCGCCAGCATCGAGCAAAATTCAGCAGCGAATGACGACACTTCTGATTACACTACTTTGCTCCGGGATCTCCAGCAGAACTTCGATCTCTACCGAAACGAGCAGACTGCTGACCGAAAGACAATGAAGGAGCAGTTGGAGAAGTTGTCTGCCGAAAGGAACTCGCTCCAGGCAGAAGTTTCCAAGTTACAAAGCCAGCTTTCGCTCGCTTCAGAACGATATGAAATCCTTCAATCAAATCTTGCGGCCCTCCAAACCGAGAATAAGGAACTACAGAAGAGGAACCAGACGATGTCTGAGTCTGCAGCTAAGCAGGATATTCGCACACAACAAGTGGCCGAAGATCTGGTTGATGCAAGAGGATTACTCGAGAGTATGAGGAGTGAAAACGCAAATCTGAAAGCCGAGAAGAAGCTCTGGAAAGACATCCAAGATCGATTAAGCCAGGATAACGAAAGCCTCATGCAAGAAAAGTCACGCTTGAACAGTCTTCTAGCCACTCAACAGACTCTCCAAAATGAACGCGAACTGGGCGATTCCGAGACTAAGCGACGCCTACAATCTCAGATCGATACCTTGGAAGCTGATCTGAACAGCACTAAGCGTAAACTGGCGGATGAAGTAGAAGAAGGGAAAAAGGCGCAGCTTCGGAAGGAGTATGATGCTCAGCAATTCCAGAAGCGGGTTGATGAACTCACATCGAATCTGGGTCAGATTCGCGAGGAGCTTGTTGCAACAAAGACTAGCCGGGATCATCTCCAAAGTAAAGCTGATGAGCTTACAATCCAACTTCGAAGCGCTGAGGAACGCGCGGAGAGGCTTCAACCAAGACCTACCCCGAGACCAGGATCGATGGTTCCCGCACCAGAACAAAGTGCTACGCAAGCTGATGTGGATGAGCATATTCAAGAGCTGATTCATGAAGTGGCGGATCTCAAGCGTGACCTTGAGCTCACAAAGTCACATCTTGAGAATGCCCAAGCACAGGCTGATCAATACAAGCAATTAAGCCAATCATCGGAGGAAGAACTAGAGAGGATAAACTCTACTCAAGATCAGTATCAGCAAGAGGTGGACGCAACAATCTCAGCCAAAGACGCCACTATTAAGGAACTAGAGCAACGAGTGGAGGACTTATCCGCGGAATTGGCAAGATCTAACGGCGAATTGTCAAGCCTGCGTGATTCCCAAGCAGAAATTGCAAAGCGTTTCGAAGACGACAAAGCAATCTTGGAGGAAGAAATCAAGCGTCTTAAGGACGAGGAGGAAAGATACACAGCATCCTCGCAATTCCACCAACAAGACCTTCGTGCGCAAGCTGAGATAGCGGCTAACGCGCAACAAGCGTATGAAAGCGAGGTTATGAAACATGGCGAGACGGCAAAGTCATTGTCTAGTCTACGCAATGATTTCAACGAGATCAAGACATCTGCAGCAACTTGGAAAGCTGAAGCAGAATCAGCAAAGGCTACATTGCTACAGAACGAGAGCTCTTGGGACGAAAGAAGACAGCGATTGGAGCGTGAAATCATGGAACTCCGTACCCGCAGAGATGACGCCAATGCACAAAACAAGTTGCTCCACCAGCAGCTAGATGACGTTACAAAACAAGTCTCAGCCTTACAACAGAGTCGTAACTCAGCCGACGAATCTCTGGATGCGATTGCTGCGCAACCTAGCAGTTCGGATACCGATAAATTCCGAGAGTTAAGCACTTATCTTCGTCGCGAGAAGGATATCTTAGAGGTACAATATGACCTTAAGGTCCAAGAAGCTAAACGACTGCAACAGCAACTTGAATATACGCAGTCACAACTCGACGAAACTAAACTGAAACTTGAGCAAGAACGTCGCTCGCAAGGCGACAGTGATCGAAGTTCTATGGCTCACAAGGATCTCATGAGCAAACTCGAAGAGCTCAATCTCTTCCGAGAGAGCAGCGCTGCTTTACGAACAGAGGCTCGTCAAGCACAGACCCAGTTGACTGAGAAAACTGCTAGGATTTCGGAATTAGAGTCAGTAATTCAGCCTCTTGAAGCTCAGATAGAGGAGCTTCAGAGTCAACAAGCTTTCAGGGAAGCTGAGATGAAACAACTCCACGAGGACCGAGATCGATGGCAAAAGCGAACGGAAGACATTCTTTCGAAACATGGCAGGACTGATCCGGCCGAGGTCGAAGAACTTAAACAGATGGTTACAAAGCTCGAATCGGAGCGAAATACATTGCAGGAATCTGAGGCGACTCTTAAGGACACAGTACAAAAACTTGAGCAGGATTTGAAAGAGAAGGAAGCTTCATGGGCAACGTCAAGAGAGAAGCTAGTCAGCCAGGCGAAGGAACGATCTAGGACTCTTACTACTGCCAAGACTGAACTAACCACTGAACGAGATGGGCTGCGAACAAAACTATCTGAAGTTTCGGACCAACTTTCGACATCCCAGAAGGAACTAGACCTATCTAAGAAGGCAAGGCTGAGCCTGGAGGAGCAGGTCAACAGCTTCAAACGTCAAGTTGATGCTCTACAACAAGACGCGCAAAAGAATTCTACTGCTTCCGCTCCGGCAGACCCATCTAACGCCCAGGCTCTCGCTGCCCTGCAGACTCAATTAGCCGAGGTCCGTGCAGAATTAGACAACGTCTCATCACAGAAGGCTGCCGTTGAAGGAGAGCTCCAGAATGCTCGTAATGAACTCAACTCGGCAATCGCAGAGCGAAATCAAGCCATCGCAAATGCACAGACCCGAGCGACAAATGGCGACACCGTAATGGAGAACGGTGCGAATACTTCAGAAAAGCCACTGTCTATACCTTTATCCGACGACGAGCGCAAGGCACTCGAAGAGAAGATCTCGGAAGCTTCTGCCAAAGCCGACGAATTCGAAGCCAGAGTTAAGGAGCTAGAAGAGAAACAAGACCAAATTGTTAAGACCAGGAGCGATAAGATGAAGGAAGCATTGAATAAGCGTTTATCTGATTATAAGACTCAGATGGAGGAAGAAAGGGAACAATTGAAGCGGGATACCGAGAAATTGGAGTCCGACTTTAAGTTGCGCATGGAACAAGAGCGTAAGATTTGGGAGGCGGAGCATTCTAACGGACCTAAGCCACCTGCAACTCCTGCCAAACAGCAACCCTCCGACACTCCTGCTGGGACTCCTACAACCCTAGTAGGTGACTTGAACGGGCTCAACGATAAAGAGATTAGGGATCTCGTGTCCAACAATACCACGATCAAGAGCATCATTCAGAATAACATTAAGAACAAGCTTGCGATTGAGACAAAGAAGGTACGGGAAGAGCAGGAGACGTTAAAGGCAGAATGGGAACAGAAAGTCGTTCAGGCACGGGAACAGGGAATACAGCTAGCCACGTCAAAGAGCAATCTTAAACTCAACATGGCTGACAAGAGAGCCCAAGCAGCTGGTGCAAAGTTAGCTGTAGTGGAAACTGCAGCGAAGGAAACGCCACAGAAGCCTGTTGGGGAAGTATGGGAGGTTGCGAAAGATGCAAAGCCACCCCCACCTAAACCAGCCACTACAGAATCACCTGCTGCCTCAACAACAGGTAGCTCTGTACCAGGTAAATTATTACGCTGTCTTGCTTCTGAGAAAACGGGGTCTTTTACTAACATTGCTATAGCTTCTACCCCACAGCCTACCAGTACCAACGCGACTGCACACGAAACGAAAGCCATTCCTACTAGTGGCATACCCAAGCCAGGGATGCCAACAAGTAACATCCCAGCGGTAAATAACCCATTTGCAAACACCAAGCAAGAGCAATCGCAGTCGGCACCTACAGTTCCAAACCCTTTTACCCAAAGCTTGCAACAACCCGCGTCCCAATCAGGACCAGCTGCTGCTCAGCCATTCAGTCAATCTACGACTGCATCGCAGATTCCGACCAAGGCTACCGGCCTACCAATGCCGACAGCGGGTGCTCGTAAGCCGAGTGGTCCTAACCAGACACGTGGCGGTGCACGGGGTGGAGGCAATGCGAACCGTGGAGGTCGTGGAGGTGCACAAGGTCGAGCCAGTCTCAATCCTTCAGTAGACAATTTCCAACCAGGAAACAAACGACCTCGGGGTGATTCGGAACTGAGCAACAACGCGAAGAGAGTTAGAGGTGGCGGTCCGCACTAGAATCGCAGCCGACGCTACTAGACAGCGAACCTCCGGATGAAAAAAAGTGTTGGGAAACCAACCTATATTTACGCTTATATTTGTACAGCACTGCTTACGGAGTACATTTAATGCATATCCTGCGCTATGAAGGATGGACATCAGGTTTTCATTGATTGCTATGTCGTTTTTAAGGTTGGGTTTGAGGTTGGCCTGGTGGAAAATAAAGGTGTTTTGCATTACTGTAGCTTTACCCGTAAGGTGCATGAATGGTACGCATCGTCTCTTTTGTGCAAAAATCCTTCGTGCTTTCGAGATGACTCGTAGATATGTTTTACACAGGGTTCGACTTGTAGGAGTCGGACAACATGGTGAATGTTGTGTTGTAGTTCCACAATCAATTTCTCTTCCTCGCCCCTTTTTATTAGGTAAGCGAGCCCCCGTCTATCATCGTATGCCCCAACCATCAAAATACCCTTATATTTACCCATTGATTTACTAGTTTGGTGTCGCTGTTAAGCGTGTGCATTGAATATAGCGAAATAACTTCACCAAGAAATAAGACTGAGACACAATTTTATAAACTAATATCGTTCAGAGTAAACTTGAAATTATTTTCCGTCTACCTAAGTAAGTAAGGTATGTAAAACAACACCAAATCCATGGAAAATTAGTGATTAAATGAGGCTTTTCGGGAGGCTTGGCCGTTCCGCGACCTATATCTTGGTAGGTATTGGCGATCATTTCGACTGGAAGAGCGTTAAAAAGTGACTTATACTAGGTACTAGATCAACTAATAATTAGTGATGTAGCTGTTACATTTAGTAGGTGACCGCTGTAGCTCGAGGAGCTCGTCGACTGGGGAATACCCCGCACCCCGCACGGTGCGATCATTACTCGTTTTCTACTGTCTTGCCCCATCGGCAGTGGATAGGGGAGGGGTGCCGGCCCTGTAATAGAGGCTCTTACAGGCGTTAATCTCTATTACAGTGAAATTAGCACATGGTGCCCCTTTTCTGACTTGACTCTAGTCAGCTAAGCTATCAGGATAGCAGCAATTAGCCTTAAGGCAATTCAGCATGCACAATATGCGGTAATTCTAGATATTCGGCCACATCAACTTTGCAAATAAAGGCATGATAAATATAAAGGAACCGTTTCATATTGGTCTCGAGTGGAACTAGAATACAGCAGATACCTAAACGCCTGTTTGCCCGCGACGGATTGCGATTGCTTCCCGGTTTTCTCCTTGGGTGTATGTGTCTTGGAGGAGGTCCGACACAACTTCGAAAACAGGAGCAAAAGAATTTCCGTTTTTTTTTTCTTTTTTAGTTTCTTATCCCATAAAACAAATTAACATTCGAGTTCCAGACCATGTTCATGTGAAAGAGCTGGTAGAAACTGTAAGCCGGAGGCATATGAATAGTTGGAGAGTGTTTCGATTACTTACGGTTCCAGTAGTGGTCGTGTTCCCCAGTAAGGTGGCCTATCAGTCAGGGTTCAAAAGCCCCCCTGATTATCATCATAGCAGTTGATCTCTTTGTTCGCAATTTCCGCTTCCATATTGACTTTATGCGGTTTGGACAGTATGTTTCCTTGATGACATGAGGCTAGACCAACCAGCTGATAAGACAACGGTAGTACTCAATCAGTAGACACGACGGGGAGGCATTCCGAGGATATCCGCAGCGGCTACACCAACCTCGGGCTATCGATTAGATTGTTGTTAGTTGGACTATACTTTGACGTTGAAGGGGATGCTGTTGCATATACAAAGGGAATTAAGGGGAATACACGTTTTTTTAATATAAGGGATGTGTTTTTGGCTGGGGAGAGATGATTGCAATGGGGGGTTAGATTGTAGGATTCTTCTTCCTAAATCAAGATGTGGAATGTCATACGGATATATGAGTGTTTACAGGGGTTTGTACAGAAGCACTTACATTTGGGCTGGTAGCGATTCCAGCCAGTACTTTCACTTCTCCGAGGAAGCGACGTTGAAGCTGAGAGAAGAGTATAGGCTGGGGACCAGGATACTGGCGGGATCGGAACTCGAAAAGAACGAGCATCTTCCAGTCACCTATGACACGGGAATGGATCCAGTCGGCAAGGTAGATGATCACTCGGGATTCGAAGTTGTACTCTCCAGTGTAGAGAGTGCAATTGATGAATCGCTTCCATCGATACTCACGCTTGTTGGGACGAGAAGTTAGTGATGTGAAGTGAACCAGCAAAAAGGACAACCGATGGAAAATATGGAAATTACTTACAAGGAAGTTGAGTAATACCTGGGCGAGAACCAAGATGACAGCGCGGCCGATGTACTTCCAGAACTGGACGTAGCTCACAAGCAGGATGAGAACAATGATAGGAATGCGGAACACACTCTCTGCCATTTGATCAACCAATCCAATCAACGCGTACGACCAGACCAGGAGAATGGAATACTCGAAGAGAGGGGCGCTGCAGTAGACGACGATAGTCGCCAAGGCCATAGGCGTGATGTTGGAAATGCGTTTGCCGAGGTAAGCCTTGAGGGCCTGGAACACGGAGAAAAGCATCATGGGCCAGTCAATGAGAACACCGGCAAGGGCCAGAGGGGCAAGGGCAAGGATGATCATGATAGTCGACATCTTGATTGATGTGATCAGCGAGTGTACGATGTTGTTTATTTGGAGTTGCAAAATATGCAAATGGAACTGGGTGTGATGTAAGTGGAAATTGAAAATGCACGTATAACCTAAGGCGTCGCAAGAGATAGGGAAGGGATTTCTACCGGATGCCTGAGGATATGCGCGATAGGTAGAATAGAGAGGGAGTTGGTAGGTATCCTGCTGAGGAAGAGTAGAAGGGAAAGGGAAAGGAATTGAGGAATGCGTAAGGTATGGTTCAACCGGAGGGGGAATAGATGAAATTGGTGCAATGGAACAATACCTAGAAAATTTACGAAATAGTGGTATTCATGGCTATAATTTATCAGTAGAGCCTGTAAATTAAATCCATCTTGCTACCTATCTACTCGAGGGCAGAATTAAGCGGAGTGTAGGACGGGAAGAGCCCTCTCAGAATGCCTAGGCGCAACAGAAGTCTGTCGTGAAAAAAGGGGGCACGCGTCTGGACGACTACATGTTTTCGTTGTTCATATAGTATCGGCAGACGACGTCTGTCCTTTTTAAATCCATTACTACTGTGTTAAGCAATTTAGAAAGGAGATAATAACGCCACGAACTTCCTAGTTTCACTAGATGTAAAGGTATTTAGAAATACATTGTGATGTTAATGCACTCTATAGTATGATCAGTTGGAAATATTAATTCTCCTAAGTCCTAAGCAATGCATCAAACATCCTCCTACATTTGCATACCTAGTAGTACCTTTAAGGAATTAAAAAAAGGAAATAATACTAATGACATGACTCCACCTTGGGGAGCTACAAGTTCGCAAGTAAGGAGGTTAGGAACGCTTTTTGACGTAACATTTTAGCCCCTTTTGACGAGGAAACCAACTTCCCACAACCTTCCACTCACTACCAGGATCAGCTAGTCGAATCTCAAAATGGTTAACCAGTGTCGCGACAACCTTGTACACTTCCACCTGTGCGATATAACGGCCAAGACACATGTGAGAACCACCACCGAATGTAAGGTCCGCGGCATTGTAAAGCTTCAAACGTGCGTGGTAAGCATCCTCGCTTTCCCCGTCGTTACGCAGCCACCGTTCGGGCCGGAATTCGTCGGCGTCGGGACCCCAGACATCGTAATTGCGGCCCAGCACATATGGGTTGACCCCTACGGCTGTTCCGGATGGGATGTAGTTGCCGTTCGGTAGAGTCAAGCCTGAGTTAGGCACATATCTTTCTAGCAACATACAAACTCCGGGATGCATACGCATTCCCTCGCGTACCGTAGCTTCAAGATCTAGAGAAACGGTCAAAGATTGAAAGATATAGGGTTTGAATCAACTCGGGCTTACAGGGTATTGTTCGAGCTGAGGCGTATGGCGCTGGCTCACCGAGTTTAGCGGCAAGTATCTCCTCTTCCAACCGTCGATAAACCGAGGGGTTCCGCAGAGCGTAGTAAAATATAGCACGTATGGTGATAGCCGTCGTGTCTGCTCCAGCTATCAAAGTGGTGAGCAAGTTCACAATAATATCGGTTTCGGTAACACTGGGGTCAGCTTTCTTATTATCGATGAAATGCTGAAGGTAGTCAAGAGCGTCAACACATTCGAAATCTTTAGTCTGAAGTCGCTTCATGAGATGCCCGGCCGCAATTAGAGTGATATTTCCGAGATTCGGCGGGCCAAGCCGTATAATGGGATTCTTATCGAAGAAATTATCCAAAAAGGGCATTTGACCAATGGCAGCAAAGCTAGTAGGACGAAAATATCAGCTCGTGTCATCAAGTCATAGAGGAATCTTATAGACTTACTAGTCCAAAGACCTATCAGCAACACCAATGGACTTATCGAAGTCGTAACCTTTTTCCATATATCCGAAAGGTTGACTGAATGTCAAGTTCCCAAGAATGTCCCATGCACCTAGCTACTTGTTAGGATGTGTTGGAAAGCATTTGTGCTACACTTCGGGTGGAAAGAAGGTGGACAACCTACAAAAAGCGATCCATTCTCCTAGATCACAGACCTTTTCTTGATAGCGGTTCTCTAGATGAGTACACATGTCTCTGAGAGCCCTATCCATGTGGACCTCTTTGGATAAAACATTGTTGAGCACGAAGAATTTTGCTATGGGGCGTTTCATGACAGCATGCTTTGCTGGATCAATCTCACTGAAGAGTGTATATTTTATTTCTCCGCCGATGACCGCACTGTTATTCTTGTAGAACTCGGTCTAACATTGACGAAAAAAGCTAGATTAGCATTGGGCTAATGCAATAGGCATCGATGGTAGATTACCTTGCGCCAGCTCGTATCGGAACCGTACAAGATCTTGACCAGTTCGGGGATATCGATGTCCAACGTGTTTGGCCCGATTCGGAGGATGGGGCCATATCGGTCGTGTAGTCTCTTGACATGGAGATGGTAGCTGCCGGTTCGTACCAATGCAAACCTCCACCAATTTGTCCATCCTATCGGTCAAGAGTTGTTAATTCGTTTATATCGAAAATAAATAGGAGTATAAGAGCATTATGTGTTAGCGGATATAACGGGTACTTACTTGCGAGAAAAGGACCGGGATACTTCTTCAGTGGCGAAGAGAACTCCGATGTCACCAGCCAGCTAAGTAAAGTGAGACCTCCTAATAATAAGGCTACTATTATAGGGCTTTCTTTGAGATCATCTGTTTGGTGGAAGCTACCGGAAGGAAAGAAATTCATTGTGTAACCCCTATTTAATGAACCCCCTTTTTGTTGACCTATTACTAAGAAATGGATGGTTGCTAGAAGATACGTTTTCATCCCCGCAAAGGTAAAAATGGCGAGTATTTTCCTCCTTTATACTAGGGGAATATTAAGCCACATGGAAATGGCCCCCAGTTTAGCCTAACTTTAATCTATGACACCTGACTTATGTGCACAAGTTGCTACTAGGTAGTGATGGTATTTGGGGACGACGGCTAGAGCCCGCTAAATGTGCACTAATTTGGGGGGTACATACAGGTATGTCTTGAATGATGCAATACTTTGTCCCCCCATCGTCTCTCTTCCGACCTACCTAGTACCTCCAAGGTGCATTTCTGCGAATTCCTTCACATCCGATGTACTTACTAGGTACCTAAATAATCAAGGATAGAATTTAATTGGTAAGAATAACTGCCGAGGATTTGCGGCGGTATTTTGATGTTACAGCTCATATTTTGGTGCTACCAACAAACGTAACGCTGCTGGTTCCCCGGTTGTGTTGCATTATCCAATAACTTGGTTGGTGATGAGTGTGACCACTCCTACATGCGGAACAAATGCCATGTGATTGAAGAAGTCTCCGGTAAGGCTGCAGAGTTGAAGTTAATCACCGAAAGAATATAGAGATAAATGAATATCATTTTTTTTCTTTGATCTCTCTCTTTCAGATAACAGACCAAGGGTGAAGGCGTCGTTGAAACGGGCTTCATCAGTATTTTTTTGATGAGGATTTGATGATTATGACTTGTCGAAACAGAGCCTCATGCCGCGGTTTGTGGCCTTCATTCTCTCATGATATACCCTATTATGGCATAAAATGCGATGATAGTAGGGCTCAATATCTACAAGGAGGCTGCAGCATTGACCCATGCATGTCGGATCTACCAACAGCATGGTGGCAAGGTCCCAACACCCTCCTATTTGATATGTCCTAGCAAATGTTGTGTAAACACAGTCAGAAAATGAGCTGCCCTGAAATGAGACCGTGGAAAAGGTCTTATGTCAGTCAGGGGTGTATTACCAACGGTGAAGAACTGATATCCTTCAGCCTTCTAAATATACGCTATCCCGAACTGGTACAAGGTGTATTCCAACGCAGTTTTTCTTAATTCTTTTTTGTTCCGAGTCGTATGTCCAGCTGATCGTTCTATGTTTTTGATAGACACTGGAGCCTCGCATACCGACTACCAATACGCAGCTGACGCTAGCCTGTTAAGATATCAACGGCCATGGGAATTCAGGATGACGGCGCCAAAGCCGTTACAGCTATGTGGGCTTTAACAGCTATGTCATTCATCTTTGTTGTCCTCCGAGCTTATACTCGCCTTGTGGTCGTGAAGGCATATGGGATTGATGACCATGTCTACAATCTTGCATTTGTAAGTTATCATGACCAACCAAATCAACGCCATAGAAAATCTATCATTCTAATGTATTTGATCCAAACATTAGATTTTCTTGATGCTTTATTCGGTTTTCGTAACGATTTCTGCCCAGTATGGCTTCGGCCGAAATATGTGGGAGATCAAAAGCGAGTACGATACGAGCCAAGCCATACTCTTTGAGGGGATTGGACAGACCTTTGCAGTTCTCGGAATGGCTATCGCCAAATGGTCACTAGGCTTGTTCCTGTTGCGCATTGTTGACAAGATGAGATACACAGTATCCATTTGGATGGCCATGGCTATCCTCATGGCGTCGTCTATATCAGTATGCTTTGTGTTCTGGCTCCAGGTTCGTTCAGTTTTATCTATCGTTCTCCTAAGTACCCACCTTTACTAACATCCCTCCTAGTCAGTGACCCAATATCTTACTTCTATTAACCCCCTGGTTGTTTTTCATGCCGAGGAAGACTATAGCGCGAATCATAAACTTTAGAGGAAGTAGCTTACTTAGTTTAGGTGCACCCCTCCGGCCTACCTTTGGGATCGTCAGATTCCGGGAGGTTATTGTGCTGTTAACGCGGCGCCTGCATCAACTTTGCTAAGTGGTAAGTAACTCGAAGTTTGAGGTTCAAAGCCTAACGATGTTAGTTGTTTGTGTGCTCGTCGACTTCTTTTTTGCTATTTTACCTTGGGCCTTTATTTGGAAACTTCAGATGAATCGCCGAGAGAAATTTGTTATCCTCGTCAGCATGAGCTTGGGGATCATGTAAGTTGCAAAACTACAAAATATTGGTGTTTCTATGCTAACGTGGAGAGGAATGCAGAGCTGGGACCTGCGGAATAAAGCGCTCCTTTCAAGTATCTGCTCTGTCGAGCTCGAACTACTTGTTGTACGTACCTAGTAGATCAAATTCTCCCTTTTCAGGTCACGAACCCCACAACCTTTAAATATCTAGAGTGGCTGACGTGTTACCAGAGTACAATATTTTCTTAGAGATTTCCAGTTTACATCATTAATCATCACCTATCCCACAATCGCTACCCATCGGACGAATCACATCTGTTTAAAACATGTTATAGCTCTAGCAAAGAATACTAACGTGTAGTAGAAGTATTTACCCCTCTTGGCAGACCCCCCTTTCCGGACTTCTAACTCACAATGTGATACGCAGAGGACACTGTCGGACTTATCGTCTGGTCAGCAGCAGAGATTGCCGTGACGATGGTTTGTATTGGCATCGCAGTTTGCCGCCCTTTATACAAGAATTTTCTGGGTAAATTGACCTCACAAGGCTCAAAAGGTTATCAGAAACAGAATAACGAACCACCACTGGTTTTGCATACCATAGGTGGTGGTGTTCGGATACTCCCAGGTGATGGCAAAGGCGGTACCCCCGTAACGCCCATGGGACGTAGTTTAGGGAGAACCAACGAGCTTGATATCACGTCCCACACCACGAGTGTGAGTCGGACACGGACTTATGAGCGGAGCGACGAGGAGTTCTTACTAGAGTCTCATTCTAGCGAGCAGCAGAATCCTAACTCATCGGCAGGGGATAAAGGTATAAAAGTTATAAACGAGGTTCATGTTACAAGGTCATGAGTGTATGATTACTCGAGATGTAAGCAATAATAATAATTGCGAGGTGCAGAAGCGAATAAATTTGCCGGGGACAAACGAGGTACCTACCTTCATGGAAATCTTTTTTGGAAAAACATAAGCCCCAGGTCTATGATTGGATACATGTATTATACCTACCCAAAAGCAATTATGTTATTGCCAAATAGGTAGGTAGATATTGCCCCCCGCAACATAAAGCCAGAAAAGGGGCTCCGCGTACTAATACCACTGTGCGGCACTGTGCGTCTGACATGTTAGGCGTGTAACACAAGGGATAATTCTAATCACGATGCGATTCTACGGCCCAGGATATGAAGAATACACCCTGGACCAACAATAATCGTCCATACAAGTAAGTTTTTCTTATCGTGCGTTGACTAGGTAGGTATGAGTCTTTTTATTAGTTGGCGGTCCTAGCGGTTTTGGCACATCCATCCTACGTTCGATGCGATACCTGCCTAGTAGGTACAACTCTTTATAAGGCTCTACCCGAGTCTTGCTGCATTACGTAGTATGATCAGCGACGTATACTGTTTGAATTTGCGGAATAAAGTCACTATTTCTGAAATGACTGCATTTGAAGCAACACAAAGCGAAGACCTCTCTGTGTACACACAATCCCCTCGTCTCCTAACGTTACCTCTCGAGCCTTGTCGTCTGGTCCTCGCAGCCCCCCGTAAGCCAAAACGACGATGATCCTACCTAGTTCTGTGTAATGTGAAATCCTACGAGAGGGCTGTTGAGAAGTCGTTAACCAACGAACTGTAAACTGTCAAAAAACGTCCATATCCATTTCAAATCGATGACATAAGTGGTTATATGTATTCGTCATGGCCACACCGCAACTTATTAAGTGGTTAATGGTGAAGGTATAGCTTACATGCTAAATTCCCACCCACCCATTCTTCGAGTAGGTAAATTGAATTATAAGGACGAGTTCAGGGCAGTCAATCCTTCATGTTTCTCTAGGTAAAATAGGTAGTCATGTTGCGGCTCTGACAACTCTGACAGTCTTGCCTTCTCCGGTTCCCAGAAATTCTTCAATACTTCTATACCGTATTCACCTACATGTTATCTAGAAGTTGATACAGCAGTATGACTTTAAGATTGGAAGATGCCCAAGCTTTAGCAGCTAAGATTGAGGCCATAAATAGCAACCCAAAGATTCTCTCTGAACTGCGAGACGATGCTATCCGCCGTAGGTTGCGCGAGGCGGGCCGGAACCTTTCCCTCTCAATGGAAGTCTCCGGGGACACCCTTCATAGAATATTGAAATCAGTAAGTATCTAGAGCAATGCCACCCTGTTTCTTCTTCCCTCTGTCCTTTTGGATTCTGAAGCTGAGCTCGAACATAGCCATTACAGTTGGCTCTATGTAGAATCGGGGTTGAGAAACACATTTTCGAAATCCTGTCCGAAGCCGATGGGGCCAACTTGACTTGTGAAGATATCGCACTGAAGGCTAAGGTTGACACTATTCTGATGAGTATGTCCTATCAAACGTAAGGAATTAGGCAATTGTCCGACTTACTAGATCAGAGAGATTCTTGCGCTACTACCAATCTTATGGGATGGTTTCACAACCAAGCGACGACGAGTACTGTGCCAACAACATTACAAAATCCCTAGCTTCAAGCAGTGGTGTCGCTGGGATCAACTATTTGTAAGACTGCAAACCCTAGAGGATCTTCATCATAATTGACTGAATACCTACGGACAGCTTCGAAACCGTATCGCCAGCCCTCACATCACTTCCCAAGTTTCTTCGTCATAATGGATACACTAATCCGACTGATCCAACACATTGCCCCTGGCAAATTGGTCACGGCACTGGCGAAACTGCTTTTCCTTGGATACAGAGTTACCCAGATCATACGGAATATTTTCTGTCTTGGATGGCCGCCCAACGAGAGGGCCTTCCAATATTCCTTGATGTGATGGACTTTGAGAAAGAAATGGCACAAGATACTACCGAGTCGACTGTAGTTTTCGTCGATGTTGGCGGTGCAATGGGCCATCAATCTATTGCACTGAAACAGCGATTCCCTGATCTCCCGGGTCGCATTATTCTTCAAGAACGGCCACAAGTTATTTCACAAATCAAAGAAAATCCACTTCCAGGCTTTGAAGGCATTGAAGCCGAATCCTATGATTTCTTCACCCCGCAACCCATTAAAGGTATTGCCAAAATTTGTCCCGTGTCTGTATTTAAGCCCTAATCACATTCTAGGTGCGCGAGTGTATTACCTCCGCAACATCCTCCATGACTGGCCGAGCCATAAGTGCAAGGAGATTCTGAAGAGTATCAAGGCTGGTATGACCGAAGACTCGGTGATGCTGATCGACGAGATGGTGCTTTCTGAACGAGGTGCTCCTTGGAGGGCAGCGCAGCTAGATATAACTATGGCTGCGTGTTTTGCCGGCATGGAACGAACTAAGGCTGAATGGAACGCTCTACTGAGCGACGTCGGGCTCAGGCTCGTGAAAATCTGGAAGTACACGGAGGAATGCGAGGATTGTGTGATAGAGGCTGCGCTTTAATTATTGTATTAGGCGCAGCTGAGGAGTCGTTCGTGTTAATTCTCTTTGTCTATCGAGTGACTCCTGAAAAAGTTACGGGGTTCTATTAGTTGTAATTGACCTGATCCATGCACTGGAGTGCGCTATAATTATAGGCCTTATAGCGAGATAGCTCACTCTGGCCCTAAGAATCAATGGCGCATAACTCACCAGAAGCAGTGCTACTTCAACATATCGTCGATGAATTTCTACAGCTAGTTATCAGAAGAAAAAGAAAAAGACGAAATATATAGATTAATCGAGCTAGGTAATTGACAGCTTCATAACGATTTTAAGTTAAGAATTAGTGAATTCTTTTGGCGGGTTTGTTTGAGTAGAAATTTTGTAGGGGAAGGAAATGATTACATAAGCAATTATTCAGCATTCAAATTGGTGAGAAATGCTTAATAATCCTATCCAGACCTGATTAGTTAATGAATTACTAAGCGGTGCTCACTAAAGGTCGCCGTATTTTTAGTGGATGACTTGGCGTTATAAGCCCCTCCACGTATAACTGCAGTGGACCCCCGCAGTGAAAAAGGGACAAAAAGCACCCTAAAAGTGGACGCTATTCTAGATTTTCTAATACACCCTTTACATATAAGGGGAAAAGAATTAGAGCGATAAATGATGTTGTATCATTGAAGAATTTAAACTGGCCCCGGTCTAAACGCTGTCCATCTCTCATATTCTTCGCTATGCTGGTCGCATTTTCCGACCTGGTACCCTATATCTACTAGGTTCTAGGTACCCACCACGCTGTAAAAAAAGAAACGCCGTAGAGTCCACTAACTCAGAACCAAATCCACGATAAGAAACTCTCTTGCCAAGCCAACCCAACATTCTGGTTGACCCCTAGTTGATACCCCTTACGAAAGATGGGACTATGAACCATTACTGGACCACAAAAATTGATGGCGTTTTGTGCCGTACCGGTCTGAGCCTTAGTTATATATGATTGTCCATTGTCGGCTTCGTCAGGTTTAAGCTCGGACGAAGAAGTTGGAGGCGATGAATCCGGTGTAACTTCGTTAGAGGTTTCGGGGGATTGGCTCGATACGCTAACATGTTCGTCAGGGCATGGTTTCTTCGTATCTGGCGTCGACTGTTTAGCATTTTTTCCCTGGCCTAGTGTTGCTCTATTGAACGGCTGTTGTTCTTCATACCGCCTTAGCGCCTCGACGACAATTTCTAAAATGTCCTCGATCTTCTCTTCGATCGATCTCATGACCTCGCGTTGTTCATCGTCTTGTTCATTTTTGAGGCCGATATTTGTGGTGTAGTTGAGATGATCTTCGCGTTTATCGAGCGACTGTAAGGCGTTGTCCATATGTGTCCATACATTTCGCAGCATGCCGGGGTATGTATGCGCCCTTCTTTTTTTGCCCATCTTTTCGAGCAATAAGGTGTGATAATTGATTGGTGTTTGTTCTAATGATTCAAGTTGTAGTGTAAGATCGGAAATGGTTGGGACCAAGTTGGAAAATTGGAAAGGGGAATTCACAATATAAATACTTACCGAGTAAGTATTCAGAGAATGACTATTAAATACGCCTACTGTGCAATTGGAATACGGTAAATAGTAAGGGAACGAATATTTTGGCTTTATCTCTCTAGAGGTTGATGTAAGTTAAACGCCTATGGAAGTTTATTCCGAAAGTGGGAATGTCAACCCAATGTAAACAAACCCTAACCCCGAAGGAAGCACTACCTATGACCAGCCTACTAAAGTTCAGGAACGAACATACTTCCGGAACTTTCTCCCGGATAGAAATCCAGGTTGGACTCGTATCCTTTCACCTGGGCCCTGAAGTGCTTTTCTTCCTCGCCTAAGCCAAGTTCCAGTAGCAGATCGAACGCCGAAAACGTAGATTTCTTCGCCATCAGTTTCTCTAGCAAACTCTTGTATCGCTCCGCATCAGCGAGTCTGGCGAAGTCGACGAGGGCGACGCAGACTTTTACCCAGTGGATTATCTGGTCAGGGTCCAGGCAACCTGCCATCTGTCGAAACTCGATCGTTTGTGTGTTGCCGCCGACGCCCTCCTCAGGCAGAAATCGTGCGAACGAGACGGAGCCTCGATAGTAGCTGTGTGAGATAGATAATTAGCGATTCAATCCCTACTTAATTAATCTACGAACGTGTTGATATGGATACTCACCCAATATTGTCCGGATCATCCATCATGAATGCTAACTCCTGGATACTCTTGGTTGCCTAAACCGTGCGAATCTACTCCGCATCAATAAGTCAATATTTATAATCTTTCTCATGAGATGGCTTATGGATTGGGGAGTGGAGTCTTTTAAATCCTGTACTAACCTGAAGAGCTTGCTTCGTCATAGGACCTTCTGGAATGAACTCTCCCATTCGCTGTTCCAGGGACCTCTTCATCAAATCGTCATAATCCTTCGAACGGTTAGGTTCCAGTTTGCTGACCGCGGAACAGCGGGAAACCAAGTAGCAGTAACGACTCTCGCGGCGCTTAGGGTGATGGAGTCCCATAAGCATATCATCGACGAGTAGAATCAAGGTGATGAACTTCTTGATTGTGAGAAGACTGAAGGGTTCGTCTCCAAGCCCGACGTGGACGTGGACCGAAGTTGCCAGGTTCAGATGGACGCGTAGCTGTCGAATAGCACGACAGATCTTGGTGATCTTCTCGGTGTAGGCCTTAGGATCGTCGGATCCCATGACCACGGAAGTGATCTCGCGTCCCGCCCAGGTGTAGTACTTCCAATCGCTCTTCTGGAACCGAACCGAAGAATCCTTCACAAGGCGCCACGCATCGTACAGGACGACGCTATGGTGCGGGGAACGGTATTGGTCGCTTATTTCATGGCGAAGGGGAAGATCGCACGCGTTTTCGAGGACGTTAAGGATCAAGGCGTCGGCTTCGAAGTAATTTTCGAACTTGAAAAGTGGGCGCTTCTCATGTGGAAAGGGGTCACATTCGCCTCTTTTCAAGAACGGAACCAGAAATTCTAACTCGATACCGAAGGTCAATGCGCCTTTGCTGTCATCCGGGGACTCGATAATCTTGTCGTACTTAGTAATTAGCTGGGTTGCCATGGGAGCATCCTCCTGCGAAGGGTTATCCTCAGATGAGTGAGGATGAACCAAATCCATGATGAGGGAAAGGTGGTAGAATACCGAATGCTCTGGTGAATGACAGGTTTGGTTCAGGATGTGAAAGGAAACATGATTCAAAAAAGCAAGAAAGAAAAATTAAATAGTAACAAGAATAAAGTAATTAGATCTATGAAAAATCGGTGGGATAATGCCGTCCCCATTCACGGATCGACTTCGATTTGTCTAAATCAGTTTTCCTTGTGTATAGTAGGAGGTGAGCTGTAGCTGTACCAATGTGACTCATGTCCGTTCAAAAAGAAAGATAGATCCATTCAGTACCTAGTAGGGAACAAAACATGCGATTATCGTAGAGGCATCTAGAGTATGACTTTTGCAAGGCATGCATTTCCGGCCATGCCTATTACCGTCTCACTAACCCTCATTCTATCTATGATGCGACTCATCTACCTGTGGCGGCCATTTCCACGCCTATATCCACTAACACGCAACACACTATCGATCGATCATTAGAAAAAGCCCATATTGGAATATTAAAGGATATATCAAAACTCACTAATTTATCGGAGACCCAGCAGCAGACTGGCTCAGGCTCAGGCTCAGCAACGGGGACAGCGATTGCCTGTTGAGCTGCCAGCAAAGCGAGGGCAGTTAAAAGAGTGCCTGAGAAGGAGAACTGCATTTTCGATGGCCGTTTAATGTTAAAATAACTTAGGATTGGAAAATAGTTGAGTAGTAGAGGATATCGTGTCGAATCTTGCATTTAGCTGGGAATGATCATTCAGATAAATCCAGTCTTTTTATACTAGATCTGATAGAGTCCTATCAATGATAATCCAGCAAGTAACCCATATTCCAAGCGAACTTCAATGTACAGTTATTTTCCCGAGGAGAAAGTATGGCAGTTCAGCTGTGCATTGTCTAGGATCCTTCTGTAGGGATCTAGATAAGAAACGCATGATGAAGGGTAATCCTTTTAGGCAACCTTTTTATTCAAGTAGTACCGTATAGTTGTTCGAAGAGTATTAGCCATGGATGCCGGTACGGCGTATCTTATTTATTCAAGGTTAGACCATCTGGGGGAAATCCTCGACCTGCCGTTCTCACTAGGGATCTGCAGAACTAGTCAAAAGGTCTTTCAACTCGAGAAGGATACGAAGTGCGGCTGAGATATTAGATAGGGTAAAAAAGCACCTTTCAGCAACCGTAGAGCTCTGAGCAATACGGCGTAATTCGACATTATTTAGATTAAGATCGGAACCGACGTTGAGATTTCGGGGTCGGAGTTTAATATCGCAGTATTTGCTAAGACGTTGAAAGAATAACGCGAAGATATACAATATCCAAACTGCATGATTTGACCTGATAGCTAGTGTTAAATTATCTCGGGTTGAAACTTCTGGGTTTCACGAGACATGGTAGACCCCCTTCCATGGGTAACGTGAGACTGCTCTTGCTGACTCTCTCGCCATCATAATGTGGCATGAAGTCAAATAGGAGTACCATCGTGGCAATGACTTGTACGGCTAATAGTTCTGCCATTCGTTTCCCAAGACATAATCGCGAGCCACCGTTGAACACCGGAAACTCTGCAGCGCTCTTATTGATGAGCTTGCCATCCTCTGTAAGCCACCTCTCAGGTCTAAAGAAGTCGGCGTCTTCTCCCCAACCAATTTTTGATCGATTCATAGCCCAAGGACACCAAAAGACTATGGTCTTTTCGGGGAGAAAAGTGCCGTCCGGTAGGGTGGTTGCCTTTTCACATTGTCTGATTTCGAAAGGAATCGGTGGATATAGCCTCAGGGCTTCGTAAAAAGTTGCAGTGGTGTATGGTAAAGATGCTGGGGTGAAAACGGTCGTGTTAACCTTCTTATCGTCACTATCGTTAGACATGACGGAGGTGGCTTGGATGCCCCCCAGCGAAGCTCGGACTTCATTTCGAATTTTCCCCGCGACGAATCTGTGTTGCATAATCAGGTACATACACCATGTGAGGGCTTGGGCAACGGTGTCTCTCCCGGCAGAGAGGTAGTTCAAGGCGGCATCGGATACTAATTTCCGATCATCACCCAAAGCATCTAATAGAGACTGTATTAAACTACCCGACACTCCATCGAGCGTGTCAGAAGCCGACTCTGGACCGGAGTGAGTATCTCGGGCAGTCTTGCTTGTGTTGGCGGAATTGTCCACTATTTTATGGCCAAAAGTATGAACTGTACGAAGTGCGCTCCGGAACCGGGAGCCAGTTAAAAATTCAGTGATAAACCACAGAGGGTTTTGGAAGCGCTCGGTCGTTACACCTGAGGCATACTCAAAGGCAGTGGTAAAATCATCATCGGCGTGCATTTCCATATCATAAGCCATCTTTCCCATAAGTTGGCTCGTGATTTCATGGAAAACATGCTGTAAGTCTACGACGTTTTCGGTATGTGCTTGCTCTCGTAGATAATCAACAGCATGGCCGAGATAACGCGGTAGCGCCACTTCCGTCAGGACTCGTAAATTTGACGTGTTGAGAAAAGCGAGCCCAGCTTTTCTCTGAATCTTCCACAATTCGCCGTCGGCATTGATAATTCCGTGCCCGAACAAATCCCAGGAGAGCTTCTTAAAAAGGTCACCCTTGGAAAAAGTGCCCTCGTTTTTGAAGACATAGTCCAAGTTCTTGGGGTCATTGATTACAACGCCTGGAGGTAAGGTGGGGACGTTAATCCGGAAGGTCTCATGTCCAAACTGCCTCTCACACTTAACGAACCACGAGAAAAGATTATGACGTGGCTGAAGAAATACAATTCCATTACCGACAATAGGTAACGTATTCGGCGGTTTTCTATAGGATGTTAATCATCAATCCGTGGCTATTTGCTAAGATTAGAGAATCGTGGTATGCTTACCTTAAAGGAACCCCATTCCGTCGAATTGTAGGGGTCCTCAAAAGGAATTGATAGCAGAGAAGGGCGCTGAGAAGCCCAAACCACACCAGTGTAGATCCTTCCAATAGCGCCATAATAATTACCGGCAGCTATTCCAATTTCATATCCAACATTGTAGATGAAGGAGATAACAGATAATATTTTATGAAGTCAAATGAAATCCAAGTTAGTCAAGTTCATCAGTTTGACGTCAGTTACCGTTCATTAGTCATTATCATGTTCATCGTGCCGTCAGGAGAGATTTCGCATCATGGTTTCAGCCTTACGTTTATGATGCAAGAGTTTGTAGGAGCCCCTATTTTATCTGTACGCAGGGACGTGGTCCATTATATCACCAGTAATCTGATTGGTTCTTTACTGGTTCAGGGGAGCTTGTAGCTTCCGAGCTCCCCTAGCTCCTACCCGCTCCAACGTAGCTTCCTACCCCTGGAATTGTGGAATGTGTCTGAGCTTAACTCGAAACTCGACAAACGTCAATCGCGAGGCAATTACGATGACGATAACGATGATAGAGGGAGGTCATTTCTCCTAGCATATCTGTCTTTTCCTTCCAATCTTTATTTTCGCATACAACTTTGTGTTGTCTTAAGCCAGAGCAGTTCCATTAGCTCCAATTGTCAATTGATACCCACCCGTGGAACTGATCTACAAGCGTACAAAGCTACCTAGCACCTATCTACCCGCGGCTCTCTAGGTGTTCTACAAGGTCAAGCATCTGACAAAGTCAATTGCTCTACGATAAACCAACGACTTGCATGTCAAAGAGCTACACAAGATATATCAGAGAGCTCTAATAAACCCAATTGGCCGCAAAATGGCTACGCCTTGGATTCCCCGAATGCATCTCTGGGAGATCGACGATCAGCCGTGGTAAGTAAACATCAGCCAAGCCTATAACCCAGAACCCCATAAGCACTATAACTCCGGAAGTCCGCACCTAGACATCCCCAATTGGCTGGCTCGTCGTACGAGCGTCCCGGGGCGTTGGGTCAACAAGATTTTGCTGGCCGAATCCAACAGATCAGCACCTGATGTCTTACTATTCCGGTGACGCCGCAGGCTACCTACTGCCTGTACACTGTCTAGGCTTAGCTGTCTAGGACTACCCAGACTTACCTACATCAATCTACACGCGAAATATCTCCCTAACAAGTAATCGTCTGCCTCTAGGTTCCCCTCCTTCCTCCGCAGCTACGTCCAGATCGGTCTAACACATGCCTGGACCACGCACCTCCCGCTGCTCCAGTCCAGCAGCCCCGCCACCCTCGTGGCCGCGATCCTGCGTCGCGTGCTCGGCGCATCAGTGTCGCAGCACACCTACATCGACTTCTGCGCAGGCGCGGGAGGTCCCACGCCCTTCATCGAGCGCGCTCTAAACCAGCAGCTTTCCACGACCTCCTCCACGCCCTCTCCTACCGCACCTAGCTATGCCGCCGTTGCCGACCCCAAAACCGTATCTTCCACCGCCGTAGACTTCGTTCTCACGGACCTACATCCGAACGTCGAATCTTGGGAAGAAGCGAGCAAGCAAAGCGAACACCTAAGCTACGTCGCGCGTCCAGTCGATGCCTCCGCCGCCCCCGCCGAACTCCTGCATCAATACGGGAAAGAGAGCGTTAACGGCAAGGGCATATTTCGACTCTTCAACCTAGCGTTTCATCACTTCGACGATAACCTCGCGCGCGCGATCCTAAAGAATACGCTCGAGACTAGCGAAGGGTTTGGGTAAGCACTCGCCGACCCCACTTACCTAAAAACATACCATCACATACTCAAAGAAACAACCTCTTGATACTAACATGACCTACCTCCCTAGTATCTTCGAGCTCCAAGAACGCACCCTTTCCGGCTTCACGACCTGCATCCTCTTCGGCTTCTTCATCCTCCTAATCGCGCCCATCCTATACTGGTGGAACCCCCTGCGCCTCCTCTTCATCTATCCCCTCCCAATCGTCCCCTTCGTCCTCGTCTTCGACGGCCTGATATCCTCTCTACGCACCCGCACACCCGACGAAGTCGAGGCCTTACTGCGCACTTGCGGCGCCGACTGCGACGGCTGGGAGATCAAGAGCGGGAGAGAGCGTTTTCTCTGGCCTTGCGGGCACTTGAATTGGATTATTTGCACTAAGAAGTCCGCGTTGACGTAAGCGGAGACGGTAATGTTCTTGGAAGGATTCGGACCGCTGCATTTCTACCTAATAGGATAAGATAGGATAGGATAGGGTCGACGTCGGCGCAAAGCATATCTAAGATATCTAAGCATGACAAAATAACGCATTGGGTATTCTCGCTTACATACCTGTTACGCTAGCATTTCGGAACATTTCCACCATAATTAATAATCGGATGCACGATCTTAGAAATAGAGCTAGACGCCTCGTGCAGCAGCAAGTCCTATATCTAGATTAGCCGCTTAGGAATATTCCTTGTTATCGAGACCGTTGGGTATCAATCATCATGATCCTACATACCTAGGTACATTAGCTCTAGGGAGGTGTTACCAGCCTCAACTTACGGCATACAGCAAGATATACAGAAGACGCTATCATTGCATTCTACAATGCATTGTATATGAAAACTATAAACTATGTACGAATGGTATTCCTAATCATTTCCCCCGTAAATGTCATTGACGATGCTATTCCATGATAAACCGTAAAACGCCCCCATACACTTTCTTTACATAGACACATTCTCGTGAAAGATACAAGACGAACATGAAGATAATATGTGATCGGTCCGGGTTCGGCCCGCCAAAAAAAAATCATCTCGTCAACCAACCAAGGTAGTCAACGACGATTAGGGTTACCATGCTACAATATGACGTTAGCGCGCATTGTCGCGATGTGGGTCCGATCCTCGGAAAGGAGTTCAAGGGTTTTTTACTTACGCGTGGGGGGCGATACGCACGTAGTACGTGCCAAATCCACGGTAGAATCGCGTCAGGCCTTCCTGCCTCGCGACTTTGACGAAGCAATCCGACATACTCTTATACGGAAGCTTGCCGTCCGGGCCTCGCTGTTGCTTCTGTAACCTCGTCTTCACGAAGTCGAAGGGCAAACTGAGGAAAGAGGCGAAGAAACCGGCGATGGCGCTGGCTGTTAAAGTTTGCGACTGGGGTGACCAGGTCGTTTTCGCTTTGAGTTGCGATTTAGCTTCCGAGAAAAACGCCAATTGACCCAAGTTGAGCGACATGGCTCGGACTACCGTTGGCGCTGCGCCTGCCCAGAGTGCGGTAACGCCTTCGGACTTAACAATCGATGTCAACGCATCAATAACGGATTTGTAGTTTTTCCTCTCAGCGACAGGTTTGAGACCATCTGATTGCATTCGGATAAGGGCGAGATCGGCAGGGTTTCCGACGAATGCTGCTATCCCACCCGCTGCGAGACCAGCGCTTGCCCTCTCAACGAAGCCAATCTTGGTACCTTTCTCCTCAGCGCGCGTCGCTAGGCCTTTCATAAAAGTGTCAAAAAAGCCCAGTCTCGCTGTAGTGTAGACAGCTTGGCGGAGAAGACCCGCTGATAAACCAGTGTACAAGTCGAGAACCTTGCCTTGCGCAAGGATTTCTCGTGTAACAGATATCGGTGTAGGTTTAGGTCCGGTAGCAACACCCTCGCCCGCAAGTTGTAACCTGACTTTAATCATGTCCACGGGCTGAATGACGGTGGTGGCAACCATCCCAGAGACACCTCCGTTAATAAAGGGTAAGGCCGCCCGCATGATCGGAGTGTGCAGGAAGTCGTTACCTACGGCGGCAACGGTCTCCGAGCCTTGCTTGCCCATGTTGGACGACTTGGTTCGTGCGGCTTCCGCAGCTTGCTTCAGAGTGTTGGAGCTCATAATTCCAATACAAAAGCAAGACAACAAGGAGTCGAAGGAATCGTACGCTGACGCAAGGCCGGGTCCCGTTTAAACTCTAAGAATGGGCGACAGAAGGAATGAAAAGCTAGCGTAAAAGATACATAGTTAGCAAGATGTCCGTAAGGGCAGTCTGGCGTGGGTTAAATATGGACAGACGGCCTGTAAGCTTATAATGAAAGGCCGGACTAGGTAGGGAACTCCATAGAAGGTCCGTTAAAACGCCATTGGCTCGTGTACTCAACATCCGCTAAACAGCATGCCCATGACCGAGGTGGATAGAACAACCGACGTGTACTTCGGCTTCATTAAACGGGTTTAAACGGTAATGTGGTTGAGGCTATGATTATCTACAGTACTATGTGTAGATGCAGATGTGGATCTCATCGGGAGAGATAGGGAGTGGGGGGCCAAGCAGATAGACCAGGTACAGCTGAGATGCTACCTTGTAGGAGCTTAGCGAGGACGTTGGAATTGGATTCATGGATGTCGGATACCCGTTCCAGAGTCGATAGGACCCACCAATAGGGTAGTAAGTTGGTAATAGTGTATGATGGATAGCGGTGACCAAACGGTTGAGGAATGGCTGGCTAGCTGGCTGGATGTATATCGTGCGGTTGACAATAATAGATCGTAGATCAACGAAATTGGGGGTAACCAACTTATGCGACAATGTCTCAGTAGATCACCCGGACAAGGGTTTCTGTTCTCCCCAACTAGCAAGCTAGATGGTAGCCCTCAGCCCTGGATCGATGTAAGCTCACCGAGACCGGCAGGATTGCGGATCTATCAGGTTGAGCTCAACAAGCGGGAGCTTGTATATAGGGCGCTGCGCCAGGGAAAAGCAAGATGATGTCAGCAAAAGGAATATTCCGCGATGAACTAGAAGCAAACAAACATCAAATTTAAGGAAGGAAAACCAACGGAAGTAAAGGTGAAGTTTGCAAAATCAACCAGGGCACGCGATCAATCCGGGCGGCTGGTCGTCTAGACACAGGGGCTCGAGAGATGTAAGGAGACGGGAAGAACAAAGCATCGATTTAGATAGAGAACCGTTTAGTCGCTCAAGGCAAAGAAATATTAACCTTTTAACGTTCAGAAGGAAAAGTTCGGACAAGTAGACTACCTAGTAGGTACCTAGGCAATGCTAGCCGTCCAGACTCGGGAATCAAATGACAATGGCTGGCAGCGATGTGTGACCTCGGCTGTAGATGGCAAAACCCAGGAGGTTGATGATGATGGATAAATGATCATAAGGCTCTGGATGATTAATTAAGAAGATAAATTTAGGTAGGGCAAGTTAAATGGAAGATGGAAAGAGCAGTCAGTTTATGCCCTCACTTATGTAAAGGGATCAACGGGCAAGAACAGGTGAAAGAACGATTTAGTGCAATGCGCGGCAACTACATGGCGAATAGATACCAATCGCCTCCTCTCTTCCTTCCTCGACTAACCGAGTACTCATTGATGATTGGCTTTAAATGCCCTCGTATACATCTGATATGTACATAGAACTTGGGCACGTCCAGACTACCGAGAAGGTCAAATGCGGGGTTGCGCATAGTGTTCATCATCTTGATATCGAATGGAAATTAAGACGGTGTTGCGTGTGATGGCAAGTAGTGATACACGCGTTCTCGACGTGTTGCAAGCCGCTCAGCGATTTCAGTCATTTATATACCACTTACATGTTTACATGTAGTGACACATCCATCTACATAATTATATACCAAATTGCTTAAAGTGAGATTGTCTATTGTTCAAGCCAATTCAACCTGCTAACATCATATCTGCTATGTATGGAACGAATTGAAAAGAATACCTATGATGTTCTACATCTGTAGCTTAGCAAGGGAGCTAGAGTATATAGTACGCGAACTTAAGTGCGCACATGGCTGGATGGATCTCGGCATTCAGTTGGAGATCTGCACTTGGTCCAGACTGCCTTCCCGTTCAACCGGAACTTTTAAAACTGTGGTCTGATGATATCAGTCCTATGTGCGGAAGTCCGGGTGGGAAAGGAAAAAGAATAGAAGTTCGGAGGGTTGGCTTTTTGTAACTTGATGCTATGAACTTTGGATAGATTCGAAATTCCTGCGAAATATCTGGAAACCGAAGCTTAGAATTCTTCCATGCTCTTTACAGGTACTTAAATTCTCGCCTTCCTCTCTCGACGCCGTGATATCCTCGTTACTAGTCCCAAAAGTTGGCGCATTGCGGGGTAAAGTCCCTACATGTCTAAAGTACCTAAGTGGAACCAACAGGGCTAGCTGGATTACACTAGCCTAGCTGCTGCATAGAGAGGTACTGTATCGATAAGCACGTGCTAATGTTCTATTGGAATTGGGAAGCTCTTTGTATCAGCTTTATAGGAAGAGACCGTCTATTAGGTGACTATTACTTTGCTTCTAACAATTTTGGCTTCAATATGAAATCTCGCAATTTATCGAATGAATGAGACATACATTAGGTAGGAAGGAAAGCTGAGCGATTGAGGAAGTAGCTACCCAGGTAAATATTATCAATTGATACAACCATTTAGGTGACGTCAGGCCACTTGGAGCTCTTTCTCGCCTTAAAAATGCATGAAATCTGATAGGCGCACGCATTTACTGGCAGGTCTTATCCTATCCCAATAAAGACACCTGCATTTCTGATTTCTGATCTCCAACTTAAGAACTCCAATAATTTTTCGTCATCCCCTCCCCCTTCAAGCAGCCAAGCAAGCTTCTATTACAACAACCGACACCTGCGCTCTAATACACCTATGGCCCTCCTGAATCCTCAAGCTGGATGAATCTTGCTAATGCAACACACAGTCACATAAATACATACCTAACTAAACTACTCCTGTGATACTTATATGGCTAAGCTCCAATGATAGATTCCGCCCCTGGAAGAATGAAATCATCGCAATGCGGCCTAGACAGAGTACCTACATATGTGCAAATCTTGAGACCATCCGACATTCGATTCAGACTCCTAATCCAATCGTTTCACTTTAAATCTTAACCGCCATTATGTCGCACTCAGCTTTTTGAGGATATCGCTTTTTCCGGAAACGGCCCGGGATTCCAGATATCCACTGACCTGATGTGAAGTTAGACTATTGAAAAAAAGCGAATGAATGTGTAAAGCTAGGCGAATTCCTCATTGGTTCATTTTCTCATTGATGCGCGATCTCGACATGTAGCTATAAACGCGCAACGAGAATAACAGGTTTAGGGCGTCTGTTTGAGCTGGAACTCCAACTCTAGTTGCGGCTTTTCGTATTTCCCTCTTCCCACCGGCATGGGAGAGGCCGCAATAGAACCGACCTATTATGCGACGGGCAGCACATGGATGATACTGGAGCTCTTTAGACATCGGAAACGCCCCCTGCCCTTTTATGGTTTGTTGTTGTGTCAATAGTCATCTAGTCCTGCCTTTCGATAGAGCTGCCCTCTTCAGCATACTTAGCGGCCTAACTCATCCACTCTCGCCGACGTATGAATTTCTATTATTTACGGAATCATAACGGGTCGGGCCGACTTTCTTCCTCAAGTCTTGAAATGGGACCGGTATCTTCGGGTACATACATAGGATCGGGCAGAGTCTTTGTATGAAAGGAATTGACCTAGCCGGATCTTTCCGATCTCTCTTGAACCGAAGACATTGACTTCCAAGACGAGTTTACTCGTTTACCTACCTGCTGAGACTCCTAGAATACGTCCTTGAGTTGCGCCGAATGACAGATATTTTACCATCTTTCTGGTCCTAGCCACCTTGCATACGTCGAAACACTAGAACTATGCCGAGTCGGTGAACCGTTGTGGAACAAGCTGCTAGCATGGCTATCGACGTGTGTAACGCACCAAGGCCGATTGGCAATATCGCCTATCTCCTGGATGGGATGCTGCATAATTGGTATTAACCCACGTATCCAGCGGCGATGCAGCTCCTTGACAAGTATCGTGTACTTATCTGTAGCAGATGAGCACTTCATTCTCACCTAGATGTGATGGCAATATGCTATTAACTGACAAATTGTAATGGCTTACGAATTTTTGGAGTTTGAAGCTACATCCTATCTTCCGGCTTTGTGGCTAAATTGCCCCTGGCCCACCTTAAGCCGTTCCGTTCGCGTCTCCTATACTACACCGACAAATATCTTCAGAACTCTTGTTTGAAGTGACCCAGTCATATTAACATTCAAGTCCAGGGTATTATGTATATTAGAGGGACTCGAGCCTCTGAGGACACTAGCTGCAGTGATCGTACCGTCCCGGCTTCTATGTCGGGAGCCGAATGCGATGAGGAGCCTCATTTATCGAGTATAGATGGGGCATTAGAAACAAGACAGGTAATTATTTTATAGAATTCCTGCGACTATTTACAGGCCTAGCTGCATGCTCCACGAAAACCCGCAATTAGATGTCTACCTAATCTCAGGAGAAGCGGGAGATCACTGACCTCGGGTATTGCTTCATGGAACTACGGTCTTCGGCTCGGGCCACCGGACTAATTTTACATGATATTCGCTTTGATACCGGCATCTAAGATCCATTTCAACGTTACTTCTAAAAGAGACTGTCCCCGATTTAGTTTATTCAGAATTGTATCTATACCTTGAGGCAAATCTAATTTGATGTAAAGATACGTCAGCAGACGCCCAGACGATTGGCTGGGTACTTTGCCACCGCGCTCAGCCGCATTCTAACTACTATGCTTGAACACGACCTAAAACGTGGAGGGAAACGTCGTTAATCTTCCACCGTCTGTCACGATGACAGCGCCGTTGTTGTAAGCACCTGCTCTAGAGGCCAGGTAAAGGATAGTGCCTCCTAGATCTTTCTCGTCGCCAGGGCGTGCGAGTGGTATCTGATCCTTCCCAACACCTCCTTTTGCGAGAATGGGAGCGGACATCTCACTTGGGTAAACTATTCGCGAGTTAGCATACCGAACCCACCAGCGAGATTTTGCTCAACCCGAAACTCTTTCGTTTATGAAAGGGAGGGGATCGAAATGATTAAGGTTACTTACGACCGGGACATATGGCATTAGCTCTGATATCCCATTGAGGCAGCACCACGCTTAAGTGCTTCACAAGATGTAGGCAGGCAGCCTTGCTCTGTCCGTACGCGAAACCACCGGTATTTATTTTGTTGAGGCCCCCGATGCTACTTATGGCAATCACTTGGCTCGTCTGTTCCACATTTCCTTGCTTGTTGCCAGCTTCGAGGAGTTTCAGGAACGACACGGTGGTGTACCACACAGCGCTCGTGTTGACATTGAAGGTGTTGGTATAGTCCTCGATAGGTATAGACCAGTTGGCCTCGACGAACTCGTCGAGCGTGGTCTCCTTGTTGGGTCGAATGCCGTACGGCCCCCCAATGCCCGAGTTGCAGACTAGCAAGTTGACGAAACCAGCGTCCTGCTTGACTTGATCGACCGCTGATTGCAGCGACTCTTTAGATGCCACATCTGCTGTTATGGGGATCACGTTGGGGCCAGCTTCAGCCGCGGCTTTTTGTAAGACTTCTAAACGTCTGCCCAGGATGTACACCTTGGAAGCGCCGTTGGCTGCAAGTGCTTTGGCTATCATGAGCCCGATTCCTAGGGTAAGTCGTATTAGTAAAAATGTTGAAATAAACACATTGAATCTATCAGTTAACTCACCCGTACCACCACCCGTGACGACGGCGACTAATCCCTTAACATTGAATAAGTTTCCTGCGCCAAGCGCGGCTAGAGATGTTTGTGACGTCGCCATTTCAAACACCTAGGAGTTCTAGTATACGGTCATATAATCAACGAGACTAGGTAAGTAAGGTTTAACAACACCTATATACTCAACCTATGTTGATGCCCACCTCTCAATATCTCACTCAATTGACGATTCGTAAGAGTGAGTCATGAAGCTCCCCTCGTTCCTAGGTTAGTAGGTAGATAACGACTTAACCTTGAATGGCAGAGTTTCTTGGTAAGCTACGATGCAATTGCCCTATCCATTCCATAGTACCATCCAATGAGTGCTACTCAGTATCATCGCACCCTGTCAGGTATCATTAGTGTCATGCCCCTCAGTGGAGCCAAAGCTCGCGATATTCGGATGCCGAGTTACTAGATGGCGTTACGAGCCTTTAGAAGATTCTATACCCAGGGGCAGGACACGGATTAACTGTAGACTGTATATCATCTCGATTGCATTAGCATCTTCATAAGAATGTATAAGATCGATTTTGCTAATCAGTATCACAGCATCGATGAGGACGAGAACTATTAACACAAGATCAGTCAAATGGAAGTTGATAAAACATATGACGGTTACAAATTTCTCCGGACGATGGGTCAGGGTAAAATAAGTTATAAATCTTAGAAAGAGCTGACGCCATCGACATTGTGAAGCGCCGTTGATGGTAAAGGCCTTTCATGGCGTGATGTTAAAACCTTCTCGATACATGCACTTATGCCGATATGCGCATGTGGATGGCGTAAAATACGGATATAGCAATATATCACAATAACTATCTATCTCCAAAATTTTCTTTTCTATCACAATTTTGAACCTCCTCATCCAAGCCCAAGCGCAACAGCCACAGACCGCCCAACATGCCGAAACGGAAACGGAGCCACGAACCCAGCCTCTCGGAGAAGCTTACGCAATGGCACAAGGAACTCGCGCGGGGTATGAAGACAGCGAAGGGCTTCGAGCGCCAGCGTCTGAGCAAGCGCATACGTGAGGCGCAGACCCAGGGCACTCCCGACAAGGCGGCGAGGCTGGAGAGGGAGGTCGCTGTGTTGAAGGTGCGCATTAATCGTATCTATACTTCTATGGCTATATTTTCTTGGGGAAGAATACGAGGAAATGCTAACGTGGGAAATTCTACAGAGTCTTGATCTCCAACAAGCTGCCCACGCGCATCTATGCTCATCGCTCCTGAAGATTAAGGGAGTCGCCGAATCCCCCCGATTACCGTCCGACCTAGTCAGACCTGTGCCGAAACCCGATGGCCTATCCGAGGAGGAGAAGGCGGCGCTACATAATGTGACGAGTGCGCTGTGCAATCGTAAGCAAATTCGAGATGTGATTGAGGAGGCTATCATGGGCACGTGCATGGCGTTGCGGGTGCTCATGCCGGATAAGACGAAGAGGGGTGGGAAAGATAAGAAGGATAAAAAAGACGGGAAGAAGGAAAGGGAGGAGCAGGCTGATGAGAGGGATAATAGTGCGAAGGCAGTTGGCCCAGGAAGGAAGGACGAAGAGGACGAAGAACAATCTGAATCTGACGAAGAGGAGCCCGAACTGGTGCTCCTGAAGAGGAAACGGGATGATGTCGCGGATGAAGAACAAGAGGTCAGTGGCGATGAGGAGGACGGGCCAGAGGACGAGGAATCGTTTGAGGGCTTCTCAGGTAGCGATGCAGAGGAACGAGCATGGTCGCGGTACGATGCTTTTGTTGCAGGTTCTTCTAGCGATGAAGATGAGTCGGACGAAGAAGGAGTAAGTGAAGATGCGCTCGCAACCGATAGCAAGTCGCGATCAGTCCGAAAAGCAACGACTGCCGACGATATTTCGATCTCATCAGCCGACCCATCATCAGAAGACGAAGACGAAGACCCCGACGTCTCGGACAGCGAAACCTCCGCATCCGCCTCTTCCCCGCCACCAAAGAAATCCAAAACCGCAAAGTCCGGTCCGATCACGGCAGGTGGTTCCGCGTTCCTACCTTCGCTAATGGGAGGTTACATATCAGGCTCCGAGTCCGAAGCCTCTGATATCGACGTCGCCCCCGCGCGGAAAAACCGGCGGGGTCAACGGGCTCGCCAGGCCATCTGGGAGAAAAAATATAAGGAAAAGGCAAAGCACCTACAAAAGCAACAAGAGAAGGGGCGGGATCAGGGTTGGGATATGCGACGAGGCGCCGTGGGGGATGATGATGGGTCGAATAAGCCCTGGAAGAAGGGCATTCACAATCCGTTTGAGAACAAGAACGTCCACCCCGAACGCTTGAGGCAAATGCAGGGTGGTACAAGCGGCGGGGGTGGCGCAAATAGACGGGTCGAAGAAAGACGGCCCGTGGAGGAGAGACCGAAACCGAAAGCTCCCCCGAAGAGAGATGATACGGGCCCGTTACATCCTAGCTGGGCGGCGGCTAAGAAGGCGAAAGAAGGGGCTCAAAAAGTTGAGTTCCAGGGGCGTAAGGTCGTGTTTGACTAGTTCTAGATACCACGGTAGCGAATCACGGAGAGTATGTTATGATGCCATGAGAAAGCGTTGATTATGTCTGTGCAAGCTAAGCTAATTCTAGTAGATATGTAATTCTTGTTCAAATACAGCTGTAATATCAATGCGTGTTGCTGTCTTGAATAGCAAAATATTCGTAAGCTCGTAAGTCATGCCGTCGTTATCTCCCCCAAAATTCGAACCCCCTTGAAATCGGCACGATGCATCGCCAGCCCACATTCTCAACCTCGTTTGCTATTTACATCAATTTTCCTTCATTTTTACCATTTCAATTAGTTTCATAGCCTCAAATATGCTAATGGTATTTGAGCAAAACTCGAGCAGCTAAATTTTTTTGATCAATAGATGAGCCATTTTTTGCTTGTTGCCCGCCAAGAGTTGACAGGTAAATTTTGGCCCTTAAATAGAGAGTATCATATCTCATGTTCGCGAAACCGTGAGATTAGTAGCATAAATCGAGCGGAATGTTGAGGACCGCCTCGTATCCGATTCTTCATGATCGCATTTGTTTCATATCGATACTGCTCGAGTGGTCGGCATGACCCTGCATGCTATCACTCGTTGTCCTTGTCGGACGGTGCTAATTTTCTGCGCTTCGGTTCCGGCCCCTTGCCTTTGCCCTTGAGTCCTCTCTTATTTATTTTCGGGGACGGAGGTGGAGGTGAGTCGTCTTGATCAGGTGGCGTCTCCTCCTTTACGAACCTGTCAGGGTCAGAATCGTAGTCCCATGGATCTATACTAGTGCTGCCTTCACCATTGTTATCGTCAATCGTGGTTAAGTCAATTGGTTGGTCCTTGGATCGACCATCGGTGGGCTGGACCTTGATAGGTCGGTGTGGGATAGGCTTGAAGGGACCAGCGCTACGAGAACTGGAGCCTGCTTCCTCCCCCACGACGTGGTTCACTACTGAGCCGGAGCGTGAGCTCACGAATAGCCCACTTGATCTGTCATCATCGTCATCGGCATCCTGACCAGCATCCTGATCACGATCCGGCGCCTTCCCATTAACTCTTTGGCGAGGAGTGGCAGGCGGTGTCACTGTTGTCGCAGGAGTCACAGGAGCCACCATATCAACCTCGTCATCCAACGGCGGTGCGGCAACACTGCTCTCATCACTCTCGTATTCCTCTTCACTATCCGAATCAGTGACAACGTCTTCGTCTTCATTAGGATTTCCATATCCGTAAACCCAGTCTACGTTTGGCGATTCGTCATAGAAGGATCCAATGAGCTTTAGATCCTCTTCCGAGGGGATCCAATCTCTCAGGCTTTTCAAAGGGGTTAAGTATCGTAGCTCGCTTCTGATCTGTGCGGCTCGGAGCTTCGGTTGAGTCACTGCGTTTCCTATGTCGTCGATGAATGATGAATCGACGATCGTCCATCGGTGTCCGGGTCCGTCACGCTCTTTAAAGCGAATCCAGTTCATGCCGCGGAGCTGGTAAAGATAATCCATTCCTTTGACATTTCGCATTGATCGATGCTTGCGATTGTTGGGCTGACCCGTAGTCGCCTCCATCATCGCAGCAACGGGGTCGAATGGTACACCTACGGAAGGGCGCATATAGGGTTCGTCCTCTTCATCATCGCCGTCATTGCCATCATCGTCGTTATCGCTCACAAAAAGTTGCTCCGAAACTTCCTCTTCTTCCTCTTCATTACCATCCTCTTCATCATAATTTCGCTCAAGCTGTGGATGCTCATGTCTTCGCCTCACCCTAGCTTTGCCCGACTCTTGGATGTGGACTACGAGGGTTCGAAGGCGTCTTGTCTTTGTAAACCAAGATAAACCGACCGAGCGTTGACAGATTTTACTCTCATGTCGACGCATACTAGAACCATGCCACATGAGTTCAACGTTCGCGAGCCTCTCCACGCGTTCCATGCCTATGCCGTTGCAGAAACGATGCCATTCTCCCAAAGAGCTGAACGCGAATGTATTGGCCCCGTAAAATGCGTGGACTCCGATGTAGTACCATCGCTTGCACACTAATAGCGGGCTTAGTACGTCGTTCGGTCGACGTGTTAGCGAGATATGACACGGGCCCGGACCGTAATGAAAGCCTGTCGGCAGCTGGCTGCAACCTACGACGTCCTCTTCGGGAAAGTCTTCCGGGAGAGGTGGGTTTTTCGGGTCCAATCGAGACAAGCAGTGGATAAGACCCTCCTTTACGAAGACTCGTGCAAAGATCTTGACTTGTATTTCAATAGGAAGTCGCTCGAGTGGGAACCACGGCTGTCCTAGGAGGCGATGATGGATTGGTCTAACCTCGAAAAATGTTCCTGGTAAGACGATGACCATAAATCGTCGGTGGAAAAGGTATTCGCCTGGCGGTTTATCGTGTTTGTGTTCTGCTCGCTCGCGGTGGCGGAGAAGCTTGTATTCGGAGATATCTTTCAGCTCAAGATTCAAGTCGGGGTGGAGAACCTTCATGCTCAGGGACATGTTCTCCTGCTTGCAACAATTGCGATAGATCGTGCTGTAGTTCGCCCCTTCGCCGCGGAGCAAGTCTCTGAGCTGGTGGCTCCATGGCTATATGTAAATGTTAGCTACCTAACTGCGTCCAGAATATTAATTGGAGGTTCTTTACCACGACGGGTTCAATGGTCCCTTTAAGTTGGTTCTCCAGGGCCTTGATCTGCTTTTTCGCGGAACGAATTTCCTCGACCCTCTCTTGAATCAATTTTCCGTAAATCTTCATAATTCTCAGCTGGTCGCTATGCTTCTCTTTAAGCAGATTGTAGTCACGACCGGCGACCTGCTCGTCGTAGTGAACGAGATTTATCAGGCTGTTTAAGATGGTCGGGATTCGAGGCGGCTCATTTCCTGGAAAGGTTATTCTCCACCTTCCAACTTAATTGGTTGTAACTTACTTGATCTATTGGGTCCATCATCGTGATTGTTGCCTTCCTCGTTGTTCTGATTGGCGTCAGACCTTCCCGCCACTTGGTCGTCGACGGCTTCGGCCAATTCTTCGAGGATATCATCAACACCGCAGGCCTGTTCAGTAATATCACTTTCGCCATCACTATCGTAGCCTGAGGACGACATGTTGACGGCGATTATTGATGAAGTCAGTCGTAAGACGTTTGAGGGAAGAAGAGATTTGCCTCAGTATTTTTTACTGGGATATGTTAGTTAAGGGCAAGTACCGTTCAAAAATTAGTCGCGATGAAAGACTAGTTAATGGAATAAGAGATATGATGATGAAGGTATGGTGTGGAAACTGGTTTATGACACGCGTAGGATTTCAGATAGGCTCTTAAATCTGAAGGTTCAAAATCCTGGTAAGGCCATGTTTGTGATACTGAAATTGAGAAGATCTATGTGTGAAGTTGAGTGAGAAGAATGAGTTAGGATGGGATTGTGGAAGGTATTTATGATCAGTGGCTCTAGGAAAGAACTTGCCAACTTTGAGTCAAGGATGGAAATGTGGTTGGGAAGCAGCCTGTGGCAGGGGAAATGATATTTGGAAAGTAGCGAGAATTCTGCTTTGCAAAGGTAACTTACCAAGCTGTCGACCATGAACTTGAAGTAGATGTCTGCTGTGATTTGGGTCTGCGGAGGTATGTAAGTTGACGTTGGATATCTCGATGCTGTAGTTAGATTAGTGATTGGTTGAGTGAGCAGTGGTGACTGAGAAGGATGGGGATTTGATATTAGACATGAAGGGGCTCATAAGCTAAATGAACTATTCGGTACTTGTATGGCTGGTTAGCAAGTTGTGGATGGTAGAGTAAATCTGAAGATTTAAAGAGCGCATTCATATAGAAGAATGTGTTGATGATAGAAAGGTGGTGATATTGTATCATAAGGGATTGATAGGTACCTAGGTACCTACCTACCTAGGTTACAGGTGAACGACTTACAGTCAGCTAGGGAAGGTACTAGGTACCTAGTATGTTATGAGATTATTCGAGATATGATTAGAACTTGGCAGTAACATGCCCGAAATCTGGATTGCAACCTCAAAATTTACCAGGGATTGCAACTATGAGTACCGGCGAGATGAGGAGTTCGTGTAGAGAAGGAGCGATAATTCATGTGATAGTATGTAGTATATGGTCGATGCGTTGATGACATAGGGGAAATACCTACCGAGGACACAAGGTAGTCATGATGTTGTAGAAGGTACGGATTAGAGGTATCTGTTTATCTATAGACGTTTCTATCGTAGGCAATATACAAACCGCTAACCAAATAGAAGGCATCGCATAAATTTTCAACACTGATGTCTATATTCCCTTCATCGATCGGAAGAAATCCTACAGATATATAGTGTTAGGGACTGGTCCGTTTAAAAAAGCTAAGAAAGGTGGGGGGGGCTGAAATCTTACCATCATGCCTGTGAAAACGACTAGCAGGATACCTCCACCCGGGCCAAGTCTTAGGACCTTTGGTAAGAAACCCTTGTATAGAGCACCGAAGCCTTCTTCCTTCATCACGGTCGCGCAAGCAGGCCAGGCCCAGTTATACTTGGGCACTGTTCCGGCGATCTTGGGGCTGTTCTGGATACGCGACTTAACCACGTCCATTGGTGTGTTAATTATCGTACCGACTGTGCCGCCAACTGAGCCTGATACGAGACCGTTGAGTATTTCGCCTTGCTTGGTTTCTGCCTTTGGCAAGAGCTCCTTGACCTGGAAGATACAGCCGAAGTAACCGGCATTCCAGAGGATATGGCGCCACAAGGTACTCTCGAGACCATTGTACATGGCTAAAACACCTTCGTTCTTGATAGTCTTGGCAACGACGTCAATCATGCCGGAGTATTTGCCTGCCGAGGCCTTATCCTGCAGCCGAATCTTGACCAACTCGAAAGGCACAACAACAAAGGACTCGGTGGCTCCAGCAGACGCACCAGTCAGGATGGAGAGCGACTGGTTCATCTTTTCGGCACCGAAGGCCTTGCGGTAGAACTTGCCCCACTCGTCGTTGGCGGCGAACTTGGTGGCACGCTTGGGGGCTTCCATCAAAATGGGGGCGGTGATACCTCTGTATAACCTCGAGAACCTGTGCTCTGAATAAGCTTGAGGTTCCCTACCTATTCTAGGAGGATATCATACCCTTCATTTCGAACAATTTTCTGGAAGCAGTCCAGCATACCATTGTAAGAATCTGCACCAGTTCCCTTACCCGTCTGAAGTTGTCTGCCATATCATAAGCTGAGTCTGCTCTGCTAAGGATCGAATCGATTTGTTCCTTACACTCGGGTTTTGACAACATCAAGAGGATACCTAGTTCATGTCAACTATGCGCACGCGACAGACCAAAGCGGGGTGTCGTACATGGTCAGAATCTAACAGAAGTACGATATTAATACCCATATATATTCAAGAAAAGACATGTTCATTGCTTACCTCCGAGATGCCGGCAACGGCACCTATGCGGGATTGTTAGTTCATAGTTCCTGGTCGTTATCGTGGCGGAGAGCTTTGGTTGCGACTGACCTGCGGCGAAGGTGTATATGAATGGTAAGGGCTTATCTTGCGACATCTTGGGCAAGCTTGGACCTATACGAGATGACAGGGAACCCTCCGTTAGATTTCAATTGAAGGAGGAATAGAGGATAAATATTCAATTGCAAATGTTTGGCGACTACATACCTGCGGTTACTGACGGGTAATGGATTTTTTGAGAAAGAAGTTCAAATCATAATTTGCGACGGAGTCGCATTCATAGTACCTAGGGAATGGCGCTAGCGTTTTCGTGCCCCACGACTGCCCGCCTGCCCGCCGGATCGGAGTTATCTAGGCATTTTCAGGGGACCCCACAAGACGCAAAACTCAACCCGAGGTGCATAGGCCCTTGTTAACCTGTTCAGGTAATTCTTACCCATTAGTATTACGTACGTGTACCTACTAGGCTCTTTAAAGGATTAGCCTTTGGACGAGTTTTAACCTTCATGTTATTTTCATGATTTATGGTCCTCAATCAAAGGCATTTTTGCAATGAAATTATTAGTTATTAAAAAGAAAAATACTAGAAACCAGACAAATCCGGTACAGACTTGTTCAAACTAGAGGTATCTACACTGTTATGGATCTTAGCAAAACCTACGGGTTACAAGTAAGTAGAGACTAACCTGACAAAACCTAGGTACTAGTTAGGTACTCCCAGGGGAACATTTGAAAATGGCATTAATTAGGTCCTCGACGTTATGTACCTATATTTGTCACTATTTATCAAAAGCTCAATATTAGGTAATTTAGCAGGTCATTATCCAAGCAGTCGAACTGAGGACGAGTATAGATACCTACTTACCTACTCCTATCATAGATTACTGCCTAGGTAGGTACCTAGCATTAGTCCGTTGAGAATTACTATACCAGGTACCTATGTATGTATAAGCGGTGGAAACAACAGAATGTACCTGACTACTAGGTAATGAAGTATCATGTCGAGAATAATTCTCTATAGTAGTAAGTATAGCACCTACAGTATGTTGATCTCTCGGCGTGGATTCCTATTCGCAGCCCTACAGCTCAGCTGAGCTTAATCGCTACGTCTTGCTTATTGTCAACTGCCTGCTATGCCTAATGCAACGAGGATCAGGGTGCAAACTACAAAAATGGGGGGTTGCTCGTGGGGGACACGCATCGCAGCTCCACAGCGCTGAATGTCTTGCAGAAACGCGAACGGTTGTTTATGAGGAACCTAGTTAGGTATGATAATCACAACCATGCCTATTATAAACTTACATGAATTTAGTATATAGATGGCATCTATTAGTAACTGCATAGTTGCTAATGTCAAGTACATATCTTTGAAAGGACCTAATTTGGGCATGTGCTTTCTAGACAATTACATCATGATACATGATTGGAGCGGCTTATAAGTTACAGCAACTGCGATGCCCTGCGAATTTGCCATGCTCTTTCGGGATTAGATATGATTGGTCACAACGAGCCATCCAAATCAACCATACGGCTTTAACTAGCGTCGCGGTAGGGTGCGCGGGGTTAGGGACGCGCACAAACCCCAAACCCCAGGTGCTATCGTCTAGGGTTATCATCTTGTCTATGGCCTATGACTTCCTTTCCCTACCTATTCAACCTTCATCCATGACAACTTTTGCCAACACAATTCTTTTACTTGTAAGTTTTTTATCGATTCTAGAAACATCTCCGAAGACGAATATTCGACCGATTATCGACGAATAATACCGCAGATAAGCCTTGTAATCAACCCGTTCCGACACTTTAGTACTTCAATAGACCGCCGACCCCCCGATAGCTCTGACCGAACCAATCCAACTCCTCAATTGCGACGTGTATTATCAATCGTCCATCTCCATACTATCTATTCGAAACGTGTCTTGGTGATTTTGTAGACCAGTCGAAGCGAAAGTAATTCCCGACCGACTTCTCCGTAGCGTTTCGTAACGATTGTTCTTAAAGATACAACTATCGCATATATCGTTCTAATTGCGAGGCCTTCGTCGTACAGCGAGCGTATTGGGATAACCTCCCAAAATTTTGTCAAGTCGAAGCGCTTCCGATAGCACCTTTAAATAGGCCGTGATCCCCTGAGACTCACAGCGAGGTGCAGTTTGAAGTGCTTTGGACGACACCATATCATTCACACATGAGTCATCTACTTTGGAAATATTACTGGGAAAATGACGTCGACAAATTTCGTCGGCTGTTGGCCCCGGCCAGCTATTCCCACAATCCATCCAAGAGTCCAGGTACGACAATAGGCAGTCCCGGCGCATTCGGAAGTTCTCCACGAACCACCAAATCTCGAAAGACGTCCGGTTTTGGTGCTGGTATTAGCGCCTCCAAGACTGCTAGTAACGGTCTTGGAAAGAGTGAGATTAATAGCCGTGACCATTCGGGTCTGACTATTCTCCTCCGAGCTGCGTCATCCACATCACCGGACGCCGCCTGTTTTGTTGAGGCCCTTCTCGACCATCCCGCGATCGATATATATACCCAAGATTATGAGAGTGGATGGAATGCTTTGCACAGGGCACTTTATAATGGAAATATCTCTATTGCGCGACTACTTCTAGAGAAGGAACGTAAAGATTGGACAGGTTCTCTTGGCGGTGCTACTGCGACTAAGGCGGCTCAGTTAATAAAGACGAAGGACCACGAAGGAAATAGTCCCTTCGACGTTTACAATGCGACTATCGCACTGCGTACTTTGAAAGTCTCCGAGGACCGTGCAAGCTTAGAAGAGGATGGATCGGATACAGACGACGGTTCAAGTAGTGACGACGTCAGGTAAGATGCGAGCAGAATGAACTGATTTACATGTTGCTAACATACCCCTCTAGACACCATGGTAGATATTACGGCCTCGGCGAAGAAGTCTTCACATTTGGAAGCAACAATAATCTTACCCTCGGTCTCGGTGATGAGGATGATCGGCAATTTCCTGAACGCATCTACCTGAAGCGGCCGGACCATTTGATCGAACACTTTTACAATCAATATCTCGAGGAGAGGAAGCGTCGGCCTAATGGGGATAATTCCATGCCCATGCCCATGCCTCCTAATATTTCAGAGGTCCCCTCCTTGATCCAAAATCGTCCTTTGATAATACAAGATGTCGTACTGTCCAAACTGCATAGCGCCATACTTACTACTGATCCCATGTCGAATCTGTATGTCTGTGGCATTGGACGTGGAGGTCGTCTGGGCCTTGGTGATGAGAATACTAGGTTCAACTTTATGCCTGTTCAAGGAGGTTTGTCTGAGAAGAAGGTTGTCCAAATATCCCTTGGCCAGAACCACTCAATGGCAGTTACCAGTACAGGAGAGCTTTGGACTTGGGGTATGAATACATACTCGCAACTTGGGTTTGTTCTGCCCCCTCCTACGAAACCTGATGAGGAACCTATGAGTTCGGTTCCTCGGCAAGTATTTGGCCCATTGAAAAAGGAAATCATACTTGGAGCAGCAGCTTCTGCTATTCATTCGGTCGCACATACTGGCTCTTCCTTATTCTGCTGGGGTAAAAATGTCGGCCAACTAGCCTTAATGGATGCGGATTCAAGGTCCCTTGAGGTTCAGACTATACCCAGAAAAGTCGCTGCAACTATCCTATCCAACCATTCTTCGATCGTCACAGTGTCGGCTATCGAGAAAGCTACATCTTGCCTATTCGAGGATCACATGGTCTGTGTCTTCACAAGTTATGGCTACAATATGATTAAGTTCCCGACGTATGACCCTTTCACAAGCTCACCACTTCAACGCTCAGTGCAGCTTTCAACATCTTCCCGCTATGACCCTGGTCGTCGTGAAATACACCACATTACCTCTGGAGGAGAAACGATAGCAGCAGTAACGGGAAATGGTGACTTATTCACGATGGTAGTAAACCAAAAATCGGATGGTAATCAGTCAGCTACGTCTACAACCAATCCATCCAAGATTAAGGATGCTATTACAACGCCACAGTGTATTTGGAGCTCCAGAAAGGATGGTGTCAAATCCGTTACCGTTGGAGAGAATGGTTCTGTCATGCTTTCTACTCAGTCAGGAGCAGTTTGGCGCCGCGTCAAGCGAACAAAGGCCAAGGATACCAAGGCACCCTCAGCAGCAGACTCTAAACGCAAAGACTTCAAGTTCCAGCGAGTCCCCTACATTACGGATATTGTCGCTGTTAGAAGCTCTGCGTTTGGCGCATATGCTGCGATTCGAAAGGATTGTGATGTAACACGAGAACAGATCGAGGTTGATGAACCGACATTGTGGCAAGATATCGCCCCTCTATTTCCCTTATTAGGTTTCAAGGCCTCAAATCATAAAGTGAGAGAGAATAAGGACACATGGAAATTCCAAGATCCTGAGGTGCTGAAAGGCCGAGTTGATACACTGGCATACGAGGTCTTAACATCGACCGATCTTGAGGAGGGCCTTCGAACGCACCTTCAAAATTGGCATTTCCAGCATCAAGGTCTCGACACAATCATTCGTGCAGCTTCCTACCCAGAAATAATGATTCCTGTACATTCTTGGCTTTTATCTGCCAGAAGTCCGTTACTTCGAGCTGGACTACAGCGATTTAGGGAGACTGGGAAATACGAGATTGTGGACCTCCTTGATATCAGCGAGCAGAATAACATTACAATTGTGGAGCTCACTGGCAGTGTTGATCTAATCACCCTAATGAATCTCGTCGTTTATATGTATCGCGACAGGGTCATCCCCGCTTGGAACTTTACACGCCAATCAAAACCATTAGCTTATAGGTATCGCCAAATCCGCACTGAGGTTATGAAAATAGCTACAAAGCTTGGCATGCCCGATCTAGAAGCTGCCGTCAGAATCCAAACCTCGCCACCACGCTCCATGAATATAGACTTCAGGAAGGCTATCGAGGATCCAGCCTTTTTTGAGGATGGCGATGCCATTTTGGAATTGGACGGCGACGAGATCCCTATTCATAGCGACATGCTTTGCCAGAGATGCCCATGGTTCAAGGGTCTGTTCAACGGCCGTTCCCGTGGATTTTGGCTAGAGAGCCGTCGTGCAGCACTCCAAGATTCGGACCGCATCAAGATTGATATGAAACACATGGATCCAGAATCTTTTCATTACGTACTTCAATACTTGTACGCAGATATTGGCGAAGAGCTTTTCGACGATACAGTTGCGGATAACATCGATGAGTTTTCCGAGTTAGTTATGGATGTCATGAGCATTGCGAATGAACTAATGCTGGATCGTCTCTCGCAAATATGCCAGAAGGTCATTGGTCGTTTCGGTAAGTTACTACTATGCTCACAATACCTAAATGTAACCCCTAACTTTACTAGTTACAACTCGAAACATTTCAAATCTGCTTAATGCTATCAGTCCTTGTTCTGTGACCGAGTTCAAAGATAAAGGATTAGAATACATCTGCCTCCAAATGGAGTCAATGCTTGAAAATCAGTAAGTCAATCAAGTGGAATACGGCGTCGAACAGTCATCTCTTTACGGCTTTAAATATGTGTAGCAATTTTCTACGAAGTTGCTACTATATTTTTAAAGCCGTTATGGTAATATTATGAAGATGAATTGCCGTACTAACGCATATGTAGTCTCCTTGATGACCTTGACGAGGACCTTTTAGTGGAGCTTGACGAGATTGTCAGAGACAACCAACTAGCTAGATGTCCCTTCGCTCGAAGTGGGAGGGCTGACTTGCTTCTCCATGAGCGTAACCCCCACCTAGCTCAGGATATCGACGATGAGAGGCAGAGACGAGTGAAGGAAATGATATTCAGGGCTACCCAGAGAGACGATGAAAAGAAATTATCGTCTTCATTGAAGACACGAATTGGGAGTTTGGATGAATCATTCGGGGTTCCTTCATTGCCAGATCGAACCAAGAGGAAGTCGAAGGCAGTGCAAAATGAACCCTTCACGCCCGAACTTCGGCCAAGAGACTCGCATGTGGATCTGATATTTGCTATGGACGAAGAGGACACCCATAGTGTCACGAGTCCCGTTTCTCCGAGCCCTAAGATACTACAACCCAACGATCGAAATGATTTAGACCAACTGCCTACACTTTCTAGCCCTTGGCGAGATTCCAAGGGGAAAGTTGTTCAAGACTCTATTTCACCAGCTGCTACTCCACCAGTTTCAGCATTACGGTCGGGCCCCGTCGCCACCGATTCGTATACCAACCCCATCACTAAGCGTATTCCATCAGGAGGCAATCCATGGGGACCTTCAACGCTCCCAACATCGCGTTTAGATCTCAGCGAAGTACTAGCCGAATCTCGGCCCGTTCAATCAGCACTTTCTGCAGGCCTGGCAGCCGAAAGGAAAGAGGCAAGTAACAAGCCTGCGTCGCAAAAGATATCTCAAAAGGAGAGGAAAAGGCAATTGCAGCAACAGCAAGCAGAACAAAACGCTCGGCAAGAGTCCCAGTCCCAACAATCACCGTGGACGAAGGTCGGAGAGAAGAAGGAATCTCCTTGGCAAAAGGCGCCGCTCGCCCCAAAGACTGCTTTAACGGATACCTTTGATTTTCCAGCTAGCTCGTCAACGGGTCCTCCCAAGCCGAAACCACTTATCGCTGCCGAGACTTCTGAAAAGTCGACACCGCGACGTACAGCATCTCCAGATACCAGGTTTTCGGGCCAAAGAACCAATACTGGCGCACGAGCATCCGCGTCTACCTCCCAGACCACGCCTCAGCAATTAACCCCACATTCGAAATCTTACATCAAGCGAACCCCTAAGCCAGAACAAGAGATCGGTCTCGGGCTAGCCGACATAATTGGCGAACAGCAGCGAGAGCAGGAGGTCGTGCGTGAAGCAGTCGCTAAACGTAGTCTACAGGAGATTCAACAGGAGCAAGCCTTTCAGGAATGGTGGGATCAAGAAAGCCGACGCATGCAGGAGGAGGAAGCAAGGCGAACCACGCGAGAAGAGAACAAAGATAAGAAGAAAGATCATGGTGGACGAAGAGGTAATCGTAACAATAAATCGAAAGAAGGCAATACTAATAATCGTGGCGGTGGGGCTCCTAGCAGCAACAGAGCCGCTGCGGAAGGAGGGTCCAGTTCTAGTTCCAGAGGCCGTGGACGCGGCAACAGAGGGCGAGCGACGTGATGAATGATAGTATGTGTCGGGCGGGCATGAATCGATAAATGTGCCCCAGACCGCATGTGCGGAGTTTTGATGATGCAATTGTTATATGTATATATATTTGTAAGGTTAGCAGCTGTCGCAGACTGCTCGATTATGTTGGCTTAGTATATATTTAGTATCAAATAACAATCAAGTCCCATTCCACTTCCAAACTTCGGTTTCCAATTGGAAAAGCTTTACAAATTACCTACCATTAATTGCTCCTTAGGGTGCGCGATATGAAAGTCGTGCCGCCAAGGCACCAAAACAGTGAAATACACAGTATCAAACTGGCTTGTGCTGTTCTCGCACTGTATCTATCGCTAAAGCCCCTGTAATAATTAGGGGATTTAGCTTTGTTGAGCACTATAATTAGATGTGGTATCAGGGAGAGGTTTTACCTAGCTACCTACTTAACAACAATTGAACAACACTTTAACAACACTTTAACAGCAGTTGAACTTCAAGGCCTTTAAAGCTGATGCTCCTGTAAATCCAAAGCTTAAAAAATATAATTAATATAGTTCAACCCCCTGTTTTAAGCGCTTCAATCTAATTTAGGTTTAAGTATGATTAAAATAATATTAAGCTGTTAATAAACTGTTGTTAAAGCGTTGTTAAAGTGTCGTTGAAGTGTTGTTCAAGTGTTGTTCAGCTGTTGTTGAAAGTACCTACCTAAGTATCTCGAAATTTGATTGGCCAATTTCACTTACAATTATAGCGCTGCTGAGCGCTGAATTCCCTAATCTTACAGGGGCTCAGCCATGAAATACGGTGTGAGTACAGTGTAAGTCAGTTTGGCCTCGCGCAATCCGTGATTACATAAGCACCCTACGACCAGGCGAATGGCATCAAGATATCCCTTACTTCACTCTTTGTATGTGTAACTTCAACTTGGATCGAACGTGACAAAAAGAAATGGAGGTAAAGCAACCTTGGAAGGATTTAATGCTTCAAATATTTGGTCTCCAATTTCCAAGGTTATTAACTCAGGAGCTAAGGAGGTATCTAATCCATCTTGTCTTAGTTGTTCATTACGAATGCACGTACTACCTTTCGTCTTTCTCAGTTTTTGACTTCAGCTTCTAGCGTTCAGCATGGCAACGGTGGCCACTGATCTACCATTTGATACTCCGCCTGAGGAAAGGGCAACCATACGAGCCGTTTTGTGGCGTCAGTTCTTTGTGACGCCACCTCTGGTTCGGGACGTAGATCTTCAAGGCAAGACTGCTATTGTGACCGGGTCCAATGGTGGCCTTGGTTTCGAGTGTGCCCGACAATTGCTAGACTTAGGCTTATCTAAACTTATCCTTGCTGTACGCGACGAGCTTAAGGGTCAGAAAGCAGCCACTAAACTATTGTCTGGTCGTCAGCTCCCAGATGATACCATTGAGATTTGGAAACTCGACCTACTCTCTTATGATTTGATAACTGCATTCGCAGAGCGTACCAAGACACTGAAGCGTCTAGACATTGCCGTGCTCAATGCAGGGGTTTTCAAGCAGAAATACGAAATGGCACAAGTAACCCCGTCCATAAGCCATGAAGAGACCATCCAACTCAACGTTCTTTCGAACACTTTATTAGCTATATTGCTTCTTCCCAGCCTTAAACCTAGAACTCATGCAGAGCCACCTGGTCGTCTGGCTGTGGTATCGTCCGACGTTGCCTCTTGGGCCAAGTTCAACGAGAAAGATAATCGACCTCTGCTCCCAGCTTTTGACAAACCTGAAACATTCCAATCTTGGGATCGTTACTGTACATCGAAACTAATTAGCCAGCTTCTCATTGTTGAGCTAGCTAAGAAAGTCTCCCCATCGGTTGCTATCATAACTTTGCCGAGTCCAGGATTGACTTATGGGACGAACTTTGGCCGTCTCCCCGGATTTCATCCGACGGATTGGATCGGCGATGTCCTCAAGCGCATATTTGGACGACCAGCTTCTGTGGGAGCTCGGACTCTTACGGCCGGGGTTACGAAATTCGGCCTCGAAGCACATGGCCAGTTTGTTGAAGATTGCAAGTTGGAACCGTGAGTGCTTACTTACTCACATAACCAGATTAATAACTAATCAACTCTAGGCTGGCACCTTTTGCTTACACGCCCGAGAGTGCGCACATTTCGAAGGCTTTATGGGACGAGACAATGGCTGAGCTGTCGTTTGCGCATCCAGAGAAATTACTAAACGAGCTGGGCATGCAGTCGTAAATGGTCAGATAATGATAAGTTTTATTCATTTTTTAAAGATTAGGTACACGTATCACTTGTTTAATGTCAAAAAACTGAAAAGAAAAGAAATATTGTATTCCATGAATTATATTCGCTATCTCATAGACGTACGAACTTTATATTATTCAAAGTATACGACATTTAAACAACTTCATGTATTAGTATCCGAAGCGGTATAGTATCGTGACCCGCTGGGTGCACTTACGTTGGCCTCAATAAATTCAGCCTCTTCAATCCAATCTCTGAAATTCCGGAGCACCCATCTAGGGTACTCAACGGAAGTTGGAATAGTTCGTGCCTCAATTCCTTCTTGGAAAGCTGCTTCCATTTTATCGAGCACCGCCAGAAATCTGTCTGCGTCTGAGTTCCGAGGTCGAGTGTGAACATGTTCGACTTCTTTCATACTGTCCAGTTGATCTATATGGAATTGTAGCAATTCCTCCTCAGACTTTGGTTCTTCGCTCTGTTGGGCTGAACGTATGAAACGGATCCACGCGTCGTCATCCCAGACTTGGTCCCCGTCAAAGAGTTCCTTTACGGTTTGGATTTCAAGTAAATCAAACCAATGCAGATCGCGATATTCATTCTTACCAGTTTCAACTATCTTTGAAAGATTGCCGAAGGAACCAAGCCCCCAATCGAACCCCGGTCGTGAAAGCTTCATTGAAAGTCGGTGTAGAAAACTCAGCTCTTCAACTACGACGGTATCATCAATACATAAGGATTCTGGGACACGAGTTCGACGACCTTGGAATCTGCGATCTTTGAGGTCATCCGCTGCCGTGTTCCAACCTTCATTGTTGATACTTACCTCTAGTTGAGTATGCTCATCATCATAATTGATGTTATTGATATCGAGGTTCTCCATAGTGATCCAAGTTAAAGTTCATCAACCGACCACGATGAGACTCGCCTGATTCTGAGGGAAGCACAGCGCTATTAGAAAGCAGATATTCTTATTTAAATATGGCCGACTTATTTTATTAAATAATAGCCATTGTGATGTTATGTTACCTAGAACAAATATCTCTTTGTGGTAATGATAATAGAGTTTCATTGTTGTCTTGTAATAAACTCGAAAGAGATTGTTCGTAATCGCAGTTACAAACAATATACACTGCAAGGTTAATCGGAATAAGTAAACAAAGGTGGTAGAGGGACAGGTTTCAACTTGCTGTGCCAAGGTCATCTTCTTAAGTTACATTACCTTTACCCCTTTTCTATCCCCTATATTAATTCTGTACCACCTCAGGGTTAGGGTTAGGGTTGAGTTGGAGGTAGGGTTGGGGTTGGGGTATTTGTCGCAAATTTTATTCTAAAGCAAGATACTAAGTATTGTATTATTTAGGTCAGCGCACACATCTTACGAAGTGACTTACCGACTTTTATATCTAACTAGATCAAATAATCTCTGTCTAGAGTCGTTGTCTCTGACAACTATACCTTCGATAGTCGCTAAGGCGTCTAATCGATGAGTATATACCTCCGTCAGTTTCACAACTGCTTTACCTGCAATAAATGTTCCTCTGTATTCCCGTGCTCGGCGTGCATATACTCCTATATATGGTCCTTCGTATGGTGCCGGGTGTTCGTCGTGTACGTCACGAATACTTACGAATTCTGCGGGAAACTCCTTTCCTTCCAATCCTCGGCCATTGTGTGTATAAATAGGCAGACATTGAACGTGTTCGCCAAAGACACGATACACAACCATCTTGCGGAACTTGGAGTTTAAAGTACCGAAAGGGGTTGCTGTTAAGTTAGGGTCATCTGTTGGGACGTGCATCTCGTCAGAACTCACTGCTGTGTGGAGAGGGGCGCTGAAGATAACGCCAGGGAAATACGCCTCTCGTGGTTGCTTGGCATCGGTCACTCGAAGCGTCGATGAATGCATGCCGTACATAAAACCCTGGACGGTATTCCATCGTTTAAGCGTTTTAACCCGCTCTTCGTTGAATTCTTTGGCATCCATACGTCTGGTCCGGCTCCGAGGGGCAGGGGGAGCTACCCATTCATTTTTGGTAAGAAGATATTGACTCTGTACACTGTAACGGTCAAGCTCATCTTGTAGTTCAACTGGGGACATACATGTGTCAGTAGTAGGTGTGTCGACTGAAGGACTTAGAGACCTCATAAGTCGCTCTTCTTTATCTTTTGCCCAAGGCGTATCCTTTCTCCAGTCCTTCTCTAAAAAGTCAGCCATTGGTTGCTTGCTAGTAGACCTATGCTTTTCGATCCGCATACTCGGTTTGGAGGCATCATGTCTGAGGGGCGTACCAGGCCGGCTTCGCGAACTTGAAGCGATTGAGTCCCTACGCTTTCTGAAAACCTCCACCCGATTCGAATGATATGGATCTTTATCGGCCATCCATACATCCGGGTACGCTGTATGAGGTCTATAGTTACCCGGGCGAGAGCCTGCCCTCGCACTAGGGGGTAACGGTGAGTCGGATCTAAGGAAGTCACGACGTCTTCTATCCGCCATCTTGTAAGTATCTACTTATAATTCCGAATGCGTGATGCTTACGATTGGTTATACTGTCGACTTGCTGAAGGCGAGTATGATAGGGTTGGCGTCAGCGTGCTGCTGGTAGTTTATATGGCGAGCGGGGTTGCAAGAATGGACTAATAGTTATTACTCTTTATATATAATGAATAATGGTCGAATCAAATTCAGTATTGATCTACAATCCCATTGTTATTGCACATTATTCATGAATAATAATGATCTCTTTGTTTAGGACTTCTTTGAAAACATCACTTTCGTCTACGGGCAAGTAAGTAAGACAGGGGGGGGTGTTTTACGACAAGTTATATTTTCTAAATCAGTTCTCGTGTTTTGTGGGCGATAAATTTCGCGGATTTCCTCGTGTTTCATTTTTAACTAATCTAGGTAGACAAAGGCACGATGGTTACACACGCGACTTTTGGATTTCCGAGCTTCAAAGATATGACAGTACATTTAAACATGACTGACTCTGTGGATGAATGGCTAGAGAAAATAGAGCATCCTGATGTAGATGAGATCGTATTATCGCTAGTGCTACAGAAAAATGGCCGTGAGAGTAAGGACTCGGAATGCCCCTCGGATGTTCCACCAGAGATTAATCCGCTCAGAATCAGGAGTTCGAGGTCTTTACCGAAGACTAGACATTTTTTTGGTTGTGCTAAGATCTATGTTGAGCACTATGATAGAAAGGGGAAAAAAATTTAAAGGGGGTAAACCGTTGTGTTATTTTCGATTTTTTAGAATTTGAACTAAACGAGAAATGATTGAACGTAGCTCTCATGGCGCGACCAGCATCATCCATCGAAGCACTCTATTAATGGAGCGAGGCTATCGTATCTTTATAGCTTATTAGTATAAGTTAATACACCTGTTCATGAATGTAGCGTCTTCAAGCTTAGTATTGAATATAGTGACTAGGTAGAATTTACGTAATCTGACTCGTAACCCTAACCCTAACCTCAACCCCAGCTTTAGCCCTAACCCCTCATTCTCATAATTTCAGATTGCTTTTACTTGTCTTTGAAATTTTGGTATGTCCTTTGTGAACTTAGCCGGATCGTCTCTAGCTCCTTCTTTCCAGTATTCATACTCTATCCACGCGTTCTCGGGCATTTGCTCTTCCATGGCGGCCATCCAATTTCCTAGATCTGGAGATAGGGGGATGACGCCCGTCTCCAGAACGTACTGATCCCATAATTTAATCAACTCCTTCAATCTTTCGGGTTCTTGTTCAGCAAGGTCATGTACTTCTCCTGGGTCCTTCACGAGGTTGTACAGTTGCCAACGCTCTGGGCCCTTGGGCTTAGGGATGAAGACGATCTTCCAATCGCCCTTTCTGCACGCCGCTCTTCCACACGTTTCCCACCCATTAATGAAATCTTTCTCATGGATAGTCTCTGCCTTTTTCTGTAGGTACGGTACCATCGACTTTCCCCTCATTGACACGACTTCCCGGCCTTGGTATGTTGGGGCGGGATGTTGCACGCCAGCCATGTCCAGTATAGTGGGGGCGAGGTCCATCACCGTTGCAAATTGATGCGTTATGCTACCAGCTTCAAATTGGCCGTTGAAACTCGCAGGTGGCTTCATCAGGTATGGAACGCGCACCCCACCCTCCGTCGTGTATGCCTTGTACAGCCTGCTCGGCGCCGTGGCGGCTTGTGCCCATCTTGGTCCGTACCAAATAAACGAATCCCCGTTTCCGAGATTATCGATGTGATTGTTGTAATATTTCTTGAGATGTTGGAGCATAGTGCTTTGGACGATCGGATAGGCTTCATACGCAGCACCTTCAGCCCCGTTATCTGAGAGGAAGCACACGAAGGTGTTGTCGAGTTCGCCAATTTCTTCAAGATAATCGACGACCTTGCCGACATTGGCATCGATACATTCGACCATGCCAGCAAAACACTCCATAGCCCGGCATGAATTAGCACGCTCTTCCTCGCTCATATCGTTCCATTCTTTTACCTCATCGGCGACAACAGGGTGAGGCTCCACATCTTGCGGAACCATGCCGAGGTCCTTGAGGCGCTGAAGACGTTTTTGACGGAGAGAATCGGGTCCGTCATTGTACACACCACGATATTTCTTTATGTATTCCTGCGGTGCTTGTAGAGGCCAGTGAGGCGCGGTAAATGGAAGATATGCAAAGAAAGGTCGCTCATCGTCGCCCTCCTTCCAATCCTTTAGATACTGCACCATCTTATCGCCATACCCATTGGAAGAATACCACCCTTCTGGGAGTTTCTTCACATACTCCCCGTCCTCGCTATGAAGAGCGATGAAGCTCATCGTCATAAATTCGGGTATCTGATCCATGCCTTCGAGCTGAGGTTCATATCCATAGTGATTACTACAAGCCGGCAGATGGGCGAAGCTCTTCTCGAAACCTCTGGCTTTCGGGCTGCGCTCTGGCGTTAGACCCAGGTGCCACTTGCCTGCCATAAGGGTGAGATAACCAGCATCGCGAAGTAGTTCAGGTAAAGCCACAACTCGCTCGTTGAGATACCCCTCATAACCAGGCATCCCCCGCTGGACGGCGGTGGACATGGTTCCATTTGGGTCGTTCTGGCCAGAAATATTGGTCCATTCAATCAAATTGCCTAACCCGGCAATGTGGTGGTCCGTGCCGGTCATGATCATAGCACGGGAGGGAGAGCACGCAGCAGCGGCGTGGAAATCGGTGAACCGAATGCCATCCTTCGCAAGTTTATCGATGTTCGGGGTATTGATCTCACCACCGAACGGTCCGACGTCCGAAAAGCCCAAATCATCTGCCAGAGCAATGAGAAAGTTGGGTCTTTTCCCTGGCGCCATAATGACGTCGCCAAGTATGATCCTGAACGTGTTCCAGTATCTTAAATTTGTATAAAAATGGTTATGTGACTAAAGCTATATTTCCTTGCTGAAAACTTGATAGCTTAGCTAGCCTAGAGGTAACTAAAGAAAAGGGGGTGAAATACACAATCGTTCACAAAATAGACATGAATTGCCGCGGATATAAAGAAACTTGGATAGCCAAAAGTTCCCGAGTTCGTTCCCCTCTGCTGCGATGTCGCAATGACTTGTAGACACTCTAAACTTCTAAGAACTACTTGCACAGATGATGACAATGGCCTGATCAGCTATAGTAGCCCCTATCGAGATTCCTTCTACTGTAGATATTGTGGAGTTAGAAGGTATGTATTCATAGATGCTCGGCAACTCGGTCGATGGTTGTTCTCATTGGTTACCATTTACCGGCTGCCGCGTCAGAACCAGGGCCAGGATCAGGGCTAGTCTCCACCCCGGATTCGCGTCATTAGACCCTGAAGCCACCCTACACATGCCTGAAGATCCTCGGCTGTCGCTGGGTTAGCGCTCTGTATGGCTGGCAAGAATCCCCTAAATGGTAATATTTTCAATCCCTTAATCACGTCATCCCTACAACGTTACTCTATGGCGTCGAGATTCCGATCGTTTTTGAGCTGCTAGCTGTATCAATTTGACCTGGAAATTAACGCAAGGAAGATTTTCTTTGTAGGATTATTTCAGTTTAAAAAGAAGAATGACCTCAGAAATATCATGGATGAAATTCAGCCCTTACTTCAACGATCCAACGAAGACGAACAAATCTATGTACCCACGCCAAATATGAAAGGGACATCTTTGGGGAAGATCCGAGCCTATTGGCTAGGCTCAGTAGTATGTATGGGGGGTTTTCTGTTTGGATACGACTCTGGAATGTGAGTGTCACCTTGAAGTTACTTCTTTCCTTTCTCCATCGTGCAATTCAATTACATAAGCTAATAAAATCACAGCGTCGGTTAGTACTCCCATTGAACGAGGCTCACAATTGTTTGATATTAATTAAAGGGTAACAACAGGCGGCGTGTTGACGTTGTCTTCTTTCCAGTCTGATTACCGCTATGGAGGCGCTGACCAGACACGGACCAACTCCCTTTCAGTGGGCCTTCAGCAGCTCGGGGGCTTCGTAGCATGCTTTTTAGCATGGCCCCTCACTGAAAGGCTAGGACGCAAGAAATCATTAATGATCTCTTCGTTCATATTCTGCATAGGCGCTATTGTTCAGACTATAAACACTCACTCACTGGCAGCTTTCTATTTTGCGAGAGTGGTTTCTGGGCTTGGGCTCGGCGCAGCGACCGTAATCGTGCCGATGTTCAATAGTGAGATGATGTCAAAAGAAATGCGAGGCCAAGTCGGATCATTCTTCCAGTGGTTTTATACGTTCGTAAGCAAATCAAACATATACATCCCACATAAGGTAGAAAGAATCGTATACTAAACTTTTCAGGGCATTTTTGCGTCATATTGGATCGACTATGGCGTAGCCAAAGGCATCAAGTCAACCAACTCGTCACAATGGCAAATTCCAATCGGACTTCAGCTTGCACCAGCTGCTTTACTTGGTCTAGGAATGTTAACAGTTCCAGAAAGCACACGATGGCTTACTAAAAAGGGGAGGCATGAGGAAGCATGGAAAAGCCTTCAGTGGATTCGAGCAGATGATTCCCAAGCGACCACAGACGAGATGGAGGAGATCCGATCAGGGGTCGTAGCAGAGTCTAGGGCCACCGAAGGCTTCCATGTGCGAGGTGAAATTGCCCTTCCCAACACCAGAAAACCGTTCAATTCTAACATTATCCAATTGAAGAACTCTTGGAGGGGGAGAATTTCAGACGAATCTTTGCTGCGTTCGCGATATTCACCGCGCAGCAGGCAACTGGAGCAACCGCCTTCGCTTATTTCGGCCCGCAATACTTTAATCTCATTGTTGACAATTCAGAGCAAAGTCTCTTGCTAACCGCCATATTTGGGGCCGTGAAAGTTGCAGCTTGCGGCGTATTCGTCTTGTTTTTTTGCAGAGCGCCTTTCTCGTCGGCAAGTGCTCATCGGTGGTGCCGCCTTCATGGCTGCTTGCCAGATAACTACGGCGGCCGTCGTAAAATCCTTTCCTGCTGGCGAAGAAGGGAAAACGATAACGTCCTCGGGCATTGCTACAGTTGCTCTTATTTACTTATTCGTTATCGCTTATAACTTCAGTTGGGGACCAATGCCTTGGCCATATGTTTCCGAGTATGATCTAAGTAACCCCTTCCTTGAAGCTAGGTAGATTAGCTAACACCTAGGAAAGAATATTCCCCGCGAGAATTAGAGAAGTCGGTGTAGCGGTTGGCGTCGCCTCGCAATGGTTATTCAACTTCGTCTTCACATTGACCACGCCTTACATGATATCTTCGATGGGCTGGGGAACCTTCCTCTTGTGGGGTAAGTCGAAGATATCCCAGAAAGGGGGTAGATGCTAATTCTTGCAGGTATTTTCGATGCCGTCATCGCAGTACTTGCGTTTATATATCTGAAAGAGACAAGGGGATTATCACTTGAGGCTATTGCGCATCAACACTTCCAAAGCGGTAATTCGCCGAGAGAGGCGCCAGATAAGAATAACGATGTATTTTCAGAGCATCATGAAGGTTAGATCTCTGAACGTTACCAATAACTCCAAATAAATATTTTTAAGCTTGGCCTCTAATATCCCTGGTACACTCGGTTTATTGCTTACCGAAATCTACCACAGCCGCAAACTAGGCCTTTACCCATCCACTTTATCCGGGGATACGGTACTAGAGTAGGATTCTGCGGGGTGGCCAATCACGTTTACTTCAGCATCGACATAACTGATTAATAAAGTGTGAAGCCTTTTCTCGATAGGAGCGTTCATTGTCGATGTAAATATTTGACAGAGTTTACCTAGTAGCACTCATGATGAGAGCCGCCGTGGGATGTCTCGTCGCTATATCCGCTCCCTTATTAGTAGGAGCTAAGGGATATGCTCATAATTCGACGTATTACAACCCCATACTTCCTGGTTTCCATCCAGATCCAAGCTGCATCTTTGTAAAGGAGTGGGACAACACTTTTTTCTGCGCATCATCGAGCTTCAACGCTTTTCCTGGTATCCCCTTGCATGCGAGCAAGGATTTACAAAATTGGAAACTGATCGGTCTGAATTCTTATCAGAACTGGGCGTCATTGACGAATGCTAACGACCTTAGGCCATGTCTTGAATCGCCAAGAGCAACTCCCTCGCCTTGCAGAGACGAATAGGTCAACAAGGTACCAGAATGAATAACAAACCTAGGGGCTGGAACTAAACTGGTCACAGCGGTATCTGGGCTCCGACACTGAGATTTCACGACGAAAAGTTCTGGTTAGTAACGACTCTTGTTGACGATGATAGACCAGATAATGATGCATCACGATGGGATAATGTATGCAACCGGACCCCTGAAACCCCACCAGCTAGGAGCTAATCTGAACAATAGATTATATTTCATTCAAATGACCCATTTGATCCTTCTACTTGGTCTGAAGCGATACATTTTGATTTTGAAGGTTACGACACCTCGCCAGTATGGGACTCCGATGGCAGAACCTACATCGCCGGCGCACATGCTTGGAAAGTCTCGTACGTCAATCAAGAATCCGTTGACTGCATCCAGGGGTATTAACTCTCTCAGACCGGGCATCCTTCTAGCTGAAGCCAACTTAGAGACCGGTGAGGTAAGCGAATGGAACGTTATATGGAATGGAACAGGTGGTACAGTAAGTCACTCTGGGGAAAAGTGCGTGAAATCTTATTTGACGAGATAATCAGGCTCCGGAAGGCCCCCATATATATCTCAAAGACGAGTGGTACTATTTACTAGCTGCTGAAGGTAAGGATGTGTGGCTTGACCTTTGGCGTGCTCAGCGACTAATTTCTCGTTTCGATAAAAGGGGGTACTGGACTAGAGCATATGGTTACCATGGCAAGGTCAAAGAGTATTCATGGACCTTACGAAGCCAACCCTGCGAATCCAGTTCTCACAAATGCGAATACAACCAACTACTGTAGGTGAAGACATCGCAACTAAGGGCCATTCTTACCAATTCCTGACAGTTCAAACCGTCGGTCATGCGGACCTATTCCAGGATTCTACGAATAATTGGTAGGCGACAGTTAGTTATGTAAGATAAAACACCCGAGGCTTGCTGACGATGATAGGTGGGGTGTTGCTCTCTCAACTAGATCAGGACCTGAGTACTTGAATTATCCGATGGGAAGAGAGACTGTGATGGTGCCCGTCAAGTGGACCGATGGTGAATTCCCAATTTGGTCTCCAGTAAATGGTGAGATGAATGGATGGGAGTTCCCCGAGGAAGGCGTCGAAGTCAACGGGCCGGGGTAGGTCATGTCTTCTCTTAGATACCGTACTCATAACTCACATGTATAGGCCGATCATCACTGAAGGAGATACTATCAATTTCGAACCAGATTCAGCACTTCCAGCACATTTCACATATTGGAGATTCCCAAACAAAGAATCGTATACCGTGTCGCCCCCAGACCATCCAAATACGTTAAAATTAAACCCATCGAAATTGAATCTGACAGCGCTCAATGGTAATTATGCCGGGCCTGATGGCCAGACATTCGTTGGTCGGCGCCAGCAGGACACACTTTTTACGTACAGCGTCAATCTTGATTACGCACCCGCATCCCTAGAAGAGGAAGCAGGTGTCTCCATCTTCTTAACACAGAATCACCATCTAGACCTTGGTGTCGTTTTACTCCCAGCCAATGCCAGTACCGCGTCACTAGGCGGTATAGATGGCCCAAAGAATTCTTCGGAGTTAATCGCTCAATTGAGATTCCGCGGCATCTCCTATGTGCCCGTGCCAGATGACGTTATCGTCCCGATTCCAGAAACTTGGTCTGGTAAACCACTAAGATTGGAAGTCAAGGCTCATAATATGACACATTATTCCATGTCTGCCGGACCTGCAGATGCGCTTTCGGAGATGCGAACCATACTTGATGTGTCTAATGCGCCCGTAAGTTGGGGATTTTCAGGTGAGACAACCCGTATTTTCTAGGGGGAGCCAACTCTAATACCACCCAACTAGGCGTTCTTCTCGGTGTTTACTGTACAAGCAATGGTTATGAAGGGAACAGGCCGGCATATTTCTCCAAATGGAGATATATTCCTCAAGGACAATTCAGGAATTAGCATCTCAACATAGGAACGTAATTTGCCGGACTATGTTTCGCATTGCTGCCTCTCTTAACGTGTACAATACTGGGATCCAAGTCATATACAGCGCTGTCTAGATGCCAGAAGGCTACACTAAACTACCCCTAACTCATCTGGGTAGTGGATGTGCCAGTAGGTCACCCCACCATGACGTTACACAGGCCATCAACCTACCTAGTAGTTCCACCAACCTCACAAACCGTAAACTATGACAACAATTAATTGCAATAAGGAATAACGATGGATGATGGTATTGTATAGATCTTTACATACATGCAGCTAGACTCCTTCATGGTCTAATAATGAGGCCTTAGAGTAGCCATTCAGTCACAATATACCTAATTACAATGTATTGAAACCTTTACCCACTGTATAAACCCCTCCATAACTAAAACTCGAACCTAACAGCGACCCCTCTCTAGCTGAAAACTGTACCTAGGTAATGGATAGAGAAGCGCTCCAGGGCTGTAGTTTACAGGGCTCCAGGGCACCCACAGGGAAACCAATACACACTACTTTCAACTATACGAAATGGTAATTTACCCCTGAATCATCACCCCGCACCCACCAACGCAAGGTAGACACATTTAAGTCTTGCACCCCCTTATACTAATAGATCATATAAATTTAATATACGCCAATAAACAGGTATGAACTTAAGATTGCATGTTAATTTCTTTGGTGAACCTGGTGTATATATTTTTCTTTATCTAGTTATTAACGACAGACGCTGTTTATACCAGTGTGTTCTACCTATTACCTAGTTATATCCCAACTCAATCTAATTCCGCGCAATCTATACCCCCAACATGCGCCACCATAAGTTATTCACTTGGAATCCTTAGTGCAGACTCCCTTGCCCGAATCAACGTTGAATCCTATTTTTGAAGCCCTCTCAGCTGTTGCAGACGCATCTTTGCCATTCATATCGCACAATGCTGCGTGCTGGTCGTCTAAGTTTACCGACTGCGAACTTTTTGAAGTAGTTACTTCGAAATCCTTGAAAATGACGCTGTTGAACCTAGGGAGTGCATTGGTGCTCTTTCCGGTTTTTTCAATAAAAGCATAGGCAATGCCAGGACCATTGCAGAGTACTGTATTAGAATTTGATGGGTTGTTTGACTGCACCGTCTCGACGATCTTCATCCCGTTGTTCTTATTTTCGATTGTGCTACAGAGCATGTTAGACAGCTAGCCATTTTTTACTTTTCAATAGGGATCCTTACGCTCGGCCGACTGAGTTGGAGATGGCTTCTACCGTGACCGTTACAGTATCTCCAGGGTTTACTGTTCCCGTGGTTAGTATCACGCTAACGAAGCACCCATCTTTCTCAACTTCTCTGACTTACTCAGGATATTGTACTTGAACTCTGCTCCTTGGGGATACCACTCAACCCATCCTTTTGCCTGCATGGACCCGTCGGCTTTCAGCTACATTATTTATGAGTTAACGTCCGATCAATACTTAACAGGTATAAATATAATGATAAAGAGGGGGAACCAACCTCGACATTAGTACCCGCTTGCAAGAGTGCAGAAGAGCAATTTCCTGAGAAGCCTACCCAGGTTGCAAGATAGTAATCATCTTGAAGATTGCCGCCTGGCGGGAGGCAAATCCTGGGTACAACCCATGTAGCTTCAGCTTTCTTTATCGCAAGGCTATTCTTGTCTACATCTTTTACCTCAATACTAGCTCCAGCCCAATTGCCACTATCCGCCATGATTAGGTCAGCGGTGTGATTCTTTCTTCGGATATTTTTTAGACCGAGGATTCAACCTACTATTGTTGTTTTGGGCCCAGAGATGCAACGCTCAGTACGCCAAGTAGCAGGACGAAGAGGTGAAAGTTCAGGTACTTCATTTTATAGGTCGTGCGGCAATGGGGATAATCTCTTAGACGGGTATATTCTTTGTTTCCGTTTATAAGATCCGCGAAAAAAAAATGACTTGATTGTGAGGAGGGGAATTGGTATCAACTAGTGCATCAAGGACGAGTAGGTATGTTATTGATCTAGTATATCAGATGTAATAGAAAGAGGGTGGCATACACTCATACTTATAGAAATCGGCATTATTCAAATCATAAGTACCTACATACCTAGCCAGGTATCTACCCAGGCACAATAACAAACACTCCCATAACAAACATACTATCGCCGTGCTCGGAGATCTCAAGGGGTTTCGAGTTGGATGAACAAGTACGAATTTCCTAACAATCTCATATGTAATGAGCAAGATAATCAAATGTTTCCACCAACAATTCCTACCACATATTAATCGTACGAATATTCAATCTAAGTTACAGTCTGTATATGAATCTAAGTAGTTACCTATCCACTTGTTGGTATTGAAAACGGTTCTACACTTATTTGCTACTGAGATAAATTTGCATTAACTTTTTTAGCGACCCTTATTGTAGCAATTAGGCTTTAGGGACTCTCCACCAAGACCTATAATTATCCCAGAAACCCAGGCTATGCCATGTTGTTATACCAGAAGGGAACGACTTCATCAAATATTTCCGGCCGTGTAAGTAGACCTCAGGTATTTACTTAGATACGATGTTCCCTAGGCAAAGCCGCCATAGTTCCCAGCTTCAACGCACCCGGATTGAACCTATCAGGGTACAAAGCCATCATCCTCTTAAACAACTCAGCCTCGCTCCCCGGACGAGACTCCAAAACCTTATCAAAGTCTTCAATACACTTCTTCGTCGCGTCGAGGTGCCAAACACCATCAATCTCCCCCTCTTGTTTGTGACCCGGGACAACAAGGTTTGGTCCCAAAGCCTTGACCTTCTCGATTGCCCTGATCCACTCTTCTCGCTTCGACTTCGTGTTTGCTTCCATGAGCATCTGGTGGACCTGCCCGTAGGCGACGTCGCCGCAGACCGCAAGCTTTAGGTCTGGGATCCAGAGGACTGTCGAGTCGTGGGTGTCGGAATGCCCGCACTCCACAGCTTGGAAGACCCAGCGGTCTTGGAGCTTGAATTCGTTGCTTACGGGTAGGGCCTGGGCTAATGTGAAAGGACGATAGATCTGTCCGGGGAAACGCGATTCCCAGGTTTCATTGAAGAACTTTTCTTCGACTTGCTGTTTCATGTGGTTGAGGGTAGCAGTTGTCGCTAGTGCAATCGCTTCTGGGAAGCGCTTTTGGATCACAGGGATACCGAAGAAGTGGTCGCCATGCCCGTGCGTTATGTAGATATATGAGAGTTTCCTGTTTGGTGCAATCTTCTCGATCCAAGCAATCAGGCCTTCGGTCTGTTGAGTCGTAACCGGGGTATCTACGAGCACAGCTTCCTTTGATGAGTAGATCAGTGTACAGGATATAGGGGACCAGACTGCCCCTTTAGCTTTGGAAGAAGGGCTTTTGATTGGAATCGGAGGCGCAACATAAACCGCACATCGTAGCTCGGACATATTGACTCGGAATGATAGGTTAAAAGTCTACCCAGATAGTGAGTTTTATTGACGGAAGTTTGATCAGAATTAACCAAATGATTCTGAATAAGTAGCAAGACTTTGAGTTATCGGAAGAGGGTTTCACACGAGGTACGTTATATCTACCACTCCCATAATAACACCAGTGACCATCGCCTCGGCTACTACCCGCTGTTCACTAAACATAAAATTCGCGGTCGCATCCATATCGAGTAGATATCTCAGAGCATAACTCCGATAACCCATCAAGAAGTGGAGACTGGGGAACGAACCTCGGCATGGCGTATACGGAGGTACCTATAATGTCCTTTTTTGGCGAACGGATGGTGCATGATTGGTTCATTCGGCGCCGGAGCAGGCGGAGCTGACGGGTTCTCGCAGATCTTTGTGGGGAAGCCGGCGCGAGTACCCAGTGTATTGAATTACATATGCGCCCCTGAGATTGGTGATGGGCGAAGGTCCAGTTACTCAATCATAGATGGTACTCTTTACCTAGAGTATCTTAAGAACAACAATTTACGACTCGTCGTGTTAGCTCCCCCTATATTGGCGAGTACCATCGTAGGTCTTCCGGCACGATAATTTCGGGAAAGTTACACAATGTGTCGTGGATCTCCTCGGAACACGCCATCGCCCAAGGCATTTCCCGATTCCATTTCGTAATTATTCTATCGCATGTCGCAACTGTTTCTTGAGCTTTCTCTACAAATTCGAGTGCTTTTATATATTCCCTCGCAACCTCTTGTTGGTCGTCTAAGTCATCAGCCGCAGAAACATTCTTCGTCTGCTCTTTCGTTGCCTTTACAGCCAGCGGGAGGATCGCTTCAATTTTCCATCTCCATATCTTGCCCTTAGGAAGAAGGCTTCTAAGGTCAATTGTTATTGCTTCAATATTATGGGTGATTAGGACTAATCCGTGTAGTATCGTTCTACCAATCTCGGCCAGTCGATAAGCATCTGCAGCTTCTGAGTCAGACGACATTGTTAACAATCAGAATCAGAGGAGAATAGTACATGGTTGAACCCAGGTGTGTTTTTATTCTCTTTTGTTTTATAACCAGCCATCGGCTTTATTGCCTTTTTTTGTTGTCTAGGGTCGTCGCTATCTTTAGCCTTGTTCTCCTTTATCCTACCTCCAATTTTTTCCTAGGTTCTGTCCCCTTTGTCATATTATTACCAGATCAGATGCTGACAACAACTCGGTGAGGGCCCTACAGGATCTAGAAGAGAGTCCTTGTGTTACAGTAGTATTCGCATTTCTTCACGCTTCGAGTTTAACTCAAATTAAAAATATGCTTATTATACTTTGACAACCAAAATTGCGGGACCCCAACCAAGGACTCTCATGGTTTAGGCCAGTCTTCTCCCAAGGTTTCAGCGCATCACATGAATAGGTACTACTTAGAAAGTTACCATTTTCATACACAATGTAACCAATCCATTGTTGATAATTTGAATTGACGTAACTTTTTCGGTTTATATCATGTTATTTTTAGCCTCTCCATCCTCCAACCAACAAATTGCTTCTCCAAGACTTATTCGATACAGCGACTTAACAGCCACTTTCGATACCTATGACCCGAAGTTTTAATATTGGGTAGGTATTACAACATTTATAATATTCACACGTATAATATTCGGTGCATTACCTATTATGTCCTATCCCTGTTTCAGGTTAGGTATATAAAATCATTGGTTCACGATATAGCGGACCACTGCGCCGCATCTCCGGTTTGTCTAAAAAGACGGACCTCGAAGTAAAATCAGACGGACTACCCACCTGACTATACCAGATCGGGGCTAGTCATGTGGGTACATCTTTTACAGTACAATCTCCCATACTAATCTAGGTACTTTTTCGACATGTTGCTCCATTTCGTTGTCTTATGGGTGATTTGCCACTTTTCGTTGACGACGACGTCGAATTCAGCAGGATTTCGATATACTAAATACAACGTTCGGTAGCCCTGCCGCCCTGCCACCTAGAAACCTTGCTGGCGACCCTGTTACACCCCTATTAGGAAAGCTGTAGGCTGATCTAAATAAAGCTATTCGGGAGCTCTAGCGCTGTCGAGGCAGTAGTATTAAAAAGGCGACAGTAAGGCTGGCGATAAAGGATGGACTTCCTCAAGTAGCAACAGGTCGAAAAAGTACTTAAATTAGTATGGGAGATTGTACTGTAAAATATGTACCCACACGACTAGACCCGATTCAGTATAGTTAGGTGGAGAGTCCGTCTGATTTTACTTCGAGGTCCGTCTTTTTAGACAAACCGCGCATCTCGGCAAATGTATCCGCCATAAATGGTAAGCAGGAATAGGATTAGCTAACTAATAGTAGCTTTATGAAGCGAGCTCCTGCGCATTTCAGAATAGATAACCTTAAATCTTGGCTTGCACTGCCTAATAGTTATTCCTATTAGTTGTCGGCTAGTGATTGATCTATTCTAGAATTGAGCCTCACCGCGAAACTTCTTACTGCTAACAGCACTAGGAGGAGCAAGTCATCAATTGAATGCCAAGGTACCCAGGAAGTCTTAGGTGCATGATGGCATTCAAAGACTATTGATCCGTATAATCCCACTTAATCTAATCGGAATACAGATTTCATCTCGTCTGAGGTGATCGCTCAGGCAGCTACTTTTTTTCCCCTGCTACGCCCCAATAAGGGGGAAGCCAAATCCCAAATTATCAAATCATTACCTATGTAAGAAGCTACCTCTATACGATTCTTGCAATTCTATATTGCTCCAGCCGTAGGGCATCCTTAGATCCACCTCGATTGAAAGATATACTCACTATTGGGACAAAGAGAAATCCGGGGACCTGGCACTATGTCGAAAAGTCTCTAGCGCTTATAGTAATTCTATTCTGGTCGATATCTGGGCTTCGTCTAAACGCTGGCAGTGGACCCAGAACTCCATCTGGAGCGGTGGCCTCGCCGTCGTGTAACTATGTAGGCTTGCTGTAGAGTATCATGGACCATGGACTAGGAGTTTCCGTATTAGGGGTGAATGCGCGATAATTGAGTTATCGCCAGGCAAGAGAGAGCTCTATCCGAATATAAATACAATCGCCTTTCCAATGTTGAAGAACTATTATCATCCGCTCAACAGACAACATCGACTCATCAACTCATCAACTCATCACTCATCACTCACATTCAACCTTACTACTTCTAACACTCAAAGTTTTTCAACTTCTAAATCCCCAACAAAACATTCAAAATGGTTCAAATCGCCACCGTCGCTATTGCCTTCACCGCAGTCCTCTCCGGATTCGTCTCCGCTAAGAGCTGCAAGAATGGTGGTGTCTACTGCGGATCCGCTCTAATTCACCGAGGTAAGCTTCAAACCCAAGAAGCTTCACATATTTCATTCAGTCTTTACCTTAAAGACTTTCGGGCTAATAATACGTTTTCTATCATATAGGAGACTACCACGACGACATCGTCACCCAGCTACAAGCCCACAAGCAGTCCACTAACGAGATCCACGTCCAGCAATCTCTCTTCGGCTGTGGCAAGCACGGCCAAATCACCTTCCGAGAGTACTGCAAGAAGGGCTGCGTCGGAGGTGACAAGAAGGACGACTACTGCTCTTAAACGGTCGACTGCCAAGTCCCTACAATCTCCAGAGCGGCGACGCAGTCGGGGAGCTAGAACCTTTCATTCAACGCATGTTTTCTCTATCGCGGATCATATATACAATGGGAGGTTAGCTGCACAGCAAGCAGTGCATACTGTACATAGCTGGGGTGGATGGTAGGAGTGCATTTGGGCGCGTGGACAAAACTTTCTATTCTTGTATCTTTTGTTAGAAACCACACTCGTTTAGCTTTTTCTGTATCAACCGATTTTTTACATTTCTCGGCAATTTCTTGATCTTATTACCAGTGCCTACCTAGGTAGGTACTTATTTCCAGCTGTCCTGATAATTGTCACCTCAAGTACCTAGTAGAGTTAGATTACCCCTATAATTACGTAATCAACTTTCACCCGGTATTATGAGGTAACGACTTCAATTGAGATGCTAAGTCAAATTGCTAATTTCCATTGATCGCAAAATTACTTTTTAAAGCTTATTAACCACTCAAGAAGATCTACGATGCTTATTCTAAACTATGTGTATATATACCTACGAATAATCTCGCCTCTTGGTACCCGGGACATATGAGAATAGCTCCGTATGTACGAAGCGACACAAGTATCCGCCTGCTATTTAAAAGATGAGCAAATTCCACGAAGGTAGGAACAGTAGCATAAAAGCCAATAGAGACATAATTTGCGCGCTTCTTTCGCGTAATAGACTCAAATGGGGATCATGCCTAGGTACTCAGGTATGTGTTGAAACCCCTCGGTCCATCAAGTACAGTTGAAAGGCGACAGGTAGGCAGACCAAACTTTCCGCGCAACTTCATAGAGCGAATTTAAGACTATGTGAAGTTTTAGATAATCATGTGGCTTCAAGTTCGGGTAAGGTGATGCCGGTTCAAGGAAAACTTTCTCATTTTAAGCTATAGGAGTCACCGCGGAATGAACTTTCATCTATAGTCATTCGTAGACATATTCTGCTCAAAGGAGGCAATATCGAACTGAAAGCAAGCACAATCTGAGTTAGTTTACCAGTTAACTGAAGGCCTGGAAATCTATAAATACCCCATGCCCAGACCTTTTTTTCATCTTTTCCACACAGTTCTATTTGCATCAATCTAGTGAAGTCAGCGATCAACACAGCTATATTCCCAACTTCTTCCACCTTACTTTTACATTCACTCAGAAGCGGAGCAATGTCCACTATGCTTTGATTCAGTTAGCAGGAATGGCTCCCGCTCTGCAGCCATACCGACGAGAGGTGCTTGTCCTCTCGATCGAGCGGGCCCTCCACATTCTCCAGGCAGCCGGCAACGACACAAGAGACGCAATTGAGCCGACGATACTTGATCAAGGCCTACGGCTATTCTTCTTCTCCTTTTTTCATTAGGATTCCGGTTAAGTCATATAATTAACCAATATAAATATGTCATTCTTTTGGATCGACAATATTTTAATCCTGTCCTTATCTGCCAATGATGCCCCAGGCAGTTCCAGTCCACCCCAGAGCCCTGTCTCCACCAAGCACCGCCGACAGCCTAGATGGCCCCGATCTCTCCTTAACTCCTCGCAACGTCACCCCCCAGTGAACCTCCTCCAGTCTGGGTCACCCAGGCACTTTCCGCTCATCTAGGCGATGCTCCGATCACTTTCGTGGAATTGATCGATTTTGTCTCTCGGGACACCCGAGACCAGGAAGAGGAGGAGGGTCAAGACATCCCCTTGCGGGACGCTAGAGGGTTCGATGTTGACCTAGAACGAGGGTGAGTGACTACCTAATACTTCTATGTTTCTGATTAGAACAATTGAACTAATAGTTGCATTAAACAGAGACGGTCTGGGGCCTCGATGGCGCTGCTACTATCCCCGCTCGAGACTGGGACAAATCCTCATAGGGACAGATGGGGTGGACTGGACACAGACAAACGCTGCCTGGGGCACTATCGCACAATTTTTAAGCATCAATAATACAGCGTTAATTTTTGTTATTGGTATTATTATTTATTTTGTAACCGGATACCGGTTTAAGTAAACATAAATAAATTTAGCTTTGCTTTGCATTCCAAGCAAATGAAGTGGCGCGGGACTCGCCTTCCTCATCGGAGGATGGAACTATTCGCTGGTACGAGACGCTAGTATGAGAGATAGATATCTTAGCACCAGTCAGCTTTAGCTAGAAAAAAAGACAACTTCTTTTGCTCTGCTATTTTTGTTGTCTTCCAAGTTGTCTTGCGCATTTGTCTATCCATACAGGACATAACCTCAAGTGTGTGCCTATTCACTGGATCCCTAGCAGCGCTACCACTTCGTCCTAGCATTCACTCTACGTATGACACTCATCTAGGGGCCTCTCTGACATTTTCCAACGAATTTGGCCTCTGGCACTGCGTGCACTGACAAATATTTCCGCGGTCGCCTCGTCCAACAAAACTGTGCCAATGCCCGGCACCAAAAATATTCAAAGGAGGGTTCCGTGTAACGCCTTGCCTTGATTCGCCGAACGGCATAGTTATTTCCTGTAAATACGGATCCGGCATCCAATTCCCGTTGGCTGGTGCGGCGAGATACTCATGATCATGTCCTGGGTGAGGCCGTGTAACCCAGAACCATTTGATGTTCTCAGTTGAAGGGAAGTCGATCCATCGTCCCTCGCGAACGAACTCCGAAAGATGCTTCTGGGAGATCTTGAGCGTCATTTCTCCCTTCCACTTTGGGTCGTCTCCGGTATCCTCCATGACTGCGGTGAATTTCCAGAGCTTTTTCTCGTTCTTTCTGTCTCGTCTCCATTCCAGAAATTCTTCATATTCTTGTTTTATGTACCAGAAGAAGCGATCAGTTATACGGTGCCATCGAGAAACGGAAAGTGAATCTTCTTCATCGGCAACTCCACTCTGTATAGCTTCATTTATGTAAGCCGCAGCCAAAGCTCTAGACGATTTGATTTTTTCCCGTTTTGCAGTGCGTTTGATGGGCAGTGGGTCATATGAATAGCTTCTGCGTAGATCCTTTACGAAGGCATGCTTAAACCACTCTCTATTCCATCGCCTTTGCCACGGTTCCATTCTCTGGGGTTGGTTTGTAGACGATGCCGTGTTAGGCTCCCTGGGATAGGGCGGTGGCGGTTCTTCAAATTGGTCCATGTTGTTAATATCGGGAGTATCAACGAGATTGTGTTGATCTTAACCAGTTTGAACTTGATAATCTAGTACGGAAATATAAAGAAATACTAGATCGAAGAAATGGGTGGAATTTTATCTTGAATTAACACCTAGGTACCTAAGGGTAGATATAGACATTTGATTGTGTTAGCGGAGATAGCTTCATTTGCACTCGTCAAGGTTTTGAAGAAGCTTTGTGCGAGTTACGTTGATAAGTGAAGTTTACCGCCACTGCTACCGCAATCTCATTTCGATACTTTTCTAAATACCTACTTATTGCATAATCAGACAATTAGCTTCAACGAAAATACTCCTAATGAAGTTCAACAGTTAGCATTGTTCAGCAGGTAGTCGTCGGGTAGGTATCAGTTCAGTTGCTTGATGATAGACATTAGAGGTTCAGTTCCAAGGTTGTAACTAGTGTGACGAAGGCGGGGCGTTAGGTGACTTTTCTAGGTACGGTTTAGTGGGCTCAACCGATTACGTAATAGGTACCGGCCCTAAATTTGGTTACCATTAAACTTACCTTAGCGTACTCGTCCAACCTTCATCCAGCCCAAAAGAAGTTTCCCGCCATATTGATCATATCGTCCTCAATTCATCCATTTCCCATCCCTACATATCAATTCGCGTCTCTCTTTACTTTAACATTCGACGCCTCTCCGCCTTCTACCCCGCTATTATTAAGATTAAACCTACCGTTAGTATGGCTGATATCGCCAGCCTCGAGGAAGACATCAAGCAATACCAAGAGCAGGTGAGCTATGCCCTTCCATCGGTCGCTATCAATCATTTTACCTTACACTAACGTATTCGATAGCTTGATGTCGTAAATATTGGTTTAAAAGATGATCCCGGTAACGCAGAGCTTCTTGCTCTCAAGTCTGAGTTAGATGATGCGCTTGCGCTATTGAACGAGACCCTTGCTGAGCTAAAGCCGACCAAGGCACCGCCGAAGCCGAAAGCGCCATCACCACCGCCCGTCCAGGAGAAATGGTCTCGAGAGAATCACCCCGCATTCAAGAAAACAGCTCCTGCCGAGGAGAAGGAAGCAGACGCAGGCCCGGTGAATTACAAGGTCAATGACAATATCATGGCGAAATGGGTATCTGGGGATAAAGGCTTCTACCCCGCGCGCATCACCTCCATCACCGGCTCGTCCACGGCTCCCATTTACGTCGTTAAGTTTAAGAGTTATGATACAACCGAACAACTACGCGCCAAGGACATCCGTCCTATAGCACAGAAGCGAAAGGCCGATGGCACGCCGGTCGGTACCGCCAGCCCGTTTTCGGCGCCGTCCCAACCTGCAACTCCTTCGACATCAGCCAACCCTGGCGTCATCTCCGCTGCCGCTAGCATCAACCCCGAACTAGCACAGAAGAACAGAGAGGAAGCATTGAAGAATGCCGGAGACGCGAAACCCAAGGCCAAGAAGCTCAAGGCGACCAAAGAGCTGGAGGCCGGCAAGAGCAAATGGCAGGAATTCAACACCAAATCAAAGTTCGCCAAATCGCACAAGACTAAGAAGGACAGTATGTTTCGCACGCCTGAAGGCGTTCATGGAAGAGGTCAGTTAGCTATGCCCGAATTGTAGTTTGAACTAGGAGCTAACTTGTTTTATAGTCGGATTTACAGGTTCAGGACAAGCTATGCGAAAGGATCCTACAAGAAGCCGCCACATTTATCAAACCAATGATGATTTGGACTAATACTAGCTACAGATGGTCGTCACGGTGTGGAGGATGCATGGGTTACGTCTTATCATGAGGAGTTGGGGTTGGGACTGGAGATTTATAGGCTTTGCTCCCCTTTTGTCCTTATTTAGGTTCTATGGATGCTAACGTAGCCCTCGAACTAGACGCTCTCTTTAGTGCCTCGGTTCTTCTAATCGAGCTCTTGTGCCTCAACACACAAGTCTTTAGAATGGAGAGTTCCTTTCGCTATCCTAATGACCCCGAGTTTATATCGTGGAATTGATTTGCTAAAGTCTCGCTGTGAACAGGGACGGATTAGTTCGCCAACCAGCAAATAGTTGACGCATTAGATACGATAGATGTTATCCGATACGGCATCGAAGGGTTGTGGGTCGACACAGCATGTGAATCAGGGACAAGCTAAGTCCAGTTGATACCATCGTGAAAGAACGTGATCTAGAGCGCTTCATCGACATATGACATACATTGACTTATTATCATTATTTTACAATCCTATTTTTGACCCAACTAACTTTGCAATATCCATGAAGGCCTGTGATCTTTGACTTTCGGGCTCCGAGACAACAGTTGGCTTCCCTCTTTGGCCGTCATCTCCAACATTTTGATGCAATGGGATATCGCCAAGTAGATCGATAGAATACTCTTGGCAGATTTCTTTGACACGTTCATTAGATCCGAATACTGCTGTGTCGTGGTGGCAGTGTGGACAATTAAAAAGGGACATGTTCTGGACAAGGCCGAGCAGGGGCACGTTGACCTTCTTAAACATATTAATCCCCTTTACCGCATCTTTCACTGCTAATGTATGCGGCGTTGTGACAATAACCGAGCCTAAACGAGGTTGTTTAAGTGTCCCTAGAACGCCTATCTATAAGGTGGGGTCTACACTTACCGTCAAGTACTATTTGTTGTGTAACACTGAGTTGTGTATCGCCTGTTCCAGGTGGCAAGTCCAGCACTAGAATGTCTAAACCACCCCAGTCAACTTCATGGAGAAGCTGCTGTAAGGCTTTCATAACCATGAGACCACGCCACACGACGGGTGCGTCCTCGCCGACTAGATATCCCATCGACATAGTCTTGACGCCGTAATTAGACATGGGCAGTAATTGGTTGTCTAAATTTAGAGGATTAACATCGTATCCAATCATCGTCGTAGGTATAATAAACACTTAAGGCTGAATCTACACACTTGATGATAACCGCGGCTCCCCACTCAAATCGAAGAGCGTCGGTATGGAAGGCCCGAAGATATCGGTATCGAGAATTCCAGAACGGTAGCCCATCCGAGCGAAGGCTAAGGATAGGTTCGCTGCGACGGTGCTTTTTCCCACGCCGCCTTTGGCTGACGATACAGCGATCACCTTGGCGACGTCCTTCATCTTGCGCCGTTCCGGGAGCCCGCGCTGCATCCGCGGGATAGAGCCGGTCCGGGGCAGACCCTATGAAATTAGGTAAATAAGTAATGGATCCCCTTATATGGAAAAGGGCCGGAGCTCACAAGGGGGTTCTCATGGCTAAGGGTGCGGAGGGTCTGGTGGAGTAGACGGCGTTGAAATGTCGCCATGGTACACGGGCGGATCTCCCTGCTGTGACTTTTCAAGCTATAAATTAGCTACCAGAGCAGTAAGATGCTAATCAACAATAAGATGAAACTCGTCGCCGAGATGATTCCTCAGCATGCATGTATTCAACAAATATAGTAAATCATCTTGCCATTAAAAAGAAGGAACACAAGTTATGATCGCATAAGTATCATATTCTTCAATCATGCATTTTCTTATATCGTTACCCGTAACTGTAATGGATGCCAAAATCTAAGGTTCACTGAGACCTTATTCGGCGTTCGGGGGACCCCTAGACCGGCACGGACCCACTAATTTATACTGCCCAGCTCCACCGCTAAAATTTTTTGAACTTTTTGAACTTTCTTCTCTCTAAGCGTGGGGCCGATTCAAATATCTTCACCTACCAACCAAATAATATCTTGCTACGACTCCAATGATGTCAAAGTCGAAGGGGCGGGCGCGGCAATTTGCCGAATTGGTAGAGCGTCCAGTCAAGGGTATGATTGCTCGAATACGGTACGATTTTACTATACTTTCCAATACTAATGTTTGCTCAAACAGATTTCGATCCGGAAGCAGAAATTCCAGAGGAAGACGACTCCAGCGGTAGCGAAGAGAGTGCGGACGAAAATGCGGGAACCGAACACTATGTATCTGTAAGGTATAGTACAATGCATGAGGAATTGAGCTATGAACATTGCATACTAAGAAACTTATAGCAAGAGCAAGCTTCGTCGCAAAGATCCTGTATCCCTCGGACCTCAGTACAGAGGTGCTCCCGTGAGCCGCGCAGCCCTAGAAGATGACGACGACGATGAGGGAAGCGATGATGATGAAGGCCCATCGGATTACGAAGATGCGCTTCAAGATATAGACGGCGAAAGCGAGCCAGAAGAATTCGATGACCCCGACGAAGCGGACCTCGAAGCCGACCAGGACGACGAGGATGTGGAAATCGACAGCGATAATGCATTCAATGAGAGTGACGAAGAGAAATTTAAAAGCTTCGTCTTCAGGGGGAGCTCGCAGACTATTCCTCAGAAAGGGAAAAGAGTAGCGAGACCCACTGCTGCTGATTACATGGAATCTGATGAGGATGGCAGTGCCAGTGAAGGAGCAGAGCTTGACGAAGAGGAAGCCTCTGATGAAAATGAAGATATTTCCGACGACGAAGGAATTAACGGCTTCATAGATGACGAGGCAGAAGAAGATGAAGACGAAGATGAAGATGAAGATGACGAAGACGAAGACGACCACGACGAAGATATGGATGATGCAAGTGATGTAGGGAGCGATGAGGACGAGTTCGATGAGGAAGAAGAGGATCAACCAAAAAAGACCTCTCAAGTCAACGGCGCGAACCGCGCAACGATACAAGAGATGATGAGTGCCGGTCAGCGCACTATAGCTAGCACCTTGTCTACGGCTGCGCAGAAGGATATCGCTAAGGGGAAGGCCGTTCAGCAACAACGAAAAGCTTTTGACGCGCTTCTCAACATTCGCATCCGATTACAGAAATCGCTCGTCGCAGTGAATTCGTTCAACTCCTTTGAGGATCTAGGAGATCAATCACAACCTTATGAAGGCGCTGAAGCAGCTGCGCTCAGGTTATGGAATGCGATCGATGGTTTCCGTACGAGTATTCAATCTGATCCGTCTGGAAAGACGGGACATAAACGCAAACGAGCTGCCGATATGGATACATCAAGTCAAGACATGTGGGAAAATATGGAGGCTATTGAACAAAGGGCACTCGTTCGTCGCAAAGCAGTTTTAGAAAAATGGTCAAACAGCGCGCGAAATATAAGGATGGTGGATAGGTCATCGCGCAAATTCACCAATACGGTAGAGAAATCCCTAACTAAGCGGCTGGATGAAGAGCTTGATATACCGGACCGGCTTATCAAGCGTACACGAACCCCACGCTCATGTGCGCCGGTTCAAGTTGCGCAAAAAGTCAATGAAGATCCTAGTATCTACGACGATGCCGACTTCTACCAATTATTACTTAAGGAGCTCGTCGATCAGCGAACAGGAGATACTTCGGGAGCTCCAGGCGGTCCCGCAGCAACAATCCGATTTGCCGCCGTCAAGGAGGCAAAAGCGAAACGGCATGTTGATACCAAGGCTAGCAAAGGTCGCAAGATGCGCTTCAACGTTCATGATAAGCTACAAAATTTTATGGCCCCTGAGGACCGTCGAAGCTGGGAGCAGAGTGCCATTGACCGATTCTTCGGGACCTTGTTTGGCCAGAAAATGGTACTCAACGAAGACGAGGATGATAACAAGGAAGCTTCCGACGAAGAAATGGGCGGCGCACCGATTGTAGACGGAGGCATTCGACTATTTAGAGACTAATAGAGAAAATCGTAATTTTCGAAATTTACCTATGTATAAAGTTGGCGGAGTATCTGTTAAGACAGCTCTACTCGTGAGTGCTGCGAATAGAGAAATGATTTTCGAGATCTCGTATTCCTTTCACGGGAGCGAAAGATAAGAGGGCCGACGATGCACCGTGATCGACATGATACCCCGTGTTCCAACAGCACGGAACGCTGGGCAAAATGGGGCACAGATGAAATCATAAATGGCCCTCGTCGCATCTAAGATCGTCCTTTTAATATTTTTACTTTCTCTTTTCTTCCTAAGCGTTTTTACTTCAAGCTCAATCCAACCTTAGAGCATGAGCCGCCTACGTTGTCATCATCGGACTTTACCTGTCAAAAATTAGCTTACAAGCCCACTAAAGCGATAAGCATAGAACGGTAACATCGATCGAAGCTCACCTTAGCTTTTAGCACAACGTCGACGTCGATGCATTTTATGAGAACGGCGCGACCATATATCATTCGGCATTGACAAAAATAGGAGCCAAATAAGTCTACGAAGAATGATCCTACCAACGAAAACTATTCTTAGATCATAAAGCGTTTCGAGTTCAGTCTAGATCCCATCGGCAAACCGGAGATGGGATGAGTTTTAACGCTTTACTTATTGTAGGGATCCGTGCCTAGTGGTCGTCCCAGGAAGGATTCTCACGATAGGCTCGACCGAATAGCTCCATTCGATCTATGCGTAGGAAATTACCAAAATCCATATCGCACAGGCAAAAGGGAATTGTCGCATCGTCGATTTAGGGTTGACTCAAGGAGCTAGCTGCGCTAGATCACATTGCACGTGGAAAGTCAAAGTGGTCGGGGCATTCCTCAGAAGACACCAAGAATGCATCGTTACAATCGTTACACTCGGGTACCTCAACATCTCTTCGCATCTTGGTCACAACTGTTACCGGTAGCAGTTGCAGAGTTTCACCCGAAATCAACGGTATCGGTATTGATTTCGGCGACAAGTGCAACCACCTCAATTCAACATCATCAGTCATACTCACCATTTTCATTCTCATTACCGTTCCCATGGCGTGGTATCTATTCTCGGTACGCGAGCCTTAGCCTAGGCAGGCTCTGCGACACTTGCTCGGTTAGCCAACCCTGACCCCAAGTGCCGGTATAGGCACTAGGTAAGCATCGAACACGTAATACACCATTACCCCTATTTTCGCGGAAACGAATGGCCTATTCGATCGATGACGCCGGTGTTTCACCGTCGAGATATTATCAATATATGACTTTGCAGACATTATGAGTTGGCTCGTCGTACGAAAGACAACTGCTCATTAACTATAGGCCGTAGGGGCCGGGATAAAGCTGGAAGAAGCGCGGAGAAGAAAAAGGGTTCGCGCTGAATCGGACAACAAGCCCTGGAAATGTTACCGGGTCGCGTCGCGCAAGACCTACGATAAATGCATTTCACTGCATCACAAGCTAGAAGATTGCGAACAAGTGTTCGATATCTCAGCTGAGAGTTCCAACTTCCAACCAAGTTGTCCTAGGGGGAAACTGATAAGATCGCGAGTCGCGTTGAAGATACGTTACGTCGTTTACCCGGACCCTGAAGATGGAAAGATGACTAGCATAAAACGTGCATCTGTCACCTGCAAAGCGACCTAAGCTACTAGTGAGTTGGAGTTCTGGATAGGGACGTGGCCCGAATCAGCATCGTTTTCCGAAAAAGCTTGATTTTAGCAATTTTGCTATTTCGCAATGTTTCTTTTTTTCTTCGCCTTTCTCACCACTCCCAGAATTCTTCGAGTCGGTCGGGCAACATTTTTATCAAGTACCTGGCCGGCGCTTCCTCGGCCCTCGATCAGTTTCCGCATTAAGACGGAAATGATAAGTCTTTTTCAAGTTAAAGAATTCTGCGCCGCCTACACGCCTACTCATGTGCAAAATCCTCCAATCATACCTCGCGGGAGCTAATTCATCTGAAGTTCGAACCCCTGTGGGAGTATCCACGCGGTCCGCCGCAGGTACAAGATGGCCTTCGGTCAATCAGCTGTTCGCCTGGAGACCTAAGACATTTTGGAGTCGATCCACCAAAAAGCATCTAGATCGCACCGCATGTGAATCCCCCCACGAGGGGACTGGGAAACAGGAAAATTTTGGTAAAAATTCTCCTAAGGCAATATATCGGTGCATGTTCTGTATACATTGAGTCATAGATTAATTTGTTTATACCGAACAAATAGCCTCAGCATCGTCATCTGCCTGTTTTCTCCGTCAATCATATACGCCTCCTACCTCGTCCAAGGCTGCAACTCAATTTACATCCACCACCATTCGGGACGCCAAGATTGTATTTTTGAGACTCTTAGCCATGCGGGGCACCCGTCCGGGGGTGATCTGCGACCAATACCGATCTTGTGGCGACCCATCTGTGATTTGGGATTGTATATCGGACTTTTTAACCCTCATTGGAATGTCGTTTCATCCACCGCCCAATCAGGAACATCCGCGTTACCATGAAGCTTGTGTCGCCATGTTTCCTCGAATCTCTATTCGATCCCATTACCCCCTTAATCATCCTCAAGGGTCACGCCCGAACTGCCAATAGCACCACGCGCCTACAACTTTAAACTCAACCTACTTATTACAGGTTTTCTAAGTAAACACATCGAACCAAGTTTTGTGTTTTTTTTTTCTTTTTCCTCTCTTCACATCTTGCATCTTGTACCTACGATCAGCCTCTCCCAGATCGCAAAGTAGGGCCTGGCCTCCGGAGGAATGTAAGTAGACCGTGTAACTTAAACGTGCCCGGACAAGTATGTCGAGGTATGTTACGCCTTGACCGACGAACCGGTGCTTGTGCAATCTTACTGCCCGACCACCACCATGTATGTGATTTCGTTCGCCCCTCCTGCTCCCCCAGAGAACTATACTCGTGGTCTAGACGCGCGTGGTTTCGCTCACAGCTCCTATCCGTGCACTGCTGATGGCACCTTGGACGCTCGGGACCCTGGTCACCTTCCCTTTCGAAGCTCACGAGAACTTCAGTTCCTGCCGTGGGCTGGGCCAGCGCCGGACTGGCTCATTCCTAGTGTAGGCTCGGTTTTCCGTTTGACTCCTCTATCGTTCCGCCCGTTTCCCTCTATCTCTTCCTCGCTTAACCAACCCCACCCCTGTCTGTTCCTTTCCCGTCTGCCCATTTTCTATATAGTTCGTTCTATATATAAAGCGATATATAAGATAGATAATCCACCCTTTGCCAAGTTCATAGAAGGGAGACGATCTTCACCCTAAGTATTGGATACCCCCATTACTATACCATTCACCATAGTCTATACAGCTGGTCTATGACTTACGCTCCTTTTTACCCTTTTCGGTTCTTCTTCTACAAGTGTACATATTCCCACGGCGTCACTTCGTCGACGTCTGTACATACACCTACATAGCCTGAGCTAGGACCTGTCCTTACAGTTCTCACATCATCATCACTATCGTCATCGTTGTCGTTGATCGTTATCGTTACTCGTTAACCATCATCAACGATGTTCGCCAAACTTCTCGCCACCGCGCTAGTCGCAGCAACGGCAACAACAACAGTCTCAGCCGAATCCGCCCCCGGCTACAGCGGCTGGAGAAACATCTGGACCGAGACCTTCGACGGCGCAGCCGGCTCAAGCGTCAACACCGGTAACTGGAACATCATCACCGGCCTCAAAGTCAACAACGAAGTGCAGACCTACACAACCTCAAACCAGAACCTCCAGCTCTCCGGCGGCGCCACCGTGCAAATCGTGCCTCGCAAAGACAGCTCCGGGGCCTGGACCTCAGCGCGCATCGAATCGACATACACGTTCACGCCAACAGCGGGCACGCAAACCATGGCGGAGGCCAAGATCCGCTTCGGCGACAACCCGACGGCGAACAAGCAGGGCATCTGGCCCGCGTTCTGGATGCTAGGGGCCAGCGTGCGGAACGGGGTCGCGTGGCCGGCGTGCGGCGAGATCGACGTCATGGAGACCGTCAACGGGATCCTGACGGGCCACGGCACCATCCATTGCGACGTGTACCCGGGCGGCGCGTGCAATGAGCCGAACGGGATCGGAGGGCCGGTCGGGCTGGCGGATCAGAGCTGGCATACGTGGAGGGCGGTCTGGGATCGTAGGGCAAGTTCGTGGACCGGGGAGACGATTACGTGGTATCTGGATGGAAACCAGTTTTTCCAGGTTTCGGGGTCCACGGTTAATAGTCAGAGCGTGTGGAATACGTTGGCTGCGGATCCGGTTTACTTTATTTTGAATGTGGCTGTTGGGGGTGATTGGGTAAGTCGTTTTTCTCTTTTAAATGATTTCACGGGGAGGGGGGGTTATGGAAAGGAGAGACATTTAGCTAACATATCATCCAGCCCGGCCCACCGAACGACTCTACCCTAGATGGCTACGGAAGCATGATGGAAGTCGCCTACGTCGCGCAGTACATCGCTTCGTGATGAATCCACCATTACCATTACCATTACTATCACTATCACTTATAACACATACGAAGACCGACGCATGGGAGGGCGTATCTGGTGAGGAGTTTTTGGATATTTCACGGGTTGGGGATACCTTTTTACTTTTTTTTTCTTGCATTTGCATTCTTCGTCCTTCGCTGCCAGGCACGAGCATGAGCATACCCCTATACGTCAGTTTTGTTTGATTGGTGGATTGTTCGATTTTGAATTCTTGCACATAGTTGCCCCGCCTTCGCTTCGCTTCCTTGTATATACTTGAACATTACAATCGTTGTATATATCTACATCATGCAGATACCAATATCATCTAATGAACCAGAATGAGTTCGTTGATTCCCCACAGTCATAGTAGATGAAACGCCAGGTATCTTCTCCGCTAAGGAGTTGTAGGCCCACCCATCCAGCGTGGACGGGAGGACGTCGTCCGAGGAGGCGTGAAAGAATCCCCGGGGGGGCTCCCAGAGGAATACCCAAGTGCTTTGACTCTCGCTAAGCCCCCGGGGGTTTGTCTATCTCTATGCCGGCCACCGCACGTCAATACCCCAGGTCCCGTTTCCGGCGGCTCCAGAGCCCCCCAAATGGTGAGGGTAATCGGGAGAGGGGGAGGGGGGTCCCACGTATACTCGAAGTTGAGCTACGATTCCGTCTAGCTAAACCCCCCCCTACCCCAGCATGTCCGGCTCCCCCTTTCCCGTCTTCGTAGAGGGGGGAGCTGCATAAAGCAGATGTGATACGAACGACAATGTTGTGAGCTTCAAAAGCCCCGGCCCCAACCGGGGTCCCGTGGGAGGTTAGTTCTTCAATTCGACCCGAGGTCGGGGCTTTCTAGCCCTCAACCATGCCGACCCGGCCAGCCGGATCGGCGACGAGACGGGTTCGGACCTTCTCCGAGTGGATCTTCCAGGATGCGGTCGTGATAACGACGTCCTGGAAAGGGGCCATTGGCTCCACCATCGAGGTTCGGAGAAGGTCCGAATTTCCCAACGCCCCGGGACCGGCCCTGGGGCATGGGCGCGGGCAGGGACGTATATTCCCCGCCGAGGACCGGTGAACCTGGCCCCGGCCTTATACCTCCTCTGAGCCATGTTGGGGCCCACAATGGCCCCCAGGTGTGCTTCTAGCAACACCCTCCCGAGAGGCGGATTAGCTCGACGCCTCTCGGGGTTTAATGTTGGCAAGTCCTTCATCAGGATTGAGCAGCGCCCCGGGAAGCCGCTGTACGGCGCGGCTTTGCTGTCACGACAGTTCCGGCGCTGTTAGCCTCGTCGTTGTTGGTAGGGGCAGGGACACGATAAGATGCTATAGAACGTATTAGCATCGTGATATTATAACAGTTCAAGCACCCGAATATATGGGGCTAAGGGATCTGGGTTGAGAACATACTGTTGCTGGCACCCAGTCCCCTGGGGGGCAGCATTGGTAGTGTTTGTCTTGTCTCCCTTGATAGGGACGACACTAATGTCATCTTATATATTATCGGACTCGTCACTGAGCCGACGAAGCCCCCCAAGTGTCGCCGTCGTCTTTGGATTTTTCCCCGACCTCCTCCTATAGTTCTGGGTCCAGGACTGTTCTTCTCTCGAACAATCCAGGAGGAGGTCTTTTAACGGGACTATGCTTAGTAGCCCGTAAATTCCTCGGGCATGACGCGGCCCGGCACTTAGGGGGCATATGACTTAAGATATACTGACCACGACGACCTACCATCGCTGGCAGGGCGTGCGGGCAAAGATCAATTCGGATCTTTGCGATCATCAATCGCCAGTGTTTTTTAACCGGCGACCTCTATATTAAGAGGTACGCCGGGTTGGACTCGCATGACGAGCCATGGTGGCTCAGGAATCCAGGGAGGATTCGAGGACGGGCTGTTGTTATGGGGGAAACCGAGGTCCAGGTGTCGGGGGCACATTAGTATTTACTAATGTAGGTAGTTAATATATGTAACAATCTAATGATTGTACTTATTAAGGTAGAAGATAGTTTGAGGGGAAGAGTGTGTCGAGTTTCTGTCTTGCTGGCTGGGGATAGCTAGCTAAGGAACAAGATGAAAGTCTGCTCTTCTTGCCTGGTGGCCAGCAGATGAAGTACCTAAACGTTGGTTAGACTTATCATATCTCAGAACACGAAACCATGTTAGCAAGACTTACCTGAGTACTTTTCGTGAACTTTTTTTTTTCGATTATCACACGCGTACTCGCGCTGGTTCTGTTAGGTTTTATTGTTGTGGTAGAATCCTCCCTTCCGGACGAGAATGTCGCGTCCGGAAGAAGGGGGTCGCGTTTAGGTGACGCAAAGAATACTCACCGAACATATTTCTAGCTCGGGACATCCTGCTTCGCCTCGATGGCGTGCGGGGGTGTATCGGCCCGCACGCCATCAGGCTTCGACCGTTCTTCACCATTGCCGATTCTATCGTTGAGAAGGGGTATATTAGCTAAGAATAACAGGCATAAATGTTTGAAATATTAGACACGGGTATATCAAAGGACTTACTCTTGGGCCAGACGCCACCCCCCAGTGAGCCAACTGCTCAAGTGTCATTATTTCCCTCCCATTAGTGGGAGGGAATAACACGTTTATGTGTTTTATTTTAAGATTAAATTAATAAATAGATAGAAGATGAGAATGGGAGATGTAAAATATTAGAATATGATTAGGTGAAGTAGTAGGTAATTATCCATAGCATTTAATGCTAGGAATTAATGTAGGTAGGTATGTTCCATGAAGGATGAAGAAAAGAGAAAAGAAATTTGAGGGAGAAAGTCAGGTATTTATACCTTTCTGAAGGAACTGTTCAAGGATACCTAGATACCTACTGAACCGGGACTTGGCCGGTGCCTCACTGGCGACTCACCCGAGCACATTCCGGATGAGTCCATTATCATGCCGGCACCGGCACCGGCACTGTAGTGAAAAGTTTAAGTGCCAACCGGTGTAGGTTCCACCGGTTGCCGATGCTTCGCACTGACTCATGAATCGGCTTTGGTTGGGTAAAGAATTCTTCACATATTAGTATACATCGTAGAGAATCGTTCGGGTCATAAGGTTGGTGATAATATCAAGAAGTCTTGATAGGGGATGGGATACCGGCACTGTGTGACTTTAATCATAGCACAGTGAAAATCTGAATAAAGGAGTTCAGCAAAGGGGGAAGGCAGCTTGCATAACCAATGGCAGGTTCTTCAATGCTTGGCTCTTGATGTGACTCTTACGAATATTTTAGTTCAAGATATACCGATATAAGTATAAGTAGTGAAAAATACATATGTACTAGGTATGTTTACAATGTCCGCAGCTTCTGACATGTACCCCTATTTGTATGCCTTTAATCACCTAGGCATATAAGGTTTAGTATACTATGGGTAGTGGCGACGTATACGTAGCTGAGGTTGAGTTTAACCATCCTTCCCAATTTAAACATAACTCCTTCGAAGTCGTACCAGCACTACTTTGTGATACCCCCTCGTACCTTCGATACTGCGCTTTAATAAGGAAAAGGGGTAGTAACCAAGGCGTATCTGAATAGAAGCCGATATAGTGGATTTTAACGTAGAAGTGACGATATAGGTATCCTTACCATATTTAATATCAACACGTTTATGTTGAAGATAAGTACTTACCTATTTACTTATATAGGATATTTCATGTACCACAAAGGATGTCTTGATCAGGTATTGTGCAGTGAAGTGGCGCCACAAACCAGTGCTAGTGATACCGCCAGCTACAACGCCTCTGGTACTTAATCCTTTTTTTAAGCAATACCCTAATCCGTCAATTGTAGTTGACATGTCTATTCCAAATTATTCCCTAGGTAACAAATGACTAAGTATATACATATCTAGATTATAGTAGGACTGTATGTTTCTAGATAGTTGATATATCTAAGGGCCCTTCATAACACATTAGGTGTCACCGGTCTAAATGTGCGGTGAGGTGGAGTGACGTATTTTCAGCGCACCATGCCCTTTGGCCGAGGAGAAAATGGAGAAAGCAAGAATAATAAGTCTTTCTTCATAGTAGATCATGAGCTAATTTCTGCGCCCTATTGTCTCGCCTTAATCATCACCGGCTTTTATGCATGCGCCCGCTTACCAATGAGGTACATAATGTGGAATCTTGCGTGCTGGAAAAGGCTAGAGCTTATTGCAATTGCTGGGATGGGAGCAAGCACTGCATATAGATCTATTCAGATCCGCGCATGGTTACCCAAATGATTGATGGCTAAAAAGTATATCACAAAGAGTTATAGACCACTTCCGGAGCTGCAAAAGCCCTTCTTCGGGCTTTGAAAGCTCAAGCTCGGCCGATGACGTCCTCGGTAATCGTGAGATGAATCTGCTATTCGGAGGTCCCCCGGAAGCTCTGCCCGCTATTAGCGCCGTTCAAGATCAACGCGGGGATGCAGGGAATAGATTGCCAAGCCCAGCGCATCCTTCTATTCCATCACGGTACGACCCGAACCGGAAGGTTTTATCTAAAAGTAGACCGCCTCGGAGCTTCAGCTGGACTGGCTGGATAATTCGAGTAGCAGAATCAGTAAAACTTGGTCTCGATTAGCAAGAACATTTCCCCGTAAGTCAGCCCTAATGTGTTCTATATGCCCCTGATGTGTCAGCATACACTGCATTGACATCCTGCGCGCCTTTACCATCTGGATGCCTTGTAGCCGCAACGGATCTGCAGATTGGGGAAATATCACACGATATCCAGATACCTGGTTATTTGGAATCTGTTCAAATCCCGCGGGGATAGCGACTAGGGGAACGCTAGAGCCCGAGGAATGATTGGTGAGGTGGATGAGTCAAGCCAAAAGCAAGTCCCAAAGCTTGGTGCTTTGTTAGGCCAGGAAACGGTTACACATAGAGAAATGGGGAAGTAAAGGTCTGAACTGTTGAGTTGGAGAAAAAGTATATATATGATGAACCTTTGACACCTTGATGGCTCTTCTTATCCTACTCCCCACACGCACAACATTAGAAACATATCTCCTATATACAACACTTCGCTACAACATTATCTACTTCTTGCATATTTACTCCAAATTCAACTAACGAATTTCCCCCCTTTTACACAATGGCTAAGCAAGGAAGCTGCTTCTGCGGTAAAGTCCGCATCTCCGTCGAGGGAGAACCCGCCGCAAAGGTTAGTTTTCCTTAAATAACCCTTACCTTCCCGCCTTCATACTTTCACCAAAATTGTTCATACTATAATTAGAGTCTAACCATCCCATACATAGGTCGTCTGCCACTGCCTCGACTGCCGCAAGATCACGGGCTCGGTTTTCAGCACCAACCTCGTTACCCCCGCCTCCGGCTTCAAAGTTCTATCGGGCCAGCCAAAGACCGTCTCCAAGACCGGAGACTCCGGCAACGAGGTCACCTCGCACTTCTGCGGCGACTGCGGCAGCACCCTCTGGCGCGACGGCCCCAGCTTCGGCGAGAACAAGGTTGTTAAGGTCGGTGTCTTGGACGACTACGAGGCCCTTAACGAGGCTAAGCCTGTCGGGGAGCTCTTTGTCGGCCACAGAGTCAACTGGGTTCAGGAAGTTCCTGGCACTGCTCAGAAGGCTGCTATGTGAATATGGCGAAGAGAAGAATTTACAAGGCTATGAATTAAGGGGGAAAAGAAGGAAAAGTTGGGAGAGATTGGTAGCTGTTTGGTAGAATGAGAAAATGCATGATACATGACAATGGCTCTACGAGTAGCAATTTACAAGTCGTGATAATCGGTACTGTTGCTTCGATATCGAAGCAACTTAGAGTACCTATGTTTTCTACGTAGAAGCACCGATTGTAGAATGCCACTTTCCCTTGGAGAACGCTTTGCTGATGTAAATATGCGACGAGATTTCGTAAGCTGGATCTAACGGCACATAGAGGCGAATAGAGCTTATTTTAACGACGTTTGATAGATGGCGACATTACTGTGCGTGAGTTCGTCATGTGTCCTTCGTTACTAACTAGGTAACTTACGTAAATAGTAGTCTTAATAAACTAATGCACCTTGGTAGGTAGATACTATTTTCTGCAACCATCTTATAATTGGAACTCCGAAAGGGACTCACAGTGATCTAAGTATATCCAAACCTACGGTTCTAGGTAGTGTAACGACACCATCTTTCAACAAGCCTAGTCACGAACAACTCCTAGTGCTATTTTCAGCATTTCTATTTAGGTACCTAGGTGCCGAAGTTTGAATAATGGAATATCAACATGACTCCTACTTTCTTCACGCGTACTCACGTAGCTAGGCGGCGAACGGTTTCAAATGATATCCCGAAAACCACCTAGATGAAATGAGAAAGAAGGTAGGGTAGTTTTAGGCTATTCTTTCGAAAGACTATTCTTTACGAATGGACCAGTACTGATGGGATTTGGTAGAGGCTGTGGCTGTACTGCATTCCTCCCTAGTTAAGTAAGTATCTTGGAGATCGAAGCCATAGATACAAGGCCATCCATTCCAATCATTTTTTCGCTTGTGATGCCTGAGTTATCCTGAACTGCAATATGGCATTGTAGTAGCAATTGAAGGCAATTAAAGTAAATATCCACTTCATGAGATTATCAGTTTTAAAGAGGTACGCAGCTCAAGAAACTTGATAAATGATCTTAGTCTTAAGTGAAGGGTTTAGAGGGTTGTGACGATAGTTACACGTAACCTCTACCCCAGTTTTTATTACCCTGTGGAGATCATCAATATTACCTTACGTCCAAGCTTCAGCCACTTCCCTGTTTACACCGATGGTCCAGATTCTCGAATTTGCCGTTTTGTTCTAAACCTTCCGGCATTCGTAGGGTTTAATTCATCTCATTATTGACCCGGAAGGATATCGGGTATCTAAATGTCCAAGTAGCAGGCAGTAGGTAATTTAAGATGATGGGCATTATTGTGCCGCATTACCGGATCTTAGTAGTTTCGGGTTTAGAGGCGTAAAATCGTTCGTGACCCGGGTATCTAATCTTAAGAAAAGAGGCAGTGAAGTGGTGAGGCTCACCGGCAATGGAAACTGATTGCATGCGATGTTACATTTTGATATTTTAACTATTGAACGTATTCTCGGTTAATTGTTGCCGACCGAATCTGAGAATGTGCAGAAGATGCAGAGTTTTGATCTGCTCAGCTGTGCCGCGGCTCTACCCCTATTTGTTCGTCTGATCTCATGTTCGAGAATGGCTGGCTGGGTTTTTTTATCCCTTCTCCCTTATTTTCATGTTGGTTGTTTCGCTGAAGAGGGCGGCTGGACAACGAGGGGTAACGCGAATGTTTCACCTTGGATGATCTTCAATTGACATCATAAAATCGGACAATCGTAAGAAGTCGTCGATCCAACTCCAGTATTTCTGGTATTTATATTTTCTGGTAGTACAGTACGCGCTGTACAGTCGAATCTAATTGAGTCTAAGAGTGCTAAGCTTTTTTGATAGCGCGTTTGCTTCGAATTGATTGGATGCAGGTACAACGTGGAGCGGATGAGTCGGAATCGCCAAGCCAATTGGGATCTGGCCTAACGTCAACTAACGTCAACTGTGTGACATCCATGGATCTTTTCAGGGTGGATCCCTTCTAAATGCACTCCCTAACGAACCCTCTTAAGTACCCGAGCCCCTCACCTTTCATTTTAGTTGCTTCGCATGCGTTCGCATGCACTGAGCATAGCCACCCTATGCCACATAAGCTTCTTTCTGATACGGGAAATTGAAGCACTCGATAGTAAGCGCGATTCGGTAAACTCAATTGAAGCTCCAGATTTTTTTGGCCCCCGTGTTGGAGGTTACTGCTTCGTATTTCAGTCAGTTTAACCAGTCTGGCCTATCAGGATCAATCGAACCGTGGAACTTCCCCAAATACATAAGAACATACAAACTTACTAGAAGTACCTACGCACCTACATAACTCTACAGTAAGTACCTAGTAGTTTATTCCAATATGTGGCAGTATGGATGGATATATGGGTGGTAGGCAAGATACCTAGTTAGTAGAACGCCAGTAGGCTAGTATCTAGGGCTAGCAATAGCAATAGTTTTTATTCGTTTTATTCACCGTTGGACCTGGAACGATATACCTAACCTGTTCCTAATCTTACTCCTCTTCTTGTACCCACACCAGTTTCGGTCCCCAATTTTACCCCCTTCGAAACCAAATCATTGGTTCGAGACGAAAGGATCTTGATTCGGTCTGACCTGACTAGGTACCTAGCAGCCCCCTAGTAGGCTAGTACCTTAGACCAGCCAGACCTGACTACGCTGTACTTCGTACATAGTAACATCCACACATCCACACCATTCATACCTCATTCTTTTGTTCCAGTCCGTTTTTTTGGCTTGCGTGTTCGCCATTACTTTTTTTACCCTTTCTCCTGCTCCTGTCCCAATTCAGACCAAGAACATCTTTTTTTCCACCTTCCATTTTTTGTCCGCTTGTATCATCATCCTTCATCACCCGACACTCACTCACTCATTATTGTTTCACCGATACATTCGTTAATTTTGATTTCGGTGTTTATGTGAATTTCCCCAAGACGATTTCTAGACATTTTTCTCGCGTCTTGCTTTCACAGAAATCTTTCGCTTCATATTTCATCGCAACTTATCGCGTTACACCGTAGCGATCGTCATAATGTGGTGGTCGACTTCGGCTCTGCCGTCCCTCGCCTTGGGACTGGCTTCTTTGTCCGGCGCGCTCGCGGCAAGCTACGATGATATCCCCGAAATCAAGGCCGTTGGCCAGCACTTTTTCTACTCCAACAACGGATCTCAATAGTAAGTTCAAAGTTCAGCAAAGCATCGCCCCGACCCGCCTCATCCGTCGCCGAACCTTGCAGACCGCAGAGCGCAGACTTTCATCCACATGTGCACATGTCTTGGCAAATCCGAGCGCTAACTCTCTTATCAACAGCTACCTGAAGGGTGTTGCTTACCAAGAGAACTACAACCCCAATGGCACATCAAGCAGCAACACTCAGTACACCGATCCTCTATCGGATGCCTCCAAGTGCGCGCGAGATATCCCTTACATGAAGCAGATCTTCACCAACGTTATCCGTGTCTACGCCATCGACCCTACTCAGAACCACGATGAGTGTATGGAGCAGTTGGCTTCTGCCGACATCTACGTCTTCGCCGATCTCAGTGAGCCCGGCACTTCAATTGACAGCAACGACCCTGAGTGGAATGTTGGACTCTACACTCGTTACACTGCCGTTGTTGATGCTCTCAGCAAGTACAAGAACGTCATTGGCTTCTTTGCTGGCAATGAAGTCGTGAGCGCCCAGAACCAGACCGCTGCCGCTGCTTTCGTCAAGGCCGCCGTCCGTGACACTAAGAGCTACATCAAGAGCATGAACTACCGTGATACCCTTGGTGTAGGTTATGCCACTGCTGATGTTCCCAGCCGAGACGAACTTGCCCACTACTTCGCCTGTGAGCCCATTGACGGCGCCTCTACTTCAATTGACTTCTGGGGATACAACGTCTACTCGTGGTGCGGAGATAGCGACTACGTAACCTCGTCCTATGGCGAACGTGTCACCTTCTTCCAGGATTATCCCGTCCCCGTCTTCTTCGCCGAGTATGGTTGCATCGAAGGTGTTGATGGTGGTGCTACCCACAGACCGTTCACTGAGGTTGCTGTTCTCTACGGTAACATGACCTCTGTCTTCTCCGGCGGTATCGTATACGAGTGGTTCTACTCCGAGAACATGTACGGTTTGGTCGAGGTTAGCGGCAGCAGCGTTTCTCCCTACCCTGACTTTACCTCGCTCTCGTCGCAATTGGCTAAGGTTACTCCGTCTATCACCCAATCGAGCGCCTACAAGCCCTCTAACACTGCCCCGGCCTGCCCTAGCGTTGGCGGTACTACCTGGGCTGCCAAGGCCTCACCCCTGCCTCCCGTTGTGAACCCTCAACTCTGCTCATGCGAGGTCGCTTCCCTAGGTTGCACTGTCGACTCTGATGATGAGGACTCGTACGCTGCCGTTTTCGACTACATTTGCGGTGCCGGAGACTACTGTGGTGGAATTGCGCACAACGCTACTTCTGGTAGCTACGGTGCTATCGGAGGATGCTCTCCCAAGCAACAGCTCGCTTTCGTTGCTAACCAGTACTACGAGAGCAACGGAAAGTCGGCCAGTGCTTGTGACTTCAGCGGATTGGCCAAGACTCAGAGCCCCACTACCTCATCTGGCTGCGAAGCTTTGATCTCGGCTGCCGGTACTAAGGGAGAGGGAACCGTCGTCAGCCCTACCGGACAACAGGGTACCGCGGCTGCTAGCAGCTCGTCCAAGGGCGCCGCTGCTGGTACTATGGGCTCCCCAGCATTCTTCAACTACGGCAGCGCTTTCCTCGTTGCTTACATTGTTACCGCATTTGTTTCGGGTGTGGGTATGTTCGTCCTATAAGGAAAGGCTACGTTGGTGGGAGATTTTGTCAAATACGAAAAGGGGTTGGTAATGAGTTTGCATGTGGAATAGATTTTGCGATTCTTTTACACACGTGGCATGGAATATGAGGCGATCATGGTCTACTTCGTGTCAAGGGATGATGTGACCTGTTGAGATGCTATTCCTTTTCTTTTCGCGGGCGAGGGACGGATTTGGATGCGCTTCCTATTAGCACATGTCTAACCTATGTTGCTTCTGGAAATGGCATAATAATGTTGTGTGTGTGTATTTGAGCCAATGCAAAACTATAAAAAATTGCAAAACATTTTTTTGTTCTTCCAATCATCGATGTTTCTATCGTGGATAGATGCCTCCCTACAGTACTTTCTAAGTGTCTAGATGGTGGACCAGCCTAGTGATATATAAGCGGTGCTATATATGCAGGTACGCCTCCTGCGATTCCTGCACTAAGGTAACATGGCATGTGGGACGGGTAACATGGGTCGCCGCATCCTTCGCGGCCGATGCCCCCAACGCAGCCTACTTTAGGCCTGCTGTGACGCTTTTGTAACACTAGAAACTTAGAACTAGCCTAACCCAGCTAATTTTGGAACATGGTTTAAAATGCTAGACCTATATTCGATTGTTTTGACTACTATTTTCACTCCTCTCGATTATGGATGAGTTTTGGGAAGTGCGCATAGTAAACAAAACTTGTTTCTTTCGATTGATGATGAGAGATTATTGAGGTTGCGGGAGATAGTTGGCTCTCATCCAGATTTCGGGGACGTATTTTATTGGTCTTTAGTCCCACACCTCTTCGGAACTCCGGGTATCTCATCATGCGGAGTGGGCGGGCGCATACATATGATTCTTGGGGGCGATACGATCCCTCCAACTACCTCCAATTCCTACGAAAAACTTGATATATATGGCGGTATAAAAGACGCCACAGACATCACTAGCTGACGACGCGCAGGTCTCCCTTTTCTGATGATATGATTGAGGAAATACGTCGCTGTGGCTTGAATACCGTTACGCGGAAATCGATGGCGAGTTGTCGGCTTGTCGCTAGAGTGCGAGATGCAGGACGGCGACGGGCGCATTTCGTGCCGGCTTGTACGGTGAAGTTGGGACACTGGATATTCACTCACGCGGGGCCCCCGCTATCACGACGTCGATCGCGATACCTGGCGGGGTAGTCGATGTGAGGTCAGCCAAGAGCCTTATGGATTGATTAACCACCAAGCTTTGCGGTGGGTACACTGGTGGATTTTAGTTAAACTGATCCCAGCTTTGAGAACCAAGGCCAGTATCGATATGATCGAATTCTTGGCTACGGCAGATTATCTACAGGTTATTGGATCTTTCAATTGGGAAATGCGACTTGGTCTGGTTTTCTAGTCAACGCCTTCTGGTTATCGGATCCACATGAATGGTCATTCAAATGGATTCTCCAGAGCCGTACGTCTTTCATGTTCTTAACCTATTCCGAGCTCTTCTACCGGACTCTCTACTATACGCTCTCATTCATTATCACACGGTCGCTGTCGTCTTTCAGCAAGGTAAAAGTACTCTGGTTCCCCTAATATCCCTCGTCTATTGCAAGTTTTATAACATCCGCAGCCGTCTCAGCTAATAAGCAGGCTATGAGGTTAATCATTTGCATGAGTGGTTTGAGGGCGAATTTCTGGACGAGCTGTATGGATCGGGGACTATTCGATATAAAGGCATGCGAATCGCCGAGTCCGCCTGGGTTGATGGCCATGGCGGTGATGATATTCAATATCCGACTTGGAGTGACGTTCTTATACAACTTACTTGCTACAGGTAACGGTTAAGGGGATACATCCAAACTTGGAATTCGCATTCCGTTGAAAGCCACGGACCTTGTTCTCGCTCGAGGGCGAGCGATTAAGCTAATCGATATCATCAGGTATCTCCGGAAAATAGGACGTCATTGCATTCGATCCACGGTAGTGACCAATGCTTGAAAAGAACACGGTACGGCTGTCGGAGGCGAAATTACCAATGAGTTGCAACATGAGGGCGACGTGCGCGGCATGGTTGACATTTCGATTGAGTTGTAATACACAACACATGAGAACCACATATCACATGCACGCTTGATATAAAACTTGGAGTCGCCGACGAGATTCCAACACGAGGCACGGCATGTAGATTCGAGAACCGGATACTCCCCAGTCTCAATCGCCCCCAATATCTTACTAGCAAATTCATGCACTGTGGAAAGATTTACGAGGTCGACCTAAGTCCTGTGTATTTCTATCGGCTTCATTGACATTCGTCTTGGCTTGGCTATTTGTCGAGTATGACAATTTACATTCGAGTGCATTAGAGGAAGTGAAACTTTCCTACGCTACTACGTGTAGATACAGTGCCTATCGAGATATTTGTTCGCGGGACGGTCGATTGAAACCTGGCCCATGAGCAGGCCCCTGGATTGGCGTATAACTTGCCTAACAAGTGCACCTATCATATTCAGCATTAAAGCCTAGTATTTTTCTCGGGCTAGGAATACTGCATTCAAAACTCATATTTGCAAGGATCTTAGGTACTTATTTCTTTTTTTCTTACTTTTCCCCTTCTGGATCAACGGCAAAGTTGGCCACAGCTTGTGCTATCCCGTATACACATGAATGTTTCTTCACAAATCCCTACGTAAACGTACTAACCTAGAGTTTTCATGAACTAATACCTTTTCTCAGATATATACATACACCTGAAAAAACTATCATACATTACAATGATCAGAACATTTATGTAAGTTCATTATAATCTTAAAGGTAAAAATACCTTCGTCTCTTGCAAAGCGTGGGGTCCAAATAATTACGTTGTCGATGTCGATTTGTCAGCTTTGCTCACGAATTACGTTTGTCGCTTTGGAACACCATCATTAGAGGTCAACGGTATGGGTCTCACTTTGTTAGGTAGAGCGGCGTAGGGCTTGGTATCCTCCAGGATTACGAGACGAGGTCTTGGCTGACCGAAGATCCATGCTAAGGTAGGAAATAAATATAACGAGAGCTGAAAACAGTAGGCAGGGATAAAATATTTCTGACCATGCTTCTTAAGGCTTCTATCCTCATACACTTTCACCTATTTTGCTAAATCCTTCATTAATGTCTATTCAAGATGGCCGAGTATATCGATCGCCGCGGAAGCTATTGGGTGTACCCTCTCAGGCATCAAAGTGGAGATATAACTTTCACAGAATGGTGCACCCTCTTTACGCTGTGCTTGGCACCGCTCATTGCTCACATCGCTGCTGGGTTTCCTCGACCCTCATACCTAAATCCGCGCCTTCCAAAATGGCATGAGCGTATCGCCCTCTATAATCCGACCTCAATTTTGTGGCGATATGCAGCTATTGCGGATAGACGTATTAGGGCTAAGGCGTGGGATAGAAAAGACATGGCTGGTACCAACGCGCTCTTTTGGACATCGCATGGCTGGGATGGTTCAGAGGAGATGATCACTCTTAGTTCGCCGCACTGCACACAATTACCTGAGCACAGCCGGATCGATTTATTCTCCGGTGAGTTCATCAAGACTGCGATCGTCACGTTGCAGGGCGTTCAAGCCGTCGTTGCTCTTGGCCTGGCCTTGTCAGAAAACCGCAGTTCTTCGAACGGTTTCATAACCTTCATGGGGGTTGACCTGATCTTCTTCCCTCTGGCGTTCATCGGTCTCGTCCGTTTGTTTTGCGCTTTTTGGCTCACGGACGACTTCGTGTATTCGACACCCCAAAACGGCTCAAATGGCCCGCAGCTTCACGCTGTCACCTCCAAAGACGGCGAGAGGCGACTATCTCTAGATAGTCTCATATATGAGGATCTATCAGCCCCAGTTGTGAAGGAGGATAGGTTCCTGCCGACGTCTTACTGGGCAAGTAGAGTCTTTCGGGTGATCTTCCTACTTCCGACCCTCCTCCTCTTAAGCATGTGCTTGTTATTTATCATACAACCTAATGGGGGGAAGCAATTTACCCTCACAGCGTTTTTAGTAGCACTCTTCTATTTAATATTTCTCTCGACTACCTTAATTATTTGCGGCTACTACTTGGCTCGAGGGCATACATCAACTACCCTCCCATGCCTCACAACAAGATGGTACGAAGCATATACGGGATTTCTCGCAGGAATGGCGTTGGTTGTCTTCGTCGTATCCTGTTTTGAGACAAGGCGTACGGCATGTGGACGATGGACTAGTGGTCCATATGATTATGGCGATTCTAACGTGTGTCGGGATGGTAGCAGACCTGACGTTATCAGGATAGACCCCAACCAGCTCCCCGACTTTGGCTTGTCAACAACCATGCCGAGAGTCAATGCAGACAACAAAACACTTGGAGATGGCGAGTTCTGGGTGCGCAACTTTACAGGCACTTGTCTTGGTGAACTCGGCTCAACGCTTATGAAACATGTCTCGACTCTAGAAGAGGTGGATTGGAACGACCTCGCAAATGTCACTTCGATGAATAATACGTTTCAGGAATTTATACGCCACCACGGTTGAATATATAGGTATGCAATCACGATTACTAAATATCTATCCTCCCATGCAAGATCAGGAACAAGAAAAAAAGATCTATATCGCCTCCTCAGACTAATACTTAATATCGACACCCTTCTCAGTGCAGATATGTTTCGGGCTCTTGAAATTATCCATATTCGCCGCCTTGATGAACCGCTTCGTCTTATCCCAGTCGTTGCTGCAGATAGGACCGCACCAAACCGGTCGAGCATCGCCGCCGTACTCTTCTAGGATGTACTGCTTGTCGAGCCAGTCCTGGCCCACCGCTCCGCTTACATCGCACACCGGGATCGTGAAGGTGCCTTCCCACGAGGGGCCCTGAGCGCCTGGGTTCCTCCACCCGCCTTGCAGCGCCTCGTGCACGCGCTCTGAAGCCTCATTCGCGTCGTACGCGTACTCAGCGACATTGTACGAGTCGAGAGACGAGTTAATCACATCCGAAACCTTGACACCCGCATAATCGCCCTGACCCAACTTATCCGCGCCAGGAGGGTTCGTGACGTACCCCCACTGCTTATTCGACAAGAAATCGCCATTACCCTCATGCCAGTAATACAGATACCACGCCTTCCCATCCCGACAAATCCCATAATCCTTCGGCCCGGTCCCGATTCCTTGCCCGTCACCGCACTTGCCGCCCCCGAGAATGAAGATTTTCTGTTGGCGCCAGAGCTCGTTGACGGCGTTACCGAGGAGGAAGGCGTTCATGACGTCGATGACGGCGTTCTTGTCCACGCCGCCGAAGTCCACGAAGGCGCCGCCTTTGAGGTACGCTTTTATGTCGCCCGTGTTGTCGTAGTTGGACCCCGCCATCAGCTGGTTGTTCGCTGAGGTGAAGCTTTTCATGGATTCCACTACGACTTTGGAGAGCACGGCGCCGAGGTCGGCGTCTTTTTTGAAGGTGTCGTCTTTGCTGTTGGCTTGTTAGTGGTTGATTATGGGGGTATGTTGAGGTTTTGGCATTGGTGAGAAAGGGGGAGGGAACTTACGCTTGTTGTAGCTGCAGCGATCCGGCGGCCGATGCACCGCTTGCTACGGTCGACATCGCGCCTCCGATGGCGCCTACCAGCGCCATTCCCTCACCTAACCCTGCGAACGAAGCGCCGATCCCGATGACGGTCGTAACGGCGTTAAGGACCTCTCTCAAAGTCGAAAGGGTCTTGTCATTGTTCTTGGGCGTGTAGAATGTCTGACTCCAGGACTCCTTGCTTAGCGCCGCGGCGATGGCGCTAACTTCAAAGGCCTGGGATAGACCGGTGAAGTAACTGTGCAGTCGATTCACAGCCTCAAGGACGTAGTACGTGTTGCGGATGTCATCGCCGCGGCTATTAAGCACGCGGTTGTCGCACGGGTCCAGATCACACGAACTAGCGGAGCCATCGTCGCGGCAGGTCCAGTCAGGATTTCCGATGGCCCACTGCCCAAAGACAGCAGCAAAGCCGTTCGGGTTGGCCGAGATGTCTTTCCCGTGCGTATAGGTCCAGGTGTCGAGCCACTGGTCCGTGTTGTGGCTTTGCCAGTCGCTGGACTTCTGCCCATAGAACTGGGACACGGTGCCGCAGCGCTTGAAGTTGAATATCTCCTCAGCTGGCAGGGCCATTACAGCCTGAGAGAAGAAAAAGAAACTAAGGAGTGACTTAGCCATTTCGAATAGCTTTACTTACCTAAGTAATGAGCGTTGGGGGGTTGAGATGGGGGTGATCTGCAAGAACTCGAGACATAGAAACGGCGGATAGATTTCTCTTATTATAAGTTTCTAGACGGTATACTGCACTCTTTTCGTATGCATTCATAGAGTGTATCTTTTTCTCATTTCAGCCATATATCGCGATGGCGTCAGCCATTCTGCATCTTCATAGACCCCAAGCTTTACCTTGAGATGATGGCATCAACTTCCCCACAAGTCTACCTACCAGCCTTCCATTCAAAGTAACCCGCCGCACGTCGAATAGGGATCTACTCAGTTGTGCGGCTGAAAATCGCCCTAAACAAGGCAGGAGGTCAGAGCCTTAAATAGCTGACATAGCCGCAATCCTTCACGTCACAATTTACATGCATACCCCGGACCCGCCCGGGATGCTAAAATAGAACGAAAGATTAGATGCAACGTCGATTTAGGATATTAAATTACGATGGCGCCGACGCCGTGCGGCCAAGAGATTTATATTGGGGGTTTGGGATTGCCTTTGGAGCCTTAGGATATCGTACAGCAGAAGCCTATGAGGTACCGCCAAGTAGTAGGGGTAATTAGAGGCTCTTCTAATTTGATACTATAGCCTTGCGGTGGAGTTATATATCCTGTCGTGCTCGAAGAGGGTCTATGAAGCGATGGTAACCCTTGAAGTCGACACGAGATCTCGGTTTCTTATCTAACATTTGAACTCAGTCCTGCCTATAAAAACAGATTGTTTAGGTACCTAGTATATTATGTTAAATAGAAGAAGCTTGTATGAATAGTGAAAAAAAATTATGAACATTCTATTTTCATCATGGCTGTTTTGAATTCTATAAATATCGTTATACGTTTATGATGAATTCACAGTGGCGTTGATCGTGGAGATTAGAAGTCACACACATACCCCTGAAAGTGGCCATGGAAAATTAAGAGGCATCCAACTCGTCATTCCCAATTTATAGACTTACTGACTGATATCGGTGAGTCCCTTTCCTTTCTTTCTTTTTCCAAAAAAAAAGGAAGGGAAAAAATGAGGACGAAGACGACGACAACGACAACGACGGTGACGATGACAATGACAATGACAATGACAATAATGACGATGACGATGACGACCAAGACGAAGAAAAAGAAGAAAAAAAAGAAAAAGAGAAACCCTCAAGAAGTGCATAAATCTTTTAGGGCATAATAGCCCCTCCATATGCAGGTAGAAGATATTAGCGGGGTCCAATCATTATAACCCAGTATAGCTTATCTTATCAATCTCCGGCGCTGTAACCTAGAACTTCAGTGTTTTGAAGCTTAGTGGACATCCTTATATCACCTATGCTTTCTCACAATTAAGCCAACTCTACGACCTTGGATCAACCAACAGTCAAGATTGCCCACACTACCACGAACCCTACCTAGCGAAAACCCTAGAAACCACCGCCAACATGCAGGGCTTCAACATGGGACGGTACGTCCCTCCCGACGTCGAAGGCACGACAAGCGGGAACGCGCTTCACAAGAAGCGACCGCCCGGCATCTCGCAAGACGGAACGCAAACAGTGCGCTTCGAAATGCCCTTCGCAATATGGTGCCTACACTGCGAAAACGCTGACCCGAACAAAGCCGCCGCCAGCGGCGTAAGGGGAAAAGGCAAACCCACGATCATAGGCCAAGGCGTGCGCTTCAACGCGACGAAGCGCAAAGTCGGGAACTACCACAGCACGCCCATCTTCGCCTTCCGCATGCGCCACGTCGAGTGCGGCGGCGCCATCGAGATCCGCACCGACCCGAAGAATACCGCGTACGTCGTCGTTGAGGGCGCACGGAAGAGGGATGTCGGGGACGATAATGATACTCCTGCTTCTTCGATTCTAGGCCCGATTCTTACGGATAAAGAGAAAGAGACGTTGAGGACGGACGCGTTTGCGAAGCTGGAGAAGACGATTGCGGATCGGAAGGTGCTGGAGGATGCGAAATATCGGATTGGCGAGCTGGAGGATGAGAGCGCGAGGAAGTGGGAGGATCCGTATGAACGGAATAAGAGGTTGAGGGATGCGTTTAGGGTGGGGAGGAAAGAGCGCGAGAGAGATGCGTTGAGGACGGAGGAGCTGCAAGATCGGATGAGTTTGGGTATCGAGTTACTCGCGGCGAACGAGGAAGATGCGAGGAGGGCTGCGCTGGTGGATTTTGGGCCGGCGGCTAATGGGGAGGCGGAGGGGGAGATGGGTCGGAAAGCATTGGCGAAACCTTTGTTTGGTCTTGGTACAAATGCGAAGGAAGATGGGAAAAGCGTGAAGGGCAAAAGCAAGAGATTAAAGTCCGAAGTCGCTGCTGCGCAGATGCGGGAGAGTCTGGTGTCGGAGATCGTGGGTAATACGAGAGTGGCTCAGGACCCGTTTCTATCGCTGGATCGAGGTAACGGAGAAGTTGCTAAGAGTTCACCTAGAATTATGGGGATCAAGAGAAAAAGACTTGACTCGGAATCAAAGCAGGGTCATGAGCTGGAAGAGTCTAACGAACCTACGTCAGAAAAGGGAGGTCCAGATGGCGTAGGAGAGAAAGAGAAGGTAACATTATCAGCGGCGTTAGTTGATTACGAATCGGATTAAGGCACTACAGCATTAAACATGGCGTTTGGGGGGGTTAGATTTGGTGTTTATAAGATACCCAGGTTATATCATGAAGCGCAACGTATGATTATGCAGAATCAAATTCACAGCATAGGTAGAATTGACCATGTTGATTTAAATATGTCATTGATACCCTTCATCTAGTAAGAGAGCAGCCGATATGGTGCCCATTCTTGCGGTTTGGCGTAAACTCTCTGGGGAGAGAATAGCACATCGCCAGTTTAAAATGAAGTCAATGTTAGCCGTTTGAAAATATGGGAATTCCAGTACCCGGCTCGATTCTTTATGCAAATTGCAAGTTCCATGCAGCGACACCAAATGCCATCCGTAACCACCAGAAGAAAACCGTATTACTCATTACTCCGTAATCCAGAGAACGCATTCTATGCTATTAGTTGAATGGAGAAGCGTGAGACACAACTAATCCGATGACGACGAAGCTAACTATACGTCGTCCATCTGGCCTGCCGGCTCATCATCTTCTCCAAAACTTGCAACTGAGGACATATCGTCGTCGTCCTCGCTCTCGGCTCCGGCTTCGTCCGCGGCGTCCTTGCTGGCGTACTTCTGAACATACTCTATTTCCGATTTTAGCCAACTTCTTTTTACAGTCAAAATATGCGGGGGGTATGCGTACCCTTGACCTTGGCGTCATAGCTCTTGGGCTCGCGCATCAAAAGCGCGGCAGCTTCTCCGTTGAGAGGGTCGGCAGGGTTGGGGTATCTTAGGAGCTGTGGGAGGAAGACCTCGAAGATGTTGATCATATCAAACATGGGTGACCATGTTTGGTTGATGACGTCCAAACAAACCGAACCGGACCTATTATAACAATTTTCCTTCCTTAGCCCTGTCTTAAACTTATACCCAACCCCGGGATGTGGTGTTGATGTCGAGCTCCAGCCAACTTACAGTTCATCGATATTCGGGTGGAAGATACGGTTGACGAAGCCGATACTAGGTGACTTGTACGGATACTGATCGGGAAGCTCGACGTGAACCTTCCAGATACCGTTCTCGAAGGGCGCTGATGTCGGTTAGAAGCCGTTGTAACCTAAGATGTTTAATCGCTAATGCTTACTCTCGGCGGGACCCTTGAATCGGACATAGAACTCTTGCCTTGAAATAAGTTAGGATTCGGATAACAAACCGTAGTAGACGGGCAAGCTTACACTGGGATGACTTAGCACGACGTTACGTTAAGCGATGGGGGAAGGTGTTACTAACTGTTGTCATTGACTAGAGTCACCTCATAGTCGGACATAAGCCTGGAAGAATTAGTCAGAGAGCTGAGGCTCGTCAGCAGAGGGTATCGTACATCTTCATGACCTGATTTTTCGCCTAGTTAGTAGTCCATAACTTATAACAACGATTGGTGACAATTGATAGACGTACATCCGTCTCAATCCTTCGGCGTGGGCTACTCATTTTGCCTTGATCTTCTACGAACGGGTTGTTCCTTAGGTTCTGTTGCCTCTTCGGTCTTGTCTTGTCAATATAGATTCGTCGCCCGCGTAGTAATGTCTAATGTGCTGGTTCTTCTTATCCTTCCTAATACCAGTGTGAAAAGGATCGGTCTTTGTCTAGATGGAATGTTCGGCAAAGGTTGGGTGTTGGATACTCGGTGATAGTAAGAGCGGCGGACGACTTATCGGATGCGACGAGGGAAAGAGATATTGTCAAGATATGTTCGTAAGAGGAGGGGACGACGACGATAGGTATTTGAGTAAAGAGTAATTGATGAACGGTGTTAAAATTGTATTTATAATTGGGAAGTTCAAATGTTGACGTGATGAGAAAATAAGTTCAACGTTCTATTGTGAAAAGAAAGGAAAGTGGAGGAGGTTTAAGACGGTTTCTTGCATGTCTTTGAGGTCTTGACTCCCGCCTGCTCCCACCTGGGCCAGTCTAAGTCACAAGACAAGAGCGATTATGGGCTATGGATACCCGAACAATGAGCAGTTATGACGCGACTCCAAGGTTTTTGCCAGGGTAAGCCGCTATTAGCGCCATCCAGGTATGACTAGCTGGGTCTAGGTACCGAAGCCGGTATGCTGACTTTATCGATAGCGACGCAACGGCCGCTAAAGGGTCTCGGAACTACGCTATGCACGCTCCAACCTTAGGTGCCTTTGGGTATCCTTTACAGTTTGCAGCTAATCCAAGTTTATTCATACGGAAGTCATTCCCCTATTGCTCACAGATCTGTGTCATTCCTTACAGTATTATCTATGCGTAAATTATTCCCTGTCATCACTTGCCATATACAACTTCATTCATCCTATCTACACATTATCTGCTGCATCTATGGATGTATGCAGTCGTTTTATTCCCGCCGAACATCATATGTTTGCGCCTACCGTAATATTTGGGCATCAGTTTACCTGCATCCGACACGGCTTCTTTGGTCCGTGATTCGTGCCTCAAATATGAATTCCCCTCCCTATCCTCGAAACGTGTTTACATTATGCTCGAACTAATGAGTTCGCATGCTTCCATTTGTCCAAGTCATCGCCCCTTACATGGGCAGATATAGATATAATATCGATATCTACCCAAGGCTGATCCCGGGCTTTCCCCAGATCGGACGTGATATCGAACCGGAATATGATATATCATGTTCCTACATCTCATCTCTGCAGGGTGACCTGAAAAATATCTCCTGATTTCGCCAATGAATCTCATTTATGTCCTTTTATAACTCCTTTGGGAGGCTAGTGCAAGAGTTCAGAGGGCTTCAATAAGCCCAATTCTCTGGTTCTCGCTATGGTAGCGATAGCTGATCGTCCTTACTACAGCCGGTTAGCATAATTTGCTTTTTTTCGGGATAGATTACTAGAACGAGAGCACAATTACCTTCCCCACTGCCTGTTGAGCGTTTGGCGGCAATTCCAAGCCTGGGAGGTTTAACGGTGGTGGTGTTACGCCCTTGATCCCGCAAGTAATTTCGATGCTCCGAAGCAGTCCGCCAACAGCTTTTTGCTCTGGAGTAAATACGGCCAGGTTGGCGAATGTGAGACAGTTTGGCTCGTTAAACAACCGCGCCTGACACCCGTCGTCCATATTTGCGACGAACGTAGCGCACTGTGCTATCCCCGGCACATTGTAACACGTCGGCGTTGAATGTTGAGACCCAGGCTTAGGTAGCTGGACCTTCGCCATCACTGTACCGCGACAGTCTTTAGGCCCTGGTGGTCCGGAGAATAATAGCGCAGCTATAGGGACTACAGGTTCGGTCGGTTGCGCCTGGCTACTGGTTGAAGGGCGATTTGGCGTCGCGATGCTAGTCGGTATCGCCGTGCTATTCAATGGCCATGGTTCGCTTACGTCGACTTGTGGAATGCCCGAAATTTGCGGTACTTCTGAGGCGTACGGGACGTCTGATACGGCAACATTTTCTACCATCGCATTTTCAGGTAGATTGTCCGCATCTCTAACTGTCGTCGCTCCGTCTTCTATAATAGGGCGCATCAATTCCTCCTCGACTCGGATCCTTTGCCCTAATGCGCTTGTCGTTTGCCATACTACCCCGATGCTAAGCAATGTTATCGTTGGTCGCCAATGAAGCTGCATTTTGATGCACTCTCTTCGTGAAGATGCATGTTGGGGAGAGAAAAAAGCGGAATTTCCGAGATCTATTTGCGTCGCGACAAATCTTTTGGCTTGAGACGTTGCCAAGGCGTGATGAAGTGAGTGTGTAAGTGCACCGCTCTCTTGGCGTTTCATACCTTATCGATCTAATCCCCAAGCGAACAACCCCGGAACAAGGAGCAAAACATCGATAAACTCGCGATGCCGAGGATCCATGATATAATTTCCAAAGGAAAATAGTGCCGTCTATTAACATATTTTGAAAAGCTAGGAGCAAATTTAACGAATCTAGCTTGCCTAGCAACCAATTATCCCGGCTTACTTTACAGGCCTCCTTTTGTTTCAACCCTAACTAACCGGCTAAGCATAGAGTTAGTAGCCACGCTATCTGCTATGTACAGTTCGTATTTACGAACAGCCGCATCACTTAGGCACCGAGACAGACAGCTGGTACGTCGCACCGGACTGGATATTGGTGAAGCGTGCTTCCGGAAGAATCCGACCGTCGTACTTCGCTACTACCTCCTTCACATCTCCTGAGCGATGGATATCTATCACAAACGTGGCACCGCGGAACAGACGGGTTACTTTCATGGAGTCCCAAGTGGATGGCAGCTGCGGCTGAATACGCAGGCCTTTTGCGTCGCCACTTAAACCACATAATCCCTCAATAAACGATCGGTACACCCAAGACACAGTTCCTGTGTTGAATAGCTGACTGGACCGACCTGCCGTGCGCGGATATTGTTGGTACGCGCCGCGGTAGTAATTAGGGATATATACGGGGAGTTGGCCCCTTTGCACATAGTCTTCTTCTGAAGGGCCAGGAATCATCTTCCGCAAGACATCGTATGCCCGGTCGCTCTCCCCTATCGAATACAAGCTGTGAATATAGAAGGCGGCCGCATGGTTGTACACTGATCCATTTTCAGCCGAACCTGGGTACTTCTGTGTTACACGGCCAACATCCTCCCGCATACCGCTGTATGGGGGAGCGAACATTACGGTGCCATAGGGTGTACTCATTTGCGAATCTATCTGAGGTAGTATTCGTGAGAGTTGGTCCGGACTAGTCGCTCCACTTAGAATCGACCATGTCTGCGGGTTCAGCCAGATACGACCCTCCGGGTCTTTCTTCACGCCGAAGACTACATTGTCGTCTGTAATACCTCGGGCAAACCAGTCACCGTCCCACAGATGCGTATTCGCAGCTTCGTTGACCTCGCTTGCTCCTGCGCGGTATTGTGCTGCTAAGTCAGATTTTCCCTCATGTTCACAGACATCCGCCCACAACTTCAGGGCGAACGCGGTAGCGACTGTCTGCCATCCCGATACCCCCTTTCCTTTGTACCCAACCATGTTTAGCGGATCGCACCAGTCTCCCTGCGCAATATAGCTCAACCCCCGAGAATCGCGAGCTGAAAGTAGCCAATCCATTGCCCTGCTAAAACGCTCAAACACAGTGTACGTGTCGCCATGCATTCCCTTCACGGGTACCTTAAGAAGGTCATAGTCGCCCGTCTCGGCAAGATATGCCTCCAATGTTACCGGTAACCAGATACAGTGGTCGGTATGTGGGATTTGATTGATATACTTGAGTTCAGCACCTTCTGTCAACAGAATACCATCGGGCATAGCACCGTTCTTCTCCTGTTGTGATACTGCTATCAGGAAAGCCTTGCGTGCTACTTCGGGTTTGATGTACGACATTCCCATGTTATCTTGTAGATAATTGCGCGTCTGAGGATCCGTGGTTAGCCGGTTTACATCGCCGTGATAATAACACTGGCGTGGTAGCCAGTTGTTGACGAAGTTGTCCACATGCTTGTCCGGAGTCTCGATTTGCAGACAACCTTTTCCTTTACTGATGTATTCTGCATATTCCTTCGCCGTTTGCGCGAACCCTTCCTTGCTGAGATATTTATCCCGGACCGTACGTATCTCGGTATCATCAAAGGCGGGGCCAAAGAGGAAGCGGTACTCACGCTCCTCATTTGCCTTCAGCTCGGTTTTGTATTGTACCACGGCTACCGGCGTTTCGTAGCGGGCTTCACTACGACTGAGTTCAGACTGTGCTAATGATGAGGGTGCGTGAAGACCACCTTCACCCTCAAAAGCGTCTTGCATCGCCTCCCACGAGACCGGCGCGGTTTCTGTTAGGAAGTACGATTTGTCCTTTAGGAACTTGTTCTTCCAGTAATCGGCCGCCTTCTGGTATGGCGTGATGCTGCTGCTCACTATACCGCCGAGATCCGGTCTCCATTCCGCCTCCTGATTCATCCATGACATATAACCGAATGGAAAATAGGGGTAGACACTGATTTTACGCGGCCGCCCACTCAGATTGATCACCTTCACAGACCAGAGCTCAACAACATCGTGAGTCGGAATCACGAGGGTCAGAACGACGCAAATGCCGAGATGTTCAACGGTCCAAGAGATATCGCTTTTACCAACAGAGAACACAAATCGGTCAAGTGGAGCACGCACCGGCTCATACGGTGCTGAGAATAGTTGGCCGTCTTCTTCGTCTTTGATGTATACAAAACGACCTGGATGATGAGCATAATAGTTCTGCTCAGGCTGCATGAAAGTCTTGGCCTCTAGATTCGGAGCGTGTGCGTATTTCGACGGTTCCGGCTGCATGAATTGCGCCGTCGCATATCCGCGGCAGGTAATCTGTATCATCATCTTCTGATTCCACAAGAAGCCGCCGGCCTTCGGCAGAGCGGTCGGGCTCGCCAACTCATAGCGTTCTCCGTCTTCTGTAGAGCGTAACATCGTGTAAGTCTATTCCGAGCGTCCCTTTGTTTTCAGCCGCAGCTCAGATCTAGGCACTCCGTACTTTCAATTAAAAATTTCCCGCCACTTCAGGTCCTGCGAGTGACAGCTCGGGACGGCACCTTATAAAGGGGAATGGGCCATGCATCGCAGGCCATGGACACCGCTACGCCGGTAGACGGGGCTTGGCGGGTGGCCTGCTGCATGGAATTCGCTCTCGGAAGAATATACGGGTAAAATAAATACTCCCGCTACGACGTGGGCAGCGAACCAATCCGTCGACCGGTATAGCAATCAAGTGACGCGCAGGAATCCTCCCCCAACGCGGGACGGGGGGTTGGTTTTTTTTTCTTCAAACAAGTCGTTCGATTGCCGCAGATCCATTTTCGCCTCGCTTCGATTTATGACGAGGTAATGCCGCCGGTATATTTCCTCGATGCACCTCTGCGTCGTACAATATATGCGAACTCCAACAAGCCATCATACGTAGTAGCTACGTCGTTGGCGGGATTCGCGGGACCCCGATTCGCTCGTCCTGTTTAGGTACGTATGTAGGTGGGCGGGTAGGTACGGTAGGTACTTAGTAAGAGCAGAGCTGAAATCGGGGAGGTGTATGCGAGGATTACGCTTCGTGGGTTGGGTGTTCGTGGGGGAAGCTGGCTCCATTCTGGGGGAGACTAAGCCCGTCGTTCCTATAGCTTTGCCGAAAAGAGAATGGTAGGTCCGTGGCTTAGGGGTCTGCTGTCTGGTTTTGGGGGGATGCTGGTTGTAAGGGTTGTTCGGTTAATGGATTGGGTCGTTGCATGACTAAGTCATGCATACATATATTTGCTATACTGGCTTGGCGTCAGATTTTAGCAGAAGCTGGCTGAGCTGTTAAGTAGGGGTCTTCCACGATGTCAGTAATTGAGCTCGCTGTCTTTTTTGAGAAGGGTGTTGAATTGGGGGAGAATTGTCGTTAGCGCTGAGGGCCGCGTTGTTAGCGAATGGGTGGCATGTTGGAGACGCCTACCTGCAGAAAGCTACGTCATCGTCGAAAACCTCCAGCGGAAAGATGGTAAATGAAGCTCCTAAATAAGCCAAATTTACCATTTGCTAGTTAATGATTAACTTGAGTAGAGGTAGAGCGATATTGTGGAAAGGTTTTAAGGGGGCTCAAAAGGACAAAAGTGTTAATAAAAATAGGTAATTGATCCATTCTGTCATCATTAGAGAAGTATTTAATCCAGAAGCGACTGAGAACATTCCCAACCAACTGACTGAGGAGAAATTGTGACGATTAATGTTTCTTCCATTCCAAGGGGGTATACGCTATCCAAACAAACGCTCACTTAAATACTCCCATAACAATTTAATAATGATAAAATCCAATCTTGAACAACCTTGTACAGATTTGCAAACTCCTCAACCTCACGCCCTTGTACTAAATGAGATGTGCATCGCCGTTGGTTTGGGGCAGCCCTATCGTGTTCGTGGCGTGTAGGAAGTGCTCTTGAACGACTCCCGGGTATCCGACCATTTGTCGTACGTCTGGCTCTTCTCACGCCTTCCCCATGCCGAGCTGGAAGATAGTATGTTAGCTATCGGATTCATCGATAGGTAGATGAAGGGATAGGTAACGCATACATAAATGTTGACCACATGGTGGATGGATTAGTGCTGGTGAGTGCCCGTGGGTCGCTCGCGAATTTTCTCTTGCTTGCCGCTGTTGATGAATTGGGCAAATCGCATGGTGAAGCTAGACGTGTATCGTCGACCACCGCAGCGCTTGGAGACGATGTACTCCTCTTGCATGGCAAAGATATAGACTAGTTAAATTCGCTAGTAGAGCGTTCGTCGTCTTTTGTATATATTATCTCGAAGTCTTGAGAGAGTGAAGTCTAGACTCTTTCTACTCTTGACTAAGAAACCGGCAGTTTACCTTTCATGACGAGTGGCAAGACAAGGCCAGCAGCTTTCTTACATTTATACATCTTACTCAGGACCTTGGTTCAGGGTAGGCACGAACAGCTATTTTCGTCCCGTCCCTTTCGGATCGATACCCGGGGATGATTGATGATGATGGATGACGAAGATTTTGGGGGCGGGTCTGGGATCCTTCCCTAGCCTAGCCCAGCCCTATGCGCGACGTAGGGCGGACGATGAAGTGGGTTCGTTCGTTCGGCGGGATGTTTATTGCTGACATCGATGGATGGATCCAGTGTTCGACCATGTTTCGCGCGTCGGTCGGTAGGCGGATAGAGCCAATGGGAGGAGGAGGAAATCTAAGAATAGGGCGTCATTCCGTGGCATTTTCTGGAAAGCTGAATTGGTTTGTGGTACCGCGCACACACATGCGGACATACATCGATGCATGCATGCTGCTTATCTTACGCGCAAGAGTCGGTGAGCGAGTTGTGCGTCGCAGGCTCGCAGCTGCGGGTGTTGTATGTGATGTGTGTGTTGTGTGCGACGGGTTATCGTGGGATACTAGGTAGATACGTGGGCTGAGCCTCGATCGGGTGGCTTCAGTGTATACCGCCTGTTCGGCGGTGGTAGGCCTATCTGTCGTGGATGGACGCACTGCGTAGTTGCGGTCTGCTTAATACCGTCACGGACTTGGCCGCGTCCCAGTACCGCGATTACTTCCCCTGCGCCCCTCCTTGAAAGGAGCACTTTGGGTGACCAACATAGGGAATTCTACGCGGTTGGAAGATTATCAGGTTTTATGGAACTGCACTTTGCGATAATTGGCTGGAGCTTCGATTGTGTTCACGAGTAAATAATAATTAGTCATAAGAGCGCATCATAAGATTTATACTATTGGAGTCCAATTACGATATTACATAGCTCCAAGTTATTAATCAAAACTAGGTGGGAGGTACAGTGGACGAATATTCCCATAGAGCTGCAATTCGTGGTGGTTGGGGGGTTGTGTCCAAGATAGTGAGGGGAAATAGGGGGCTGAATGATGAGAGGGAATAGGTACAATCTATTTAATATAGCGGCTTCTACAGATTATAGTGGCTTCTATAGCGATATCTGTCGATTTTATCAAACATCCACCGTGTTCGCGGGGTATGTCGACCCAATTTCTCCCCACTTCAAGTTGCTAAATGTGACCTCAGGGTGCGCTTCGATTTGTCGGATGCTCGTGGGGTTTCCCTCAGTGGCGTTGCAAGGACCAGCGCCGTCTTTAGCACCGTCGAGCCAAGACATGTTCCCTCCCTCATCCCACCAGATGCTGAAAGCTAGCACCATGCCGCGGGTCAACGCATCACCCATTGCCTCGTGGGCGCCTAGGTTCATGAACTGAGTCGAGCCAGTTGCGTTGCAGTAGGCATCGTTCGTGAACGCAACCTCTGGCACACCCTCCTTCTTCACGACCTCGGCCTTGATCACCTTGTCGCCTTGCACGTACAAGCGATGGATCTCCTTCAGCTTGCCCTCCTCGTCAGCGGGGAACTGCGTCACGACAGTAAACGGCTTGGTGGTGTCGACCGTGTAATTCTCCCCTCTTCCGTAATACTCCGGCTGGTTCAGGCGGTAAGGATTCCACCCGCATCCGTTCTTGTCGCAGACGCCACTGGCCTGGCACTCGTCGCCGGTGCAGAGGTAAGGGCCCGTCTGGTTGCACGGGTGCGGCGCGATCTGGTTGGCGCGGGAGTTGGCCTCCCAGATGTCCATCTCGTTGCAGCATGCACCTTTGCCTTCTACGTTACCCTCGCCGTTGATGAAGGGGGTGACGTAGCACTGTGCATCACAGTAACCCGTCCCCCAGGCACTCGCGCCGGTATTCAGTTCGCTTTTACCTCCGTCTGCTGCCATCTCGGAGAGGTATAGAGCGCTGTTCATGCCGCAGGGGAGGTGGCTGGCTTCGATGTCGAACGCGAATTCGTTGCCGGTGAGCTTCAGCATTTCGTACTTCTCCTTCGCTTGGTCGAGGAGATAGATACGCGGAGAGACGACGTTATCGCCGACGATCAGCTGCATGTTTAACGAGGATCCGTTCGTCTTGACACCGATGCTTGCGTAGTCGGTTTGGCCCTCCACTAGAATATGTTTTAATTATTGTAATTTATAGAAGCCTGATATCGAAAGAGGGGGGGGGGGGGGGGGGTTGATTTCACATACTAACACAGTTTTCGGCACACGCCTCTTTGGTAGGGCAAGCGGTTTCATTGGGCTTGCTTCCCCAGTTACCACAGCCGTAAGCATCGTTGCTGACTTGGTGAACCCAATGCGCCGATGAGTCAAGGACGAGGTAGTTGGTTGACTCCTTGCACCCGTCTGCCACGCTACATCGGTAGGTCGTTAACTCGGGGTGGACATCGGGGGTGTTGCCGGGCTTCTGTGCAGTAGCAAGTCCTAGGACTGCTAGACCGACAGCGAGCTTGCCAGAGGCCATGGCTTTTGACGTATTCCAACTACTCGATCAGGTGGGGATAGCACAGTCGCCGCGAGTGTGACAAGCACGCAACAACATTCCTGGAGCAACTCATATCTCAAGATCCATTATATATACCTATCTACCTACCTTCCCCTAAGCGCGTCCTAGCTTTTCTTCGACCTGGCATCATGGCGCGGACAGGAGAAACAGTCCGTGTCCGCTGGCATCCCCAGATCGAACGTCCTCCGCATGTCGACCTATTCAATGCCTATTCTGACAAATGGAACTTCAAGTGCCGACTTGGGACCTGACGATCTGGGGAAGATGGCCCGGCATCCCGGCGGGCCAATGTGTTGCACCATGGGGCTTTGAGGCTAGTCTCCTGCAGAGAAGAGCCTGAATGGGTGCACACTATAGCTTTAGTACGACCCTACGTATTTAAAAATTCATGCCGCCATGGCTGGGTACGGATCTTGCCGAGTTACATATTGATTGATATCTGAGTTCATATCGACGTTCCTGCATCGATTCGAGCCTCTGATAAATTGCGCACCCGTGCGATTCTTCGGAATGAGGGGGAATACGAGATGACGGTAGACCGGTATTCATGCCGAAGCATCCGTACCTATTCGCATTGAGATAGAAATTAAGACCATACAATTAGCTTAAGTTGGTATTGGCCTCAGTGATGTCAGATTTGAGCAATTCCTCCTTCGGAATGGGAATTATAGTTCCCTTATATTCCTACCTTTCTGTTCGAGGGTTGATATAGGGCTGATTTTGTGTGATTCACGATACTCGGGCATTCAGTCGGACGGCGGCGGTGCGAACGCTTCCACTACAGAACCCCGCACCACCTTAGGTTCCGTCTAGGTGTCAATAGCGGCTTTAGCCCAGTAGCGAACGCCTGATAATTCCACTGACTTCTGCTTGTTAAGGCACACTAGGGTTAGCAATGGCAAGAGAACGAATGATTCTAAGAGTTTCGACTCACTGCTCGAAAATTCTAGGATTTCTTCCTTTCCCAGCCTACCTACTAGGTAGCTAACCATTGCTCTTACTATATTTTCCATTGCCTTATCTCTAAAATGTTGTCCGGTTTCGTTATTCTCGAAGTTGCGTTGATCGCCTGAATCTATTGGATTGTATGAGTTTGGAGTATCCAAAGCGCCAGTGAGATAGTGGTAAAATAGCGGGCTCTAGGCCACGATACGTTGGACTATAGTAGTAACATCCGCCATCCCGCCAAATCAACGCTACACTGTGTAACATATCCCCTGTAATTATAGGGGACTTAGGGGCTTTCGAGCGCTGAAGATAACCCCAGACCCATTTATCTAAAAATGGCTTAATAATAGCTTAATAACGGCTTAATAACGGCTTTAATGCACCTTTAATTTTAAACCTATATTAATATAATTTATATTATTTAATCCCTTTTAAAAAGAGCTTTAATTTGATATTATTTTGGATATATAGATTGTGTTGTACGTATAGATGTGAGACTTTGTTTAAGCTGTTGTTGAGCTGTTGTTAAGCCGTTGTTGAGCCGTTGTTGAAAAGAGTGGGTCTTGGCTCTAAAGGAATGCGCTAAATCCCTTATATTACAGGGGGCTTAGCGGTTGAAATACAGTGAAAATATAGTGTATAAGCCACTATATACAGTGTAAAAATGATTTGGCGGGATGGCGGATCTTCAGGCTATCGCCCTCCGTCCACGATAGGGCAGGACAGTCTTAGTCTCGGTGGCTCTAGGCCACTAAAGAGTGCCTAGAACAGGCAGCCCTGCGGATAGGTCTCCATACGAATTCGTGCCTCGTTTTCCACGAACAGTCATTTGATGGCATTTTGTCGCGGACGTAAATACTGAGAATTGTAAGTATTATTGAACAATCTCTCTATTAAGCATATACTTCGGAATTTTTATCAGAAAGGTATTTCCTGCACTTTTGGTATACGGATTTGAGTACCCCTATTGGGTACATTATTCTTTTCTACGTCTCCGGGTTAACCAACAATGGCGCCCCAAAGAGGTGCCCCAGTTAAAAAGGGGAAAGCTACGAAATCAAGTTCCCAAAAAGCCCATAGCTCCCATTCTATGGTGAAGCGTCATCGTAATGATAATCGAGGGGATGGTACATCTAATGAGTTGCCCCAGAAAAAGTTTCGACAATATAATACTTCCTCAACGTCTAGTCAGAGATCTAGTCAGAGGCAGGGAGACACTTCAGCTACCCAACCTATCAGCATTGCACCATCTCAAAGGTTGAAGATATATGTTTTTGGGGAAGGTGGATTCGGCGAACTTGGCCTTGGTAATCAGAAGCATAATGGGAAGAAGCCTATGAATGTGAAGCGCCCGCGTCTGAACCACAACTTACTTCCTGATAGAGTTGGTGTCGTCCAAGTTGCATGTGGTGGCATGCACGTAGTTGCCCTGACGGCGGACAACAAGATCCTCACGTGGGGTGTGAATGATCTTAAGGCTCTAGGTCGTGAAGTAGTTTTCGAAGATCCAGGAACCGACATAGATGACGATGGGGAAGAGTATAATGGCCTTGACTATGGCGAAAGCACTCCTGGGGAGGTCGACATGAGTGCTTTAGGCCGTATCCCTAAGTTCGTGCAGGTTGCAGCCACTGACTCTGCGTCGTTTGCATTAACTGACATAGGGGAGGTATATGGATGGGGTACATTTAAGGTTAGTAAGAATAACAATATCACATTCCATGCGTTCACCATGAAGCTAACAAACTCCAGGGTTCTGACGGTGTTTTCGGTTTCACGCAGGATGTAGAGATACAGCCAACCCCTATACTAATAACTGGACTTAGGGAGATCACTTCTTTAGCTGCCGGCGCAAATCATATGCTGGCCTTGGATAGACACGGAAAAGTTTTCACCTGGGGGTATGGCGGCGAGTTCCAACTTGGCTGGAAACCAGCCTCAAGACACAACAGCCCTAAAGCTACGCTGAATCCTCGTATCTGTGGGAGTTTCACGAAACATAATTACGCCGTAAAGATCGCAGCAGGATCGTATCACAGTTTTTATATCAGCAACTATGGGGTATTATGGTCCTGGGGTCTGAATAACTTCTCTCAGACGGGGCATACATACCTCGCCGGCAAAGAGAATGCTATAGTCACCACAGCCAAGTCCGTACGGGCTCTTCGGGATTATAATATCGTTCACGTAGCTGGGGGCGAACACCACTCTATTGCAATTAGTGCCGAGGGCAAATTACTTGTCTGGGGCAGAATCGATGGACATCAAGTTGGGTTATCGGAAGAAGCATTTACCGAAGAGAATACCGTGATGGATAAGAATGAGAGACCTCGTATCCTCATTGAACCCACGATTATCCCGAGTAAGTTCATATAAGCTAGATTGGCTTCAAATTTACTAATAGGATCTCTAGACATAACAGCTAAATTCGCTGCTATTGGTACCGATACCACTATTGCTATCACGCCTGACGGCAAGGCATATAGCTGGGGCTTTTCGATAAGTTACCAGACTGGACAAGGGACAAAGGATGATGTCGAGACACCAACCCTCATCGACAATTCTGCTGTACGTGGGGAAAATATTGTCTGGGCAGGTTCTGGAGGGCAGTACTCTATACTAGCATCTACGAGCTAAAGCTAGGAAACACGGATAGTTAGGCATCTAAACTAGTGGAAACTGTATCATTTTCCATTTGATTCCTTCAAATGGACACATATAAGGCTTTGCCCTTATTTTTACTAGGATCTTGTCTGACATCCATTGTCTGCCCAGGTGAACAGCAATTGTGAAAGGGGCGCAGAACAAATGAACAAACGGCCTTGTTCAGTGTCTTTCATGTGTCTCTTATTTATCATTCATCAGTCTGTTGTTCTTATTCTATGCGCTTATTTATAAAGTGATACCAGTGTAGATTTTATATTGTTGCTTAGTAATAATCTTACCCCTTTTTACCCCTTTAGAGCAGGTGGTGACCAAGACACAAATTACTCAACTTATCATGAATTACAGGTTACTTCATATAACAGCAAGTTTGACGTTACTCTCGCATTTAGTTGCTACTCACGTCATACTTGAGAACCCGAAGCCCTTTCGTTTTGTTCAATATGGGCCGACGAATCCAATTTCACCCACGGGCTTAGATTTCCCTTGTAAGATACCAGCAGGTAAAACATTAGAACCCGATGGTGCGCCAACAGTTATGGCCATTGGAGATAAACAATCAGTCTCGTTTTCTGGGGACGCGGTCCACGGTGGAGGATCCTGTCAGCTGAGTTTGAAGGGCCCCGTCAATAATGGTTCCTGGGCAGATTATCCCTTGAAAAACTCCGGCTGGAAAGTGATCCATTCAATTGAAGGCGGGTGCCCTGCACGCAATCAAAAAGGTAACCTCAATGGCCCAAATCGAGATAGTTACTCCTTCAAAATACCGGAAGGGATCGAGCCGGGAGACTATATATTTTCGTGGACCGTAAGTAACTATTTCCCTATTCTCTTTCTATCCCCTACATGAACCCTAACCCTTTCTTATATCCCGTACATTGCACGAGTCGTAGACCCTATCATATCACCTTAATTTCATTCGCTCACAGATTACAACTGTCATGCTAACTTGAATATAAAAGTGGCTAGCTCGAATCGGCGGGGAACCGGAATACTACCAAAATTGCGCTCCGATAACTGTGTCTCCCTCCAAGATTAAACGAAAGGCTAAGACAGATCGTCGAGCGTTGCTCTCCAAGAGGGCGGAGTTTCCCGAGCTCTTCATGGCCAACATGGGTGAAGTATCAGGGGGATGTACGACTGACGATGCCTTGAAAGAACAGCTTGCGATTGCATTCCCCGATCCAGGTTCTTCGATTGACCACCCAGAAGGTACAGCGAATCTGTTCAAGCAACAGTGCGATGGGAATCCCCGAGCGAGAAAAGGTCAGGGAGAGAATTTTGAGGCTAACCCGACCTCTACGCTAAATTACGGATCGTCACCCACCCTATCTCTTTCTTCCACCTTCGTAGCTTCAGCTTCCCCGGTACCCTCGTCGTCATCTGCGGAGATGGCGTCAACGTCCACATCTGATCTACCAGTAGATTCTACCTCGGCTCCTGAAACATGTATTGAGAGCCACCTTACCTGTCTTGACGATGGCGTCCATTTCGCGATATGTACTGGTGGACAGTTGACAGGACCCCAACCTGTGCCAGCTGGATTCAAGTGTAAGGTTGGGTCTGGTGTTGGACTTGACACTTACCCAGCGTAGCATCCTTTCCCTTACCCACGGGATACTAGTTTAGGGTTGCCTTCATATCCCAGGCATTCGAAATGCAGTTGGGACGATGTTGCATTTGATGAGCCCTACCGCACGCGTAATTTTCCAAGGTTGTTAAGGATTATCAATTACCCTGTCTAAGAACCTATGTACTTTCAACGTAACTCTTTGCTAACGTAGAATTAATATACCAGGGTTACCCGTTGCTATACTATGTCGTAGTAACACTCTATGCACGTTTTGTTTCTCCGTGGCGTCGTATACAATTTCTTTATTTTCCTTGTCTACGATGTAGTATGGTTGCAACTTACCAAACCTATAGCTTTTTGGCTTCTTGTCAAGTCTAAGATAGTCATTGCCAATAGCGCACATGATGTAATATAAACCGTGCAGTCACCCTGTTGAAGTCGAAACACCGGGGAATCTTTAGACTCATGTATTACGCCGAAAATAGTCGAATAGGGCGTGCAGTATATTGATTTCTCGAGTTCTTGGTAGACGATAAAGGAAATAGAGGGACGCTTGAAGAAGTGTAATATCTCAGTCAGGGGTTGTGAAACCCTTGTCCAATAAGTACCCAGTATCGTATGCCTTAAATGATATAATATCAATATAGTATAGAAGGCATAGGCTACGTCACTCTATATAGTAAACAAAAGCTAGCCTTTTGCAGTCCGACTAGAAGATTTCAGCTTTCGGTCTGGGGAATTCGTAACCTGTGACCTCGATGCCTGTCAGATGTAAACGCAGGGCGGAAGCCAAGGTCAGACGCGGGAGCTAGGCGCTACTAGCAAGCATCAAAGTGCTGACATGCTGACAGAGTGGGAATTAGCGTCGATTTTTAAAATGCCATAACGCCCCCATAACTACCGTATTGTAAGCACTAATTTTATTAACTGTACACGCGTTACTCACTAACTAGTAGGTACTGTCTGGGTGGGTATTCTAGGTATTCTAGGTGTTATGCGTCGGTAAGTGTGTACGAGTCTTGGTACTTACTGCTCCTAAAAGAGACAGAGATAAGACTCGATCGGATCATCGAGGACAGAGCGCTAAGGCTTCCGTGTACGGCCCGGGAGGATTGATCAGCATTTTTACCTTGGAGTTCCTTTTTTTTCTTCACCAAATCGGCAATAGAGATGCTTGGAAAACGCTCACTCGGGACCGCTGGTACTCTGGTAATCTGGTCAATGATCACCCGTAACCGTGTCCCCGAACCCCCCTAGCGAGCCCCCATTTTCCTACCCACGGGCCGACGGGGCTAGAACTTTGTAGACCTCGCCATAGGTCCACAACGGACTGGAAAAGAAGCAGGGCTACCAAAGAACCCCGTTTTATTGGTGGGTAGTGCCGAAGACGAATGAATGAACGAGTTGGCCTCTCAACTGGCGCCGATCGTTATTGGGAGGTGGTTCCAAGGTTCTGATTTTCGACCGGGTTTCTTCGAACACCCACATCCATGGTAACATGAGGCCTGCGAGGTTGATAATGAGGCATGCATTGCTCGCAGAGTGAATCGACGATGCCATCAGTTTGATGCCGGGAACCATCCGAAAGTTGAAACTCGCTCGGATCACGATATTGGTCGCTATCCTACTTACCGTATTGGACGAAAAGTGATTGATCATAACCCCACGGTAGCGGCCAGCGCAACCACAACCAGGACCTGCAGGACCTAAGAATGGGGGTGATCGCCGCGCCACATACGCTGTAGCTACAATAGTCACAGCAGTTAAATGTCGTGTGGAAGATGATGAAACTCCGCTCTCTCTCCCGCTCTCACACATCACTATCTTGTTGATTGCCGGCCGGGCATGTCGATAATGCCAACAACCGCGCCAAGCGAGTCATTAAGAAGGCATTAAAACTATCGTGTACGCAAGCGCCGCATTCGAATTCTACTAACCACCAACTCTCCCGCACTATCACCACCACTCACATGGAGCCGATAGGGCTAATGACCTAGTTGGTTAGCGTACAGCTATCACAAGATGTTGTTTCTACACTACAGAGTATTTGCACAATAGCTCTTAACAGCTAAATTTCCTATCTAGGTAGGTTTTTACACTGGTTTGGCCACGAGATTTACGTAACATGTTAAAGATCTACTTCTAAAACTATTGACTGCTTGATAGCCTTTACTGAAGCTATGACTGCTATGCTCCCTCAACACATCAGACTTCGAACGTAATATAAGGCAAGAAGATCTAAGCGGGAATCGGAAAGATCCTAGAACTATGTCACCTATTATGGCGATGAAAAGACATAATTTCCGGGGATACTTTCATATCTTTGGTTTTACCTGTTCCGGTACCGTGATTGTACGTCAATGGTTCGTGTGGGATGCGCATAAGATGCTTCGGTATAGGTATAGCTCAGGGGGGAAAGGGGACCGACCCACGTGATAATTATACGGGACGCGACAGGGGATGAGGGGGCTCCTTTTTCATATTTCATACTGGCGAGCCAACCATATCAACTTTGCCAACTTCATAGCTTCTCCCACATTTCACCTTTCCCACCATAACCTGCCACATCCCACATCCAAACATCTCAGTCTTGATATCCATACTCATACTCTCGATAATTTTACCCAATTAATACGGATACACTACGCCATGCTCGAAGACGGATCCGTGCAAGACGTGGTCTTGGTGACACAGTTACCATCGGATTCATGGTTTGAAGGGTTCGCTTTGCGCCCCAATGGCAAAATCCTTACCTCCCGATTAGACGAGCCGGAACTATACACATTTTATGCGGAGGACCCGGACACAACGCCGGAGTTAATATACAATTTCGAAGAGCACGCCAATGGCTTAATCAACGTATGCCCGTTACCGGGCGGTCACGACACCTACCTCGTCCTATCAGCAATTGTCGACCTAGTTAACATAACATTCGAGGAATTTATCGTATGGCGCGTGCAACTTAGCCCCGATGATAGCAGTCCGCCGGAGGTAACGAAAGTATGCGACATTCAAAATACCGGCTTTTCGATTGGTCTCATTCCAGTTACAGAGCGCATATTCTTAGTACCGGACTCCTTTAAAAATTGTATCTGGCGCTTAGATATAGAGACGGCCGAAGTCTCATTATTTGTCGCCGATGAAACTATGAAGGCTCCCCCGGGCGAGGGTAATTTCTTCGGCCTGAACCGGATGCGCGTCACGAAGGACTACCTATGGTTTACAAATACAAGTGCCGGTATGCTATGTCGCATACCAATTGAGCCTGATGCGACAGAGGGTATCCGCATAACAGGTGGCGTGCAGATAGTGACGGATGACATCCCTCATTGCGACGGGTTGACAATGTCGAGAGATTCGACCGCCTTCTACACGGTCAGTTACATGGACGGCCACGTATGGAAGGTTAGCGTCGACCCCGAAACTGGGAAGGGCACGACAACTATTGTTATGCGAAGCTTAGCCTCTCCGACAGCAGTCGAATTGCACTACATCAACGACAACCCGAAGCTGTTTATCGTATGCTGCGGAGAGATCGAGATGAACTGGTTCGTGCAGGATAACCAAAATCCTTGGAGCGAAATCGCGAATATCAACTCGGCAGTGACTGTAACGGCGGTTACAGTAGAGGAGACGGTCGAGTAGGCAGGCTTCATTCAGGATGGCGCATTTGGGTGGGAACTGGTGTTCGATCTGTTTTTGCATGCTAGCGCGCATCTATGATCTATGTAATGACTACTGGCCTATATCTTACTTATACCCCTATGGCATGTCATAACTACCTGTACGCATATTACAACATAGCATCTAATGAAGAAAAATAAATCTTCAAATTTCAAAGTCATGAGCTCCTAAATCGCAGTGTGTGCCGACTAATGGCGCCATGGGGAAGACTAAAGAAGCAAGAAGAAAAAAAATCCACTGCAGCTATGGTCCCTGAATCTGCGGCAGCGGGAGTGAAGCCGAAGAAGGCCCTAGTCTCCTTACGTAGAGCAGAAGCTGCTAACGTTTCGGAATTCGGAGTTGAATCCGGTACCCAATCTAGCAGCTTAGTTGATCCTTCATATGGTAACTACCAGACTACTAGTAATAACTACCTGCCTAAGGTATGAATCTGTATGCGCGTATGGTGGACCATGGCACCTTATACGGAGATCAGTAATTTTTTTTCTTCGCGTCAGTGAGGCTTTGCAAATCGTTGACCCGTTATAAACCCCCTGATGCATTCTACCCTGGCCGCTGCTCTCCCGGAATCACTTCCCCGCCATGCAGGTTAATGTCGTTATGGCAGGATCCTACCGCCGCTTGCACCTCTAATAATTTAAAAATTTTCCAGAACGAACTTCTCCTACATATCCATCCTTCTACCCATGAACCAACCTCAGCAGTAATTACATAATATCTCTAATTTTGACTAAGTCACCAACGCACTGGTCTTCCTTTTTACCGTACCAAGAACCGATCGTTGTCGGAAGTGGCACAGCCGGGACGCAACCCCCGGAATGGGTACTGAGAACCATTCTCACAGCGACCCATGTCGTGCCGAGTCATCGGTACGAGCAACCCAAACGGAAACCACTAAGACAGTAGGCCTAAACGAAATGTAACCCTTTCGGCCCTCGGGATGAAAGACTTCGAGAATGAATACATCCCGAGGTCGTAATAGACCTCGAAAGAAGCACAGGCTTTATGCTCCGCTCACTAAAAAAGAAATAGCCAATTATGTTTCACTAAAGCCCTACTAAACACCCTGTACGGGTCTGTTGAAGCCCTACATAAATTATAGTGCAGACGCTGGAACCAATCAATTACAGGGCATTTCCCGGGGTCTGCTGCCGCTTCGGGTCCTACTACACAAAGTGAGTAATACTAACAGCTTAGTTCAACCGCTAAAAAAGATCGTCTACAACAGAGTTGGTTAGCTTCCACCACCAGCACGGATCGATGATACGTTCAAACTTAAGGCAGTACCTCCCGCCCGACACGATGGATCAAACTACGTACATAGATGGATATACCACTTGACGTCTAACAGCACAATCTGGGGTAAACCCCAAATATCTATGCAAACGCTTACGAGCTCGCTGTAGCTAGGACATCATTATGCGTACGGTACCACTTTGTGTGACACCGTCACCGTTGCAGTCCCCAGTTACCGAGAAGAATATTATCTAGATCTAATCTAGCATATGCATGGTGCAGCTTACGATCCTTGGCATACCCCCTTCCCTATGAGGCGCAATTCCTTTGACAGGGCGACTGAAACGTAAAGGCCAACTCTAGATCATTAAAATAGAAGTCTTGGAATATGCCGAAAATTGTTCCCGTATGGATTTATTTAAAATTTTCACCTTCGGAGAAACGATATAGCTCAAGACGATAATATACCAACCGTGGCAGCTCGTGAAACCATCTCCAAGCGATTATATTCCCCTATAATATATCCACCTAGGTACATATCTGCCCAGGTGAGTATCAAGGTAAGGCCAGTGGAGACCAAAAAGCGACAACGCCATCTTAACAAGAACACCCATTTATAAATATTTCTAATCCGCCATTGCTAAACAACCGAAACTAATTATAGACTTCAAATTTTAAGGACGGATCCTACGATATCAGTTGTCGACAGATCGCTTTAAGAGTTATGACCTCCTAAAGAGCAGTATGGTTAGGAGACAATGCTCTGCATTGAATGTAAAGGGGAAATATCTTGACTTTTAACAATTATAGATTATATAGCAGCGGCAACTCGAGCACTAGTCATTAATACAACTCATTTGGATAAGGTTTGTAAACTTAAGAAATTATATAGAAATAACTACCACCAGGTACTTTGGCTTAGAACAATATAACAAGAGTTGACTTTTTGAGGGATTGCTTATGGAGCTTACTGAAGCTAAAGGGTTAGGTGACGTTATGACTACGCACTAGGTAGACGAGACATTCCAGAGTCCACGAAAGATTGAATATCTTCATGCTGCGAACGGTCCAAGACACGAAAAGGTCTTTCAAGGGAGAAAGATTCAATAGTGTTTTTTTTTCTTTTCTGAAGACCCGGTTCCATCTCTGGTGACGTTGATATTGATCACGACATGTTTCTTATCGCCAACACGGTGCTTTTTCTCTCATGACGCGACGAAATATTTCTCAGGGGCTCTCATACGATCACATTACGGTCATGATTATCTAATCGATGACAAGTTGAACGTCTTCTACAGTAAACATAACTCAAGTAGGTAAATACCCGCTCAAGAGTAGATAAACAAGCCTGGAGAATTCAAAAAAACTTCAATATTTTCGAGAGTATCCCAATATCCATTCATCGAGCCAGCTACTATTAATACAACCCAATCGCCAATTTCCAATATTTTCATCCGAGATATCATCCAACATGTCGAAGAACGCATACAACCAGATCGATGATAAGTCAACTGGGGACTTCTCTTCGGAAGCCCCCTCCGGTCAAGTTTACGACGAATCTTATACTACAAAGGGGCAAAATGATGGCGGCATCCCGGTGATAAAAGATGACGAGCGAGTTGAGGACCCCATCAACCCTAAGGATGCAGATTCCGATCAACAATTAGGTGAGAACTGTTGTGCAATAAGAGGTAGTAACATGTCTGAGATACTAATATTCTTTTTCTTCTAGCCCGTGACGACGCCGAAGCCATCGATCAGAAGAATGTGTTGAAGGAGAGGACTCGTGGCAAGCAGCCAGGTGGCTCTTATAAGGAACCGACTGACGAATCGTTGGGTCTAACGGAATGATTGAAGCCTCGGTTTATATAGACCCATGGTAGACATCATGTCAAATCAACTTTTCTTAATTATTCATAATAGTTTCAATTTGTAGTAAAGTGCCATGAAGGTGATAAATATTTTTGTCATCAGGACCTAGGTAATTCATCCCTATTTGAAGGCAACGGCAACACAACAACTTATAACCCGCATGCCGAACAATTGTTACCCAAACGCAAACATATTGATTAAGATATCGAATGAAATAACCATCAATTAATGAGTGGCATTGTCATAAGAGTATAAACCGATTAACTAATCCTAAATTCTAATCAATCAATACGTGAATTATTCAGTTAGCCATATTTTCACCACATCGCAAGACAGTACACGATTTCAAGACCCAATCTCTCGCAGCTTCTCCTTCGCATTCTCTCTGGCCTCATCAGACACATTCTGGTTGTTGATACTGGCCTTTAACCCGCGCGCACTAGCAACAACAGCATGTTAATTCAACTCTCACACAACTTTGAGTGTTCTCTTGTGGAGAACTTACACATTAGCAGGATCTTTCTGTTCTCCCTGCGATTGCGCAGTGCCAGTGACCCCACGAACGTTGTTCGAAGCGTCGACGGGCTCGCCAGTCTCCCGCTCGAGAACTTGGCGGGAGTGCTCTTTCGCAGCTTGGGAAGTTCCTAGGAGGCTGTGAGTGAGTTATCCGGTGATTGATAAGTAGACTAATACTTACGTGGATTGCTGATAGTGGCCTTGTGGCCCCTGTATACGTTCTCCGGGTCTCGCTCGGAGTCGGCGGACGCGGGTACTTCCTGTTGGATATCGCTGTAGTTGTCTTGGTCGGCCATTGTGTTTGTTGTCACTTTTGAAACTGCTATGGAGAAATGATGGCGATGATAAGATTTGATTGAGTTGATTGAGATCGAACGACTATTGATTTTTATAGAAAGATAACTTGAGAGATATTAGGCAATGGCTCTATATTATTGATTGCCATGTTTGTGTTAATTACTGGGTATTCTAGTGGTTTGCTGCCATCATGTTGTGTTCCAGCGTACAAGGTCGTGTTTGGGAATAAATGGTGACAGGTTATGATCTCATCGTGAGAACATCATTTCAAATGATGATAACGTATCGTATGGTAAGATTGAAATTTTGCTTTTGGAACTTCAAGGAGGTCGCTAGACCGCTTATTTTTTGTATGGAAACCGCATCTCTTTTCCGATTGTTGTCATCATATTGAGCCTCGCAAATGTGATGAGTCAACATCTAAGCATTGGAACGAGGAATAATGAGGTAATATATAAGTTGTTGCAGGTAGCCACATCTGGAATAAGTAATATTACACGGCTTCTATGGCGATATGAAGGGACCTTGACGTGGGTACGTCATGGATTTGATGGTGGCGTCCGGGATCTAATTGAAGCCTTGATACTTTCCGAGATGCTATGAATCACCAAAGGCAATTTCATCTCACCTAGGTACTACTTCGTTAATATTATCTAGTGGTAGGCAATAAATCACCCTTCTTCAAGATACTTAAATAATCTTGTGCTGAAGGTAACTGATTCTGTTACCATCAACCCAAGGCAAAAAGTCATCCTCACCTAGCATCACCTTTACGGAGTGTAGTTTAGGCTGTGGGTAGCTTGTTAAGCAACTCAGCTGTTGAGAGAATTAGGCGTGATGGCGATTGGACCTAGTAGAAATATGTACTGTAATTTCCAACGGGTCGATTTAGGGCTTCTTGTGTAACAACATCGCTGTTCGCCTCCCTTATTACCATCGCTTCTGTATCATGACGCTCCTATTTGTGGCCTAGTCTGGTTATGAGAGCTGTCGGATTTGAGGAGCGCGTTTTGAGCCTCTTAGATTAACACAACAAGGCAAGACTTCTGTTTCGTAGAGTTTACCACTCAGTATTGACATCCGGGTATGCGAACGAGTGAAAGCTTGAGTAAGCATAGCTTTCTTGTTCCGGTGTAACGACACACAGGCGTTTCGACTGGCCACCCCGGCCTGCACATCTGGAAACAATCTCCGTAGTGCTTGATAATAACATCATCTGAACCACCAGTTTACAGAGGCGTTGAGGTTGCCCTCTGTACCATCGCTGGCAACGCTGTGCCACCAACCCATAGGAATGAATAGGGCATCAGTGGGATTTACGAGCACTTCACTGACGGTCGCATCGTCCCAAACGGCTTCATGTAATAACTGACGTTCGCGGCCTTCCATCATCTCTGTGCCTCGGAATCGTGAGTTGCCGTTTAGGCCAAGTTCCTTTCGCACGTGAGCATAGATTCTGTCCCCACGGTCCGGTGTCATGAGACGTATCCTTTTGGAACCGATTATTTGACAAAACAAATTCGGATTAGGATCGCGGTGTAAAGGAGTGTAAGTTGGTTGCAAGCCGAGCCAAATACTTGAACTGTATATATCCCCCTTACCGGCACTCTTGACAATGTCAGGCACGGGCAAGTCTCCGAAAAGAGGTTCGGGCAGGTGACTCAAATCCGATTGGGCTACATAGAGATTCTTCAGCCGTTTGCTGGTGTCCCTGTTTTCATTGAATTGGCATGCGGCTATCATCAAGGCCATGGGAGCATCGAATTGTTGAAAAGTAGATGGATTATTGGGAGAGCTTGTTTCATTAATTATCGATGTCACTATGGATTCAATCATCCCAATCAATGGAGGCTCTCTATCCTCATGTGGTCTGCGAAGCCATTCCAGGAACGTCGATAAGATCCCATGTTCCGAATTCGGCTTGGTGTGTAGAGGGCTACGAGGAATAGTGAATTCGTATGGAAGAATTTCATCCGCAAAGGATTGGAAGTAAGGCGAGAAGCTGGACCCTTTTCCACTGAATTGGAACCATCTTTCATTGGCTGAGAATTTGTGAGAAGCTCGAAGAAGTAACGGAACTTTAGGATCCCATGCAATTTGACGAAAAGAATCTATGTCAATCTTTCCTTCTACTGCTTCCACGCCGAAGTGGTGCCGTTTATCGGTAGACGTCGACTGAGATCGGGACAGTTTCTTTGAGCCATGAGAGACATGACCGAATGAAGCCAAGCGTGAGTTGAGTCCGGGTTTGGGTCTGAGTCTAAGGCTGCGAAGCATCTGCGAGAAATAGGTAACCTAAATATATAACGTGAAAGGGTCAAAATAGCGCTATTTAGCTGGAATATGTGAATCAAAAATCAATTAGCATCTTATGGGTTGAACGTGGTTAAGATAATCCGTTGTATGAGGGTTGTAGATTCGATGTTGGAATTATTTGATTTTAATGAAGAATTGCGAGAATGAATTGAGCAGATTGAGCTACCAATATTATGTAATCAGTCATACCTTAAAATTTTAGGGTCTGCGCACAGACCACATATATCATATCTACTACCTCCAGTTTATGGAATTTGGCTTTGGCAACTGCCCAACTGCAGGCGGCTGCAACTGGCAAGACCCTGCCGGGCTGGGCTAGACTGGGCTGAATCCTAATCCTAATCCCTAATCCTAATTTTGGTAGCCTCTCCCACTGCTCCTCTTCAATCCCCGCCAAAACTTCATCCGTCCAAGTGCATCACCAATATCACCACCGCTTAATCTTCTTAATATTCGTTCACCATTGCATGATACTATCTATCTACTGAAAATTCCTCGGGGGAATAGTTAATTCCATTTTTCTATTCCTGCCCTCACATTTTCCCCTTCGTTTTGCTATTCTTCCGCACCATGCAGGTGCCATAGCTTTTTGTCTTCTCCCAACCACGTGAAGCAGACGGTCTGGCGGGGTCCTTCAACATTATACCTCTCCATCGTCGCTCCTAGATAACCTCATCTATTCGACGAACCCGACGATCGAAATCTACGCGCCCGTTCGTCTCTATACATCATGTCTTCTTCCTCAGGCACACCGGAGTCGTGGATCTCCTCATTCTGCTCCCTCCTGGGCCACGAGTATTTCGCAGAAGTCTCTGAAGAGTTTATTGAGGATGATTTTAACTTAACCGGATTACAAACTCAAGTCGCAATGTACAAGGAAGCGTTAGAGGTAAGCCAAATTTTGCTTTTGGAATTTTTATAAAATTTTCAAATTTTATCCCCTATATGGTCCCCCACTAACAATTACTCTAGATGATACTCGATGTCGAACCCGAAGACGACGACGAAGAAGATGATGAGGATGAGGATGAGGAAGACGAGTCAATCGAGGGTGTCGACCGTGTGCGACATGGAGAACGACGTAACCATAGCCGGATAGCGAGTGATCTCTCTGTGATCGAATCATCTGCGGAGATGCTCTACGGCCTTATCCACCAGCGTTTCATCTGCTCACGAGCAGGTATCCAACAGATGTCCGAGAAATATGAGCTAGGTCATTTCGGCGTCTGCCCTCGCAGTCATTGCGAACTATCTCGAACTCTCCCCGTTGGCCTCTCCGATATACCAGGCGAAGAGACGGTGAAGCTCTTCTGCCCCTCATGCCTCGACGTCTACGTACCCCCTAACAGTCGATTTCAGACTGTCGACGGTGCCTTTTTCGGTAGAACCTTTGGCGCTCTATTCCTTCTTACCTTCCCCGAATATGATCTTACAAAACGAGGGGCCGATGTGCTTGCCAACGCGCGCGTCAGTGATGATGATAAGGAGATGCTGAACGGCATGTACACGTGCAATATCGCCCCCGGTTTAGGCAAGGGTAAAATTTACGAGCCTCGAATCTACGGTTTCCGAGTTGCGGAGGTTGCAAGATCAGGCCCAAGGATGCAGTGGCTACGAGACAAACCAGATGATATAACCGACTTAGACGAAGCACGCCGCTACGCGGAGGATAACCCTGACAGTGAAGATGATGACGAGAGTATGAATCTTAACGGACGTCCTGTACGGAGGCTACGGCCGCGGAGGCGACATGGTCAGGAAGGAAGCCCGATGGCGGTGGAGACGAACGGTGCAGAGTCCGAACTCTAGGAAAAAGAAGTGTCTATTAGCAGTGACCCAATAGGCAGTGGTGGCGCTGCCGTTCGCCCTTCGTAGGCTTCTGCACCTCGTCCCCCAAACTAAACACGAAATCGATCATAATGAATTCTACCTAAACATATGGAAAACGTTTAGGAACGTATGATCGTAAATTCTTCCACCTCTACTCTTTATGTACTCGTCGTTGTCTCAGGCGATAGGGAATTAGACGGCATAGACGATTAGTTCGTGATACCAAATAGGAAACGGAATGAAAGGAATGAAATGAACCCTCCCCTATTCTTCTTCTCTTACCTTGCATGGCCGGCGTTGGTAAATAGTTTGATGTTCCTAGTCCGGGCCGGCTTTTCTTTGTAGCCTGATTAGCGTCAAGGGGGGGGAAGGGGATAGGTAACAAACTCTGGACGGGGGCATACGAGATGGAATTTTGTGGATATGTAATTCGAGTCGATGAGTTTATTTTCTTCGTTTATACTTCGTATCTAAGGGAGTCGAGGGCTCTTATAGGTTCGTTGTTATTACCGTAATAAATTTGTTCACACACCTGCATCTATCCTACATACAAGTTAATGATTGAAGGCCTAATTGAGACAAAAATTCTCTTTTCAGCTGCTTCATTAAGAAACAGTTCGATTATCTTCTCGGATAGGTGTTATGCATGGTGATCAATTATTGTATGATGGTAGAGTTGAAGTGCAGTCTGCAGCTTACCACCTGGTACCCAAGTACTAGGTACTAGGTACACTAGGTACCTACTGGTAGGCATTTAGGGAGTTGGACGCTTAGATTGATAAGTTGCGCGAGATCTAATAGAAAAATCATCGCGACAAGGATGTTACGGAGATTAGACGGATAGTTGTATTATCTCCAGGGTCGTCATTAATGTTAAAAGCGATGAAGACGAAGATACTAGTGGAAGTCATGAGCTAGAGCTAGACTTGTCCCGAGAATTAATATCGAGTCGGAGCAATTATACTAAAGCGAGTGGGCGGTCTATTACAAATGTTCCTTTTAATATGACTGGCTGTTGTTGGATACGCCGAGAAGCTACGGCGATGATATACGAACGAGACAATCACAGAAGGAACTTCTCTGCCAATTCTATCAGCCGGTTCCTCAACCCGGCTCCATCTGGTGGGGTCTTCCTGGTAACGGATGAGGTACCTAGCGGTACAAGCAAGCCCCTGCTAACCCGTTCCGTCATTTTAGTTTTCGTGAACCTTCAAATCTAGAGCCGATAAAGGTCACGTGAATGACGCTCATTCTGATTATGCAGGACGGGGAGATTATTTGAAAATGACATTGAAAAGTACCCGAGCTTCGATAATTGCAATTCTTATATACCACACTCTATCCCACATTGGGTATCACAGTGTGTTACGGTTGGCTTGTCACTCTTACCGGGCACAGGGAAGAGACATCCACGATTCCATGTTACCACAGAATATTGGCGGTCTGTTATATATATCATGATCTGGTATGCCCTTCCTTGGGTCGGATGAGGCGTCGAGTTCCACGGCATATGTAGGTTGCTAGCTGGTAGTTAGGAAGGATGCAGCGTGCAGGATTTGAAAGTTAGGGTCAGTAAGTCGGTTTTATGTCTACTTAAGTTGACATATAACACAAAATCTGGAGATCTGACCAATGAACGAGTTGCCGGGATTTGAGTCTTTTTGGTTGGCAACACTGGAGATGTTGAGAGACGTGAGATGTTGATCTAGATTAAGTATGTAGATGCTGGACATTCATGCGTGAGAAAATAAATATGGAGGTGTCTTAAGTTGTTTGACTATGTTACGCATAACTCATTGTATACTATTAAGTATCTATGTTGATGTTGATGTGTTGAAGAAATGACATCGCAGACCTTCTTTCTTGGTACTCGCGCTTACTCATCCTCTCGCAACCCACTTTGACTCAATTCGATTCAATCCAATCCAGTTCAACTCATCAACATCAGGCGATATTCTAGCTATTCAGTCTCAAGTACATATTCTCATACCTGTTTCATATCATTAAGTCAAAAGCAGCGGCAATTGCTATTTAGTCGTATCGAATAGGTAACAATTAACTTATCTCTCTTCATAATCAATTATGGATTATGTAATTCGCAAAGTTCTATCCCTCCGAACCCGAGATGAGGTGATTGAGAGCCGAATAAGAGATCCAAACGGATAAGCGAATGATCTCTACAAGGGCAACATAACACTTAATTGTGAAACATGGCCTAATCAAGGATGAATCTGACAGGCCAAGGCTTACTGAACCCGCCAATACGGCCTGCACGGCATAGATACTGTATTATATAGGCATTTTATATGCAAATACATGCGTATATACGCACTTTATGTAGGTACATAAGCCCGTCTTCTGCACCCGATGCATCTAATGCTACCTTGCATAATACTTGACGACCCCCATTTGGCTCGCCGTTCAGTCGGATGAGTCGAAATGATGGCAGGTCCATGGAGATGACCCACGGGGACCATGAGTTATGTACGTGCTACCCTTGGCGACATCCATGAAAATGGTACCTTGGACGGGATTCCACGAGGCTTCGAGATGCACAAGTCGGGGGTGCGGGTGCGGTAACTGGGGGTACTTGTTATGTACCTAAAAGAGCTGACGAATAGGGAATTTCTCGGCCTGACAAAAAATCGAGACGCCACGCAGACCACGCTTCTGCTTTCCCACTGAATTCCCACAGGTTTTTTCCCACTTCCAAACCACCTAAGCACCTAAGCAGTCTGTGCACCAATTCTGTCACGTCTCGCTTGTAACTGACAAAAGCACCGAGACTTATGATCTACCGCATGATCTTTGTCAGAACTATCGATATCGAGGTCTAGTGCCCCTTACATCAGAAGTTGTATGGGTGTGGCCGACATGACGATGAGTTGCCTACTTGTACCTGGTTCGGTGAGCAAGTGTGAAGTGGAGGAGTCTGGTGATACGGGCGCAGATACTTCAGTACATCAACCAAGCTAGAAGTGGGGTATTATAAGGTTGACAACGCCTTCTATACCTCAACTGTATTAATCCCGGCATCGTCGACCGGTCTAGCTTGTGTGCCCCGGGAAGGAACCCTTGGGTACCTAGCCCGGTACCTAGTCACATACCCCGTCTAACCCCGTCTGATTCCCCGTTTGGTCCCCGTTCTCTAAACATGTCCAAACAGGCTTCGAAGGCTATGCACTTATCGGTGATACAGTGGAGCACTCGACTAGAACTCTTTGCCCAATGCTACGGTTACGCGAAAACATGCTCCACTCATCATAGATATCAGACGGGGAGGAATTGAGAGGAATTTTTCTATGTGGGAGGGTTTCTTCTTCAGAGTGGATTGCAATGGAATGGATTGATAATCCCAATCGGTTGCCAAGAGCCGAAAACCTCAGGTCCTGGTTTGAGCCGCCGCGCATTTCCTATTAGAGGATCCATACCTTTGCCTTCTTATTACTTTATTATACTTGAACACCCTGCCTTTCACCGTACATTTGTTTTTGTTTTTTTGAATTGTCATCCTGTGGTCTCCTCCTTTTCTACGGAAGTCTTGATAAAGACAGCATCTTTCTTTGGATTTGCTGGTTTCTAATCCTTCCTAGGGTGGTCGACTCTTGTTGCTTAAGCGGCACAGGATTCAACTCAACTACATTGGGTTAGCAGTTGAGGTTTAACTCACTATTTGTTGATAATATTTTTAAGGTGGACACGAACATACTTTCACCACAGCAACTAATTTCTATATTCTGTCATAAATTTCCCGATTAGTTATACCACTAATACGACATCTGTGTATGCTGAAAAAGTCACACGATTAATAAGGTAGCGCTAGCGCAACCTATTCCGTCGCAATAATGGCGGACAAGGACACCGAAAAACAGTATGAGCCGACCCCTTCGTCTAAGAGTACGCGGCCGCCATCCTCAAATTCTACCGCAACGGTAAACCCAGAGGAACAGCGTGAGACCGCTAGACAAAATAATCCGAATGGCTTCTCGCGCATCAACACTGGCGTTTCGGTTGAACAAGCCGAAGCTGACTTTGCCGAGCTTCAGAGGGAACTCTCTGGGCTCTCTCGAGCAAGTCGTACCCGGAGTAGGAAGTCAACCGATGTTGAAAAAGGCCATGCAAGCATTGATTCTCCCCAGTCCGACGACTCGGTTGAGATATTCGACCTCGAGACGACTCTCCGAGGTGATTTAGATGCTGAAAGAGAGGCGGGCATTAAACCGAAGCATATCGGTGTTTACTGGGATGGACTAACGGTTAAAGGAATGGGCGGCACTGCCAACTTTGTGAAGACATTCCCCGATGCCTTCATCGACTTCGTTGATTATTGGACCCCCTTGATGAACCTACTCGGAAAGGGTCAGAAGGGTACCGAAGTTACGTTGCTGGACAACTTCAAGGGCGTCGTCAACCCCGGTGAAATGGTTCTCGTATTAGGAAAACCGGGCTCTGGATGCACGACTTTTCTAAAGTCGATTGTGAACCAGCGATGGGGTTACACAAGTGTTACGGGCGATGTCCTCTACGGCCCTTTCACGGCTAAGGAGTTCGAGCAATACCGTGGCGAGGCAGTCTACAACCAGGAGGACGATATCCACCACGCTACCCTAACCGTGGAGCAGACTCTTCGCTTCGCGTTAGATACGAAAGTATCTAACAAACTCCCGGCAGGTACCACGAAGAGCAAGTTCAAGGAAGAGGTGATCACGATGTTGCTGAAAATGTTTAACATCGAACACACGAGGAAGACTGTGGTTGGCGATGCTCTGGTCCGTGGTGTTTCCGGTGGCGAGAGGAAGCGTGTCTCGATCGCCGAGATGATGATTACGAATGCCTGTGTTCTGTCGTGGGACAATAGTTCACGCGGGCTCGACGCGAGTACTGCTTTTGACTTGTAAGTTCTTATTAATCCCTCTTCTAAAACCCCTAAATCATGGAGGATCACTCGGGGTTATGTAACATTGAGAGTTCTATTCTACCCCTTTTGGGTTTTTTTACAACCACCGACACAAGCTTGAAACTTCTAGACCTATTCGCCAAAGACGCATTTACTAACCCGTCATTGTAGCATCAAGTCACTTCGAATCCAGACCAACCTCTACAAGACTTCTACATTTGTCTCGTTATACCAGGCTTCCGAGAACATCTACAAGCAGTTCGATAAGGTTTTGGTTATCGATGCTGGTAGGCAGGTGTACTTCGGTCCCGCTACTGAAGCGCGAGCCTACTTCGAAGGTCTTGGATTCCTTCCACGTCCACGACAGACGACCCCTGACTATGTGACCGGCTGTACCGATGAATTCGAACGCCAATACTCTCCTGGGTTCTCGCCACAAAATGCCCCGCATAGTCCCGAATCGCTAGCTGAAGCATTCGAGAAGTCTCGGTTCACTGAGAAGTTGAACAGTGATATGTTGGAATACAAGACGAGGCTTCAGCATGAGCAAGAGATTGCTCGTCACGATGACTTCCGCCTCGCTGTACGCGAAAGCAAGCGAAGTGGTGCCAAACACTCGGTCTACAACGTCGGGTTCCACCTACAAGTCTGGGCTTTGATGAAGCGTCAATTTACTCTGAAGCTTCAAGATAAACTAAGTCTCTCGTTATCTTGGGTTCGAACCATCGTCATCGCAATTGTACTCGGAACTCTTTACCTAAACCTGCAACGAACTTCAGCTAGCGCGTTTAGCAAAGGTGGTCTTCTCTTCATCTCTCTCCTGTTCAACGCTTTCGAGGCCTTCTCCGAATTAGGGTCCACAATGACAGGTCGGCCAATCGTGAATAAGCACAAGGCTTACACTTTTCATCGACCTTCGGCATTGTGGATAGCTCAGATATTCGTGGATACTGCATTCTCTGCTGTTCGGATCTTGGTATTCTCAATCATCGTTTACTTCATGGCCAACCTCAATAGGACGCCGGGAGCCTTCTTCACGTTCTACTTGTTGATTATCGTCGGAAACATTGCGATGACACTCTACTTCCGCATTATTGGTTGTGTCAGTCCTGATTTCGACTATGCTATTAAGTTCGCTGTTGTTACGGTCACCTTATTTATCCTGACGTCAGGATATCTAATTCAGTATCAATCGCAGCAAGTCTGGCTACGATGGATTTTTTGGATAAATGCTTTAGGACTTGCATTTTCTAGTATGATGGCAAACGAGTTTGGAAGTAACGAATTGACGTGCTCGGGTGAATCTCTTGTTCCCTCTGGCCCTACTTATGGCGACATCAACCATCAAGTATGCACTTTAGCAGGCTCCACTCCCGGAACCGCAACAGTGAGCGGCGCCGCCTACATCACTCAAGGGTTCTCCTACGCCCCCTCTGACCTGTGGAGAAATTTTGGAATTATCATGGCCATCATCGTGTTCTTCCTTATTATGAACGTCGTCCTCGGAGAGTTTGTGAAATATGGTATGGGTGGCAATCAGGCAAAGGTCTTCGCGAAACCCGATCCCGAACGGAAAGAGTTGAATGAAGCTCTAGCCAGTAAGCGATTACAACGTCAAAAGTCGAGGCAACAAGAACAAGACACTACTTTGAAGATTGATTCTACCAGCATTCTAACTTGGGAGGATCTTAACTATGACGTTCCGGTCGCCGGTGGCACTCGTCGTCTTCTCAATAGTGTGTATGGTTACTGTAAGCCTGGTGAGCTAACCGCTCTCATGGGCGCTTCCGGTGCTGGAAAAACAACATTATTAGATGTCCTAGCGTCGAGGAAGAACATTGGTGTGATCCATGGCGACGTCCTTGTTGATGGTACTAAACCCGGCAAAGAGTTTCAGCGGTCCACCTCGTATGCGGAACAACTCGATATGCACGACCCAACCCAAACAGTTCGCGAAGCCCTACGATTCTCGGCCGATCTACGTCAACCCTTCGAGACTCCCCGTGAAGAGAAATATGCCTACGTTGAAGAGATTATATCCCTGTTGGAGATGGAATACATCGCAGACTGTATCATCGGTACCCCTGAGGCCGGCCTTACGGTTGAGCAGCGTAAACGAGTAACAATTGGTGTCGAACTTGCGGCCAAGCCTCAACTCTTGTTGTTCCTTGACGAACCCACGTCTGGCCTCGACAGTCAAAGCGCATTTAACATCGTTCGATTCTTGAAGAAGCTTGCTGCCGCCGGACAAGCCATTCTTTGCACCATCCACCAACCGAACGCTGCTCTTTTCGAGAACTTCGACCGACTACTTCTGCTACAGCGAGGAGGTCGCTGTGTATACTTCGGTGATATCGGCCACGACGCTCATATTCTTCGAGATTACCTTGCACGACATGGCGCTGTCGCGGGACCATCCGACAACATCGCCGAGTTCATGCTCGAGGCAATTGGTGCTGGAAGTACCCCTCGCGTTGGAAATCGTGACTGGGCTGATATCTGGACCGACAGCCCCGAACTTGCTAATGTCAAGGACACAATCTCCCAATTCAAGGAAGCTCGCAAGGAAGCTGCTGCGCAAATTGACCTATCTTTACAACGCGAATACGCTTCTCCCTTGTCGCATCAGCTACAAGTTGTCATTAAGCGCACTAATCTTTCATTCTGGCGATCCCCGAACTACTTATTTACTCGAGTCTTCAACCATATTGTCATTGCCCTTCTCACCGGTCTAACCTACCTGAATCTTGATTACTCGCGATCTTCGTTGCAGTACAAGGTCTTCGTCATGTTCCAGGTTACTGTTTTGCCTGCGTTGCTCATGCCACAAGTTGAGCTCATGTACGTCATCAAGCGAGGCATCTTCTTCCGCGAAGCGTCGAGCAAGATGTACAGCTCATTCACTTTTACTCTTGCTATGGTTGTTGCGGAGCTGCCTTACTCTATTCTCTGTTCCATTTTCTTCTTCTTGCCGCTTTACTTCATCCCAGGTTTCCAGTATGAATCTTCGCGTGCCGGTTACCAATACTTCATGGTATTGATTACGGAATTTTTCGCGGTTTCCCTAGGCCAGGTTCTCGCCTCCATCTCGCCGTCTTCATTCGTCGCCAGTCAATTCGATCCATTCATCGTTATCACCTTCGCCTTGTTCTGCGGTGTTACGATTCCTGCCCCACAGATGCCGGGCTTCTGGCGAGCATGGCTTTATCAACTAGACCCCTTCACCCGCCTTATCGGCGGCACCGTAACTACGGCTCTAGCTGACCTCCCTGTAAATTGCGACCCATCGGAGTTGAACACATTTACCGCGCCCGCAAACCAGACTTGCGGCGAGTATATGGATGCCTTCTTCAATTTGGAGAAAGGTGCTGGATACCTCGTAGACAACGCAACTAATGTTTGCCAATACTGTGCCTATAAAGTGGGTAACCAATTCTATGAGCCTTTAGGCTTCAGTTTTGATCACCGGTGGAGAGATCTTGGGATTTTCCTAGCTTTCGTCGGCAGCAACCTTATTATTCTCTTCGCTGCAGTAAGTTTTATCCCCTCCATCACGCCTAATACTAGTACTAATTGCGATATTTAGGGCCGCTTCTTGAATTTCAACAAGCGATGATCTACGAGGGGGGGATTGAGCGACGATTATGATAATAATATTGTTTTATTTTTTGTATTATGCTTTGGACTGAAGAGTGAAGCGGGCTAGAGAAAGCGACCACCCCTGCTTGGACAAAAGCATTCTAGCACTGTGGACAGTTCTAGGGTTTGGAATAGATATAGACAAGCTGTATATTTAGGCCGATGCAGGCTGTTGATACACACCTTCCTTACGTTGATGGTTGATGCATTGACAAGTAATTATGAGGCTACTAGGAGTAGACTTGGAGATATTTTATATTAAGTCCAATTTGGCCTACATGTTTGTAGGGCATTCTATCAATATATGATATGAACTCTTATTCTCCCTTGCGTTACGATTTTGAGGTGTAAATGCAGCTAAAATCAAACCCTGAACCCTAACCCCAACCTTAGCCTCGACAGAAGACTTAACTTCAATGGGTAAATATGCAACCCCCATATATCTCTGTATCGATATGCATCCGTTAATTGAGATTCTTGTACATAACCAATTCTCGTACCTTTCATTCAAACGACGATCTCGAGATACGTCACTTTCATCACGTTACTCCTTGGACATGAACATTCTTCACCGACATTAATCTAATATAGCATAGCACACCGCCATATTGCGGCCGAACCATACCTACACGGTACACGTTAGCAAAGCAGGGTACCATTGTCCTTATCACACCCAAGGGACACGCACCCACGGCGGGGTATTTTCGTCAACAACCATGGCACCCGCACCCCCAGCTGATCCCGAGCCGGGGATGCAATACGCCTCCTGCACCGCCAACGACGGCTGCACCCTCGCCTTCCAGACCTCGCTCCCCGTCGGCCCCGGAGCCACTCTCGACGCTCGGTACGGCGTCTGCGTGCTCCTAATGCACGGCTTCAGCGGGTCTAGCGCGTACTTCACCCGCAACTTCGGCGCCCTCGCTGACGAGTGCTGGGTCGTCGCCCCAGATATGCGCGGGCACGGCAACTCCGGGCGTTCGCGCGGGGGGTACCACGTCGCGCGTCTAGCCGCCGACCTGCGTGATCTTATCACGTACCTACGGTCATCATACCCAAGCGATGAGGGTGTCGGGAAACTGCAGATCATCCCGGTAGGGTGTAGTATCGGAGCCGCGGTGCTATGGACGTACGTGGAGCTCTTCGGGGACTTGGACTTCGCGGGCTTCGTATTCGTCGACCAGGCGCCGCTGCAAGACCGCTCGCCCTTCGGGGACTGGGACGAGTCGCGCGCGCACCTGGGGTGCTATGACGAGGCGACGATGCGGGATGCGCAACGGGCGTGGATATACGATTCCGCGGCGACGCACGCGGAGCTCGTGCGCTCGTGTCTGGGGTACCGGTTTGCGCCTGATCCATCCACCGACGATATCTCAGACGAAGCGGGGCGCCGGGATGAGGAGTTTTTCGTCGGGATAAGTGCGAGGTGCGATCAGGCTTGGTTAGCGAAACTATTGGCGGATCATACGAGGTATGACCACCGCGAGGCGATTGAGGAGATTGCGGTGCCGACGCTGGTTATGGCGGGGCGGAGGACGGGGTGTTTTCCGCTGGAGGGGATGAGGGAGACGGTGCGCCGGGTGGAGACGAGTAGGCCCGGGGGCGCGAGGATGTCGGTTTTTGATTCGGGGCATTGGTTGTTTTATGAGGAGCCGGAGAGGTTTAATAGGGAGGTTGTTGAGTTTGTGGATAGTTGCACGGCGTAATGGAAGAGAAATTTTAGATATGGCTGCTTGTTCTGGTGACCCGCGCCTCTTTGCTTTTTGTGGCTGGCTGGCCTGGACGATGCCTGGGTGATCGATCGGTCGGGTGGTGCACAGTAAATCCGCACCGTATTTTGGTAGGTTAGTTGAGCACGTCCCACCCCATCATAGGAACATTAGAAGGCTCACCGCAACTAGTTTTTGTTCGTTTCCTCTCTTCGCGATATACAATTACAATTCAACTACAATCTTGAGGGTGCTCATTTGTAATTTTTCGCTAAGATGTCGCGCCGTTGGGATATTCACGATTTTGATGATCCGGACGAAAATCCCATCACTCGGTTTCGTCACCTTGGCGGGGATTACGGTCCCTACGATCCCGCATTTGGATGGACCGGCGATTTTGATGATTTCGACGATTTCGACGACTCCGAAGATGATTCGGAATATGGTTCCGATGATAGTTTCTCAGGAATGCCATCGGCGATTGAGGAATTCTGTACAGATGGTATGAAGCCCTTACCTATACATGTTATGATTGAATTACTTAACCTATACTTACACCCAATCTCAAGAGAAATTCCCCCCGAATCCAAAGGATATAGTCAGGCGGACCCCTGCAGGCCCTATGTCTGCTTTATATGACACTCGCTATTTCGTACCGCAATGGGACGAACAAATGCTAGGTCCTCCTTGGAAACAAGAGCGAGCCAACTGGGATTTTGATAATCCACCCAAGCCTCCTCCATTGACGGACCCTCAGATGCAGGGCGTATTCAAGTATTGCGAGCACTGTGAATTGACTTGGCTCGTCGGGCACAGCAAGGTGGAGGGTCATCATCATCCGCACCACCTTGCTTGGGACATGGGTGATGAGGCGTTGAACATACATAGGTATGGAATGGCTTTAGAATCATCTATCGTCGTCTTCGTTCACGGCGCCAGCCTTCCGGCTGGCAAGAAGTCCAAAAGTCCGGCGGGAAATTTAGCCAGCGTCGGAATCTTTTTCGGCGAGGGTTCGAAATACAACCAAGCAATACCTTGTGGGAAGATCTCGACTCCTCAAGACTCGGAAATGGCCGAGCTTACCGCAGTCAAAGCCACGCTTGCGATAACGGATACTTATATTCGAAAAGACCGCAAGAAACTGTTGATGGAATTCGCAGTAAAGAAGCACGAAGCTAGGTTGAAGGCGAAACGGGAGCGAGCCAAGCTTCTGGAGTCAGGTAAATCTGCTTCCACCGGACAAATAGAGATCATTGACGACGATGACGACGAATTGGAGGATTATGCGAGTCACAAGCATGACCCATTCGATAAGTTAGATTCTCGAGTCATCATCGTCTCGGACAAGATCCAAGTTGTCGACAACGTTTGCAAGCACTCCAAAGTGTGGAAGGAGGATAAGGGACAGCTCTTCTCCAAGAAGGGTAAGCCTATAAAGAATGGCGAGCTGTATAAAGACTTGATATTTTCCGAGTTGGAGGATGAAATGGGCGTATTTGTAAAGTGGTATCACGTTCCCAGGGATCAGAATAAAGGGGCCGTAAATTTGGCGATGGATGCACTTGAAGGGAAGTTTCTTTCGATGGGAGATAGAGGTCAATGGGTACCGGGTGTAGATGAATAGATCACCCAATTCAGGACTACAGACCGCGAAAAGAGTTGGTGTAATGCTGAGTTAATGATCAGTTTCTCTCAAACAAGTGTCACCTTAGCACTACTACCGTTAATATTGCATTTGGGCATTATTGGGGTCTCTCCGAACATCCACGATAGGTAGATAGAACGTGTCAATCTATTAAAGTGTGTCATTTATTCAAATTTTGTTCATATTATGCGCAAGGCGCAGTTCTCCTTTCTCGATTATTCCAATCCTCAAATGGGGTCAGAGATTCGATTGTCCGGAATCAACTCTAAAGTATCGCCCATCTTCTTTCTCGTCGTAATCGGGAGTAGTGTTCGGAACGATGGTGTACTTCCTTGAAATCTTCTTGCCGAGTCCTTCCTCAGGTCCATCTAAAGGATGTTAGCGATGAGATTCCTAGGGGGCAGAAGGGGGACTTACACTTTAGAACGGTAGCGAACTCTACCAGAACAGGAACCCATGTAGCAACGGCAAGGACTTGACCAAACGTCCAATCCGAGTTCTGATTATCCTTCCCAGCCGATTTATTAACCTCATCTCTGTAAATATGGAAAAGTGCTAACATCGTCCACATCACCAGACAGCAGACCACCATATTCAAGATTTTGATATATCGGGCTATTTTCTGCCAAAATGACCTAAGTCTTGGCCATCCCCGGAGAATTGAAGGTCTTCCTCTGCAGATCATCCATATAACGTAGCAAATTGCATTGAGAATCAACAGGACCTGGGCGATGCGAAGAGTTGGGCCGAGGCCGTAATTCAACAATGTGAGAGGGCTGCACATGCCTAACCAGATGTTCTCAAGCATGTCCTTCAGCTGAGAGAAAAGAAACATCTCCAGCTTTCCGAAGAAGCAATCATACAAAACCTCATTGACGATGCCGAGCACTATAACAAGTGTCCACATGACAATTCGAAGCCAGTGGTGCCGCACACCGTGTGCCGACAGCTGCAGCAATAATGGAAGTAAGGATGAGAATGTTGACATATATATAGACCCAATGGAAGCGTAGATCATCCAGTGCCCACTGGTGTCTCCAAATTCCTGGAAGAAAGCTTGAGATAACCGGAAACAAGCAGCAGCAAGCATCGAGACAGCAAAGATTAGCGTCGCATCCAGAAACGTGCTAGCAGATTCCTCGTAACCTGCCAGTAACCAAGCTCTCTTCGATCCCGGGGGGAACCGTGTTCGGAAGAGACCCGTGTCGGATAACGTAAGCGCACATAGATATATGGTAACAAGCGCGGCTGCGATATAGTACGTGATCAACATCTGCAGAGAGTTAGCCAATTTACCATGTGTATAATGTTATGATACCTACACCTCGGCCTGACACGTCCGGATCACCAACCCAATCGAGATTCTTGCAGATATCAGTCGTGCAATTGTAAAGAGGAAATGCGCTGAGTTTTTCTGCAAGCGAGCCAGCGATCGGGTATGTATAACCCGAATCATCATCTATATAAACCTCCTTCATGATGTAATCATTGTACCAGTGCAATAAAACCCACGAGCTCGGCTGTGTCTCATTGGAGGGCAGAATAACCCTTAGGTAATTCGTGATATAGTCGGTGGTGATGACATTCTGGTTATCCTGGACGACGCTCACACTTGCAGCCTTCCACGCACCAGCTGCTTTACAGACCGCTGCATTGCTGGGGTCGAAATTGAGTGCCGACAGCTCTGGCGCCTGCCAGTCGATACTGAATGTTACGTGCGACGCGTTGAGGGACATGTTCATGTAGTTGAAGATGATCGACAGGTCCTCATAACTTCGCCCTGATCGCTTTGATGCAAGGCATCCGATTAGAAACGTTCAGCGATATGTTGCGATTCAGATGAGTTCGCTAGTTGAGGAGTCGTAAAAGGCACCTATGGTGCGATTATGTACAAGGCCGATCTTCAATGAAAGAAAGCTCTGACACGATGAATGGCGACGTCAGGATTTCTACCTGAAACCTACGGGCGTACAGACTCGGTCAAGCACATTGGGAGGACTTAGGGCTGCTGTAATACCAACCTTGACACGCAATTCAGCCCCCATCGCGTTTATACATAGTAGGTGTTTGCAAAGCCACCACTCCGCTAAAGATCCAAACCCCATGCTAATAATAACAGCTGAAAAGACTTTAGACAGATAGTGAGAGAACGGACAACGATGTCATCGCTCTCTATTGGCCTGAGATCGAGATGTGGCTCTGATCCTCCCGGCTGCTGACAGATAGGCGGGACATTGTGCCAATCACATCGCTCAGGTCGTCTCCCCACCGTCAGCAATACCCATAAGTAGATTAATACCGCGAGGCTATGCTTGTAGATCTTCACGCCTCAGGAAACGAGCTGCAAAGGAAGCTAGGGATAGCTAAATGGATGAGACGAACCCCATTTTAGGGATTCAACGAGCCTACGGCTTTGGTTGAGAGACGACATGTCGTCAACTTTGGCTGTCGCGGTAGACAGGGGCCGACACGCGTTCGACACATGTTTTAGATATAAAGAAAGGCAGTCCTAGGAGTAAGGCGACGCATTTACATATATCGCATTCCGATACTCTTGCTCCCTTTTTCTTTTTCAAAATAGGCGCAGTTCTTTAGGGGTGTGGTGTTGTGAAAAGTTCAAAATACAGGTGTCTAAGATATAAGTTCAGCAGGAGATGAAGCCAAGACTTATGCACGGACTAAGTATAGTAAATTAAGCTCGCCTATATGAATACTTTCTACCGTAATATCGCAATATCCAGTCCAACATGACATCATTCAACTCAAAACTTATCATCCAAATTTTGTTGTCAGACAACGCTTCATTCTTCAGTAGAACCTATCCAAATCAAGAGGAAATCTTTCACCCATCCAAATAGCCCTCTGGGTGTGATTCCGGCGCTCGACCTCGTGTCCCGAATCCCCCTCATCCTCTACCGTATTAGGGTGAATCAAGGCAGACAGGGGTCCACGGTAGATGGCGAGCCAGGCGATGAAGGCGCCAAATTGGGCCGGTGTGAAGAGATTAACCTCGAACATCGCCACAGGGTGCGGTCCGATCGGCCTGTCCCAGACCCGATATATTCTCAGCTCGGGAACTGCGCAATGATTAGTGTTCGGTGAGTTTACTCAGTTCATAATTGAATGTAAGTATATTATTAAAAAAGCATACATTCATGCCTAATACGTTCCCAGAGCTCTTTCGCGTACTTTGTCTGAGCCTCGTTGCTCTGAAGATAGTATATATGCACGTCACTGGAGGCGCGGTTTCGCTAATGTCAGCGAGTAATCATTTTTCGGACTCGATCTCAGACACACTTACAAGCCACCGCGACGACCCTTATCTAGTGGATCCGGAAATTCGGTGTATGCCTTGCTTAGAGTGTCTTTTACCGGGTTCTTGAAGCTCTTCCCGTCCTCGTTTCTCTCATCCGATAGCGCCGGGGCGTTTTCGTATCCCACTAACGGTGAGGGGTAGGTGTAATTCCCCGACTTGTAAGACATACTGCTTGGAGATTGACGGTTTGTGTATCGTGACACTGAACTTAACTATATTGAAGCTAAAATACTGGAAGACGACGACTTTTGAATGAATGAATGGAGTGTAGTATAATTGATAATCGCTACCTTACAAATACGAAGTTTAGGTAAGCATATCCCACATAACGTCTCCCTTACTCTAAGGATTATTAATTCATTCTGCACTATTACCAATGGCGTGCTTTCTCCCCCACACTCCGACATTTCGCGTTGCGGAAGCCCCGAGTTGGGGTCTAGGCGATCCCGGTTGCCCCGTATCTTTCTCCACATAGGGCTTGTGCCTGCTAAGATTACTTCCGCCCCGGGCTACACTAGCCACCCGAGCCCGGTCACGAGCTTCCGTCGATATAGATCTAGTATATATAATTAATCGGGGGTACGAAATTTCGGAAACGGAGTTGGTGGATTTGGAGGGAACGGCTGCCCGGTATCCCCAGTGTTTCATTGCCACATGCAAGGCATAACGTACCCCCTATTCTGCAGGCTGGCGCAGAGCAAATGCCCTCATAAAGTCCAGTGCAGCGCTTGAATGATCGGCACGACGTCAAAGCACCGGATTTAATTGGCTGGACCAGTATAACACGGACCATCTTGCCCTATTCTCTATAGCCTCAAGTATAATTATATTTATAGTGGATTTGTTGCTACGCGTCAGTCTAATGGCTCTCTCGTCCAATATTGCTTAACGATAGAGAGAACTGTTAACAAAGAGGGAGCGTAGAAAGGTTATTACGGCATTTTTCTAGGCGAAGCATTGGTGAAAGAGAATACTTTCCCTGGCGAATTCTCGGAGATGATAGCCTCACCAACCGCTTAGCTCTAAGACTGCATATTAGATGCAGGTTTTACTTATGTATGCTGTATAAGGAAGCCCCAATAAATCCTTCCGGCAAAACAAGAAAATTTGCAAGTTGGAGAAGACCATTTCTCTTCAACTTGAGAAGTCTCGAATGAACTACGCTCGGAGGGCAATAGTGATATTGACTCCATACCTACTTCGCGCTGTCTGTGAAGACACGTTGCTATGTAACCTGTGGTTGGACTAATATGTTTGCTATTTACATTTTTGAAAATTTCCTCGTCCCCGTTCTCTTTGACTTGTTAACCGCCCACGAGCCCCACGGCAATTGGTACGGTATGCTGTCGCTCATTAATATTATGGGGAAGCCCTCTTAATGATCGGCACTATCACAGTGACAAACCACAGAAAGGTAATTGGGTAATCTTGAATGGCACGAGCCATCCAATTCTTCGTCCCCTCCGTACAGGTTGCGAAAGGGGCCGTGGGACAGTTGTCACTTGTTAGGTAGTCAGGAAGATAAAAGCGCCGGGTCGGCCTAGACAATTAGGTATCCCGCGCGTTGAGGGGATCAAGAGAAGACTAACGACTCCAGTCGAATGCATTCCCGTTCCCGTCTGCAGCCAAGTCGTCTTTGCAGTCTGGTGGAGCTGGCGAAGTTGTGTGATTGTTGTGAAAGATGCATAATACGGAAGGAGATGTCGGAGAATGTCTCAATATTTGCAGGCGGGCCGTTTAAAGCGGCTAAGAAGGAATATACTGCAGGAAGAATGTGAAGTATATCAGACCATGTTGACTGTGAGGCGACCATTACTTGTTTGTGTGAAGTACCTGCATAATAAAGGGATCGAAAAATGTGAAGCCATCGAGACTTTGACGATAGTACCTGCTTTGAAGGCGCGGATCACGTACGATTCTCATAGCGAAAGTTCACGACACCATCAACGTATACCCTACCCAGAGTGACGGCTTTGCGTTATCCTTTCGGCCGGCATACGACCTCCACTCCCCAGTGGTTGACAACAGGACTTGGAATTTTACTCTGCAAGACCAAGCGACTGGTAGAATATCAGATCAGCTAATCGCATCGTACCTGACTATCCATCACTCCAGACGCTGCGTTGATCATCAAGGTTCCAATGCTGGTTCTGGTGGAGTTGTAGCCTCATGCAGGTCTGAAGGAAAAAATCCAGCTTCATGTGCATTCGTAACGGGTAGGTGGTTTCCAGCTATCACAACTCAACGGCAGGCATCTACACGCGGTTCAAAAGCTGCGGCTAATGATAATTATTTTTAATTTTATTTCAACTAAACTAAGATTTGACATGATCCTACCTACATAGCAATATGCTGAGTGATTGAGGCAGGTACACATGTGGCAATTTGAATCTCACATCATATCGTCTACTCTATACGCCCCTAGTTCAGGGGTAGTCAAGATCCTTTAGAAAGATTCTTTTTTTCTTAATAGAAAAATTAGCTTGTTGTACATTTGGTTGCAAGTAAATAATATTTCTATACCAATACTAAGAACATTGAGATTGTAATTCGGAGATAGGCCTTGAATCTGCAAAAGAAGCCGTTTCAATTGCGCTGCCAGAGTTCGGCTGTCAAGTCAAAAAGGGGCTCCCTAGCCCCTATACTATTCGTGATAAGTTGCCCCCGGCAAATAGGGGCAAACCCTAATAACACCAGAAACCAAATTCATTTAGTGGCATGTGAATTGCGGGCGGCTGTCAAAATCTACGCGCCTTGATAGGACTTGCGGAACCACAGTCTCAACGTTGTATAGCCTCGTATAGATCGAATCTAATGGACTTAGATTTGACGTGGGACTGAATTGCAGGTGACTTTTTCTCATGCTGGTTCATGCTAGTTCATGAAGTTGTCGCAAACTACGGTATCATGGGAATAAGCCTCTACAACGGTTCATTTACCTAACCTGGAGAAAACATCCCGCGCGAATGACACTAAAGGCGCATAAGTCTGGATCGGGAGCTGCCGACGATGGCACTCGAGGCTATAAAATATACGATAATGTTGACAACAATCTCGCCGCGTGTGGCCATGTGACTTAACAGGACGACTAGGAACCTTGGAAGTTAATTAAAAAGAGTCTAGAATGTGGCAAGCGACATCACAAGATAAGAGACCGGTCAAGTAGTCAACTGCAAGTTCGGAAGCATGCATCGTGAGCCGAACCTCATGGCGGTGCATACCGCTGACAAGACCTGGGAATCGCTCACCATATTACGAAATATTCCGTACTCCGGTGCCGCGGGCTTGTGTTCGTAAGTCTCATCGTCCGAGCGGGTTGAAACATAATCGATACGTCTAACAGCCTTGATGCGCCCACTGGAGTTGTGATAGGATGACGACTCCGTAGATGAATGTCTCAGAAGAGACTGGGGTTTCGATCATTACCGATCGACGGGTAGATGGAGAAAAGCTAGGGTAATGCGGAAGTCCAAAACCAGTGGACTCTTTTGCCTTCCACGACGAGCCAGCAGAGCGGCGCTAGAAGCGGTTGCAGATACCGGCATTACGGCCATTGTCCGGTTTCCTATCCAGTTGGTCCGAATAGATTATATGGAGGCGAGCTTGGGAATAATCGTTCACGAGGTTGCGTTGCTAGGGCGATAGTTCGCATAGATCCATGGGATAATACTCTACATATGTACAGTACGTAGAATAGTAAGGAGTTGGTTACTATAGGTGGTATAGTAAGTGTTGTATGGTTCTGCAACGACGGGTATGCAGCTACACGCGACATCTAACAGGTAAAAAAGGGCAAGGACCCTGCGTGCGCGCTATCACTCGCATAGAATTTTGCTGTGATCGTACGATCGAGTAGATCTAGCCGAATATCTAAACATCGGCAAAGAACCAATGGAACCGCGCTCGAGCCCTACCTAATAAGACGGGGACTCGACGGGGACCAATGCCGGGTGTCACCAATTCTGGGGGGCGGTGGAAGCGGAGGATTGAATTACCTATTTCGTTGAGCGTCCAGGGCGTCCAGGTGAGGCTATGATAGAAAGCGTAGGCGGTTGCCGAGATCTGGACGATTCCAAGGGGACCATGCCGAGTTTCGAGACAGAGGCGAGCTGATGATGTCCACCTACATCGTAGCCTCGGACAAGAGATGTAGTATGCGCTGTAGGTTGCAATGCTATAATATGCTGTAGCCTGTAGCCTGTATCCGTATACGTATACGCTGTACACATCCATACACATCCATCCATTCATCCATCCATCCATCACTCATCATCCAGAAGAAGGTGAGGGGAATAAGAAGCACTAATGCATTAATTATGGATTGTATAAGCTAAGAGAAGATTGTGAAGCATGATTGCTGACGTTTACATTTCCATCGGTGAGAAGCGTCGTGAAGGTTCTTGTTGTTTGAATGGTTGTAAGGTCGTAGGTTGTAGCCGGTAAGATTGTCCGTGACCGCGAAAATGATCCGAGTGAGGGAACTTTTCATTCAACTTTGGGAAGCGGGAGAAAACGGAGTACGAAAATGGTAAAAAGGGCGCCAAAATGCTCGTATTACGGTACAAAGTACTTTTGTATCTTCGTATTCTTTTCTATCCTTGATCTGGAGTTTCTTAAGCGTTAAGCCACAGCCGCCACATGCCTCATAATTAGATAATCATGTAAATCTCTATCGTCCTCGGGACATGTGGCACATGGCTTCCTCCGGAGCAAATATAACGGGTTAAGTGGGGAGCCGGCGAGGCTGAGAGAATTATCAAGATCTCATTTGAGAGAGTTAAGAAAGCGCACTTGTAGATCAACCAATGAAAAGTCGAAAAATACGGTTTGGGCCAATTACAGCGGGTATCAGCATCTAGAACCCCTGAGCTCCTTCTTTCCAAAGTAGGAAAGCGAGTGTCATACGATTATTTTTTGGTCAGCCTTGCGAGTGGCCTGATCTTTGAGCAATTCACCCCACATGACGCGTGATTCTAGACCCTGCCCCTTGAAGTTGGACTTTATTCAGACAAAAGATCAGGCCACATTTTTTACACCCCGATGCACCGATGACAACGCTTTTCGCCTTTTTTTCCTGTCAGAACTGTGACGAAATTTTGCAACCCGGACAAATCCAATACTAGAGGAAAAGTTGACCGCTGCGCCCATCAGACCATAATGTGGGAATCGTGGGATTGTTTGGTTACCCCAGGGTTCTTGGGTCCTTCATTTTCCCGCCGCTGATACCTTTTTTTTTTACTGGTTTTTTTTCTTTACTTGAGTTTCCAAGGTTATTGAAGTATCCATTGTATCCATTCCCCATCCATATGTACGATCCATATGTACAATATTGGTGAGGGTGCATACTATGGGTACATTCAATGGGTACAATGGAAATAATAGACACGATACTTCCTTACTATTTGGCGGCTAGAAATCCATTTAATCGGAAACCACAACCGCGCATACAGGAAGCTAGAAGCTACAGTAAACCTACAGCGTACTTACAGCGTACATACATGCAACATTGGAACTATCAGAAGCTAATGTATTAATGGAACAATAAATTCGCAATAGACTAAAAGCTTGGAAATTCATCCACAATCCATCACAATCCATCTGATGCCAATGCCAATGCCAATGCCGCGGCCCAACAACAACTAATAAATCACATATACCGTACGTACCTATTAGGTACGATGTTATAATGGGGGACAAGATAAATTATTTTTCCCTTTAGTAACTATTCGGGATCGCCCTTAGGGGTCCATCGGGAGCCATTGGAACCCTTGGGGACCCGGGTTGGAATTATGTATCTGAGCGTCTCCGTTGCTCTGCATCGTGTCAGGCCATTTGGTCTCGATTGTAACTTGTACCCTTGCATCATCGGGCGGTCTCGGCCATAGTTCGTGGGATCTGATTCTTATTCTTTAATAGCCGAATTCTCGAATTCCCATCTTTATTTTCAATCCTTAATCGACTAGATAAACTAAGGCACCAACCGATCTAAACTACCCTATCCTATCTACCTGACCTGATCGTTCGTTCTTCAAACATCGTTTGATTTTTATCATCCATCATCCACCATCACCCATATCAACACCATCTCATTTGCCATCGTGGCATTATTCAAGTCATATTGGTGATATCATAATCTTTCCATCCTATCAAGGCTAAGGATCCTTCCTATACACTATACTATACTTCCTAGTTTGTGTCTGTGTGCGTGTGGCTTGCTCCGTTTGCGCCTAGTGGTAGTGGCTTCATACCGCACTTACACACACTCACCCACACTCACCCTCAGCTTGACTTACACACACCTCGAGCACTCTAGCTCAACTCAATTCCCCTACCCGGACTGAGGTTACCTAACTGCCCCGATTTGTATAACGACGCACGGCAACGGACGTGGCAAAATTGCAACCTGACTTTTTTGCCCTTTGATTAATCCGACTACCCTTCGTCCATCTCCATCTCGCCAAGCTTAGACTGGTCTTCGCATGTTCCCGAAAACATTACCTCACAAGATCTAGATTCCCCGATCAACCCTTCCCGTACCGGGACTCTCCCCCCCCCTATTTTAAGAAACCATAGCAATCAAGCTATAGTGTCACCAAAGGACTGCTGGTGGCCCTTTAATTGTTGTGGGATTCGTCATGGACGCAGGTGTTATGCAGGACATTGACGTTTATCCTGCTGGTAACGACAAGGTATGTCACTGAATGTCATTCATTCGTCTAGATCTATACATAGATATAAATCTATTATATCTATTATCTATAATACTACCTCGGTTGGATCTAAATAGACCCTAACATCCCTTCAGACTTTCGAAACATTCTTCGATCAATCAACAGATTACTCACAGCAACTCTCATCTATTAGCTTTTGGGACGAACTAGATAGGTCTGCCGAATCAAGTGTTGTGAACTCGGTCCCTACCTCAGGCTCGCGTCAGACTCCTAGTACTGCTGCCGACTCACCGGCCTCAACTGCTTCGCAGAACATCTCTAACCCCTCCCACAAGCACAAGCTTACGAGACAAGAGTTACCTAAGAAGCGCCAGTGTTCTGACATTAGAAGGTCTAGATTCACAGAGGACCCCTCAACTCTAGACTGTTCTGACTATTGGCTTCGCTTCGACAGCGACAACGAGAGTGATCAGATTTTTGCTGAGGGCAAACCTGTAAGAGCCTAAACTTACAACTCCGCGCACACAATGGCGCTAATGTATCATCTAAAATATAGACAAGATCCCCAGTTCTAGCTCAACCTCACCCAAGGTCGAGGATTGTCGGGAGGCCCGGCAACAGTTTCAAAGTGGCTTATCCGCCCTCGTCAACTGCTGACCTGGTCGACGATAGCGCTCTTGATCACGCGCTGTCGGACGAAGACGACCTCTTCTCCATGGCCTTAGCTGACCAACTCAGCAAGACAGACTCTGCACCTATCCCTTCAGATATTCCTCCTCGTGAGAGACTCTACTCAACTCCTCTTAGCTGGGAGCAACCACAACCTGGTTTTCGCATGGACTACGTGAATGTGAACCCCCCATTCAACGACCCCGAGCGCCAGAGACTACTCGCAATTGCTATGGGCACAGGACAAGCTCCTCAACCACAGATTGCTACAAGACAACCCGCCGGCATGGATTTCCGATTTGAAATCAACCAAAGCCCGACGACAATGAGTGATAGCAAGAGCAATACACCCGAACCCCGAACTAAACCAACAATGACTAGACCTCAAGCACCTTCGCGCACTAATTCGATAGATGCTACGGCAGAGAAGGCTAAGGAAAAGCCAAGGAATAGTGACAGAGCTGCGCACAACGATATTGAGCGAAAATATCGTACCAACTTGAAGGACAAGATTGCCGAATTACGGGATGCTATTCCATCCCTGCGTGCTATCCCTGAAGACGGCGATGAGAACGATAATCCCACCGCATCACGAACAGCCCCAAAAGTCAGCAAGGTATGTTTCATTGTAGCGATTTTACAACATTTTCACTAATTCATTTTTTAGGGCACCGTTCTTACAAAAGCAACTGAATACATTCACCAACTTGAGCGAAGAAATCGATCGATGGCACAGAAGAATGAGGAGCTTGCACGCCGGTTACATGCTTTCGAACAGCTAGTTGGCGCCGCACCCGCACCAAATTGGGCACCTCAAGGATATGGCGCCTCGGTCTTCAACCCTCGAGCCTTTTCTTAGGCAACGATCTTATATTTACTCATGAAATATTTGTCCCCAGTCACAATCACCACTCACACCACTAATCCTCGAATTATACGCCGAATCTTAGCAACAACTTCATAATATGACGACGCACGAACATCTTGCTTTGGCAACGATACCCATCATTCGCAACCCACCTGAATAAAGCTGGACTTGGTCTTCTCAGACAGCTCGGTATCGAAGTACACGAAACGATACTAGCGACATTCACAATACGAACATATAATCTAACATCTACGCTTCTGAGTCACCTTCACCTGTCACCTACACACATTTGCTACGAACGTATATATACCACTACTGTATGAAAACAATCACATCGGAGTCCGGTACAAATACATGGTCGGGTTTGCAACGTTGGGATTCCGAAAAAGAAATCGAATTTTTGAAATTATATCTTAGGGGAGTCAGAGTCATGGGGCATACCTACTAGGTAGATGAATGGCCTTTTAAACTGGGGACAAATGCCGCTGAGGCAGAATCATGGCGTTATTACGGTGTTTTGGGAGTCTACAATACAAATTTTCACGACCGCTATATGGGGCATAGGTATCCCGCGGGCTGAATTACGAGGGAAACGAAAATTCAAGAGATGGGAAATTTGTGTTTTTTTTTTTTTTTATCATCATCTACTGAGAAAAAAGGGATGTACTTTTTTCAGAGGCTTTACAGAAGTGAGCGAACAGTGGATTTTTTCCGGAAAATTCATTATATGGATTTTACCTTATGGCTTGTTTGAAAATATGATACCTATCGCCTCCTACGGGAGATGGCGCGCATTGACAGAACTTTGATTTTTTCTCCCTTCTCTCCATATCCCTATCTCTCTCTACAGTACCTAGATTACTATGTACATACATATTACTAGGTAAACTAGATCTCGATCGAAATTAATAGAACCCCAGCTACCTATCCTAGCTGGAAGGGAGATTTCCATCCATCCATTTCATTCGCATCCGCGCGCACGCTCTTTCTTCCTCTATTTGCGTCTCTTACATCAGACCTAGACAGTCCGGCAGGCGGATTTTGCCTAGTTGAGCGAATTTCTTAAAGCGGACGTGGCCCATCTGCTGATTATCGTACGATCCGGGTTTACTTGGCGGGTAGAAACGCGCGCGCCTCCTTCCCATTCATTCCCATCGTCCCCCCTTCCCGAACTAACTTTGCGGAAAAGGGAGAAAGGTTAAAGGAAATTGAAACGCTATGATTGTGTTGGGTTTCCGTGTGAAACTAATGCATTACAGTTCCCGTAGCTCGGTCGCTCTTTTTCTTTGTGTTGTGAATGTTGGGCGACGGAATCTTGGTTTGGAATGGCATATGCGAATTTTTGGGTGGGAAGTCCCGAACTTTGAAAGTCGATCCGAGACTTAATTTTTTTGCCCCCCTTTTTTTCTCCTTCGGAACCTCAGGGGTGGGCTCTTACTAGTTGCTCTCACCCCCTTGATATCACAAATTTCATGATACCAAGTCCCTAGTGGTAGGTACGTGCTATCGTATTCGTGGATTTCCAAGGTGAAGAAGTGATCTCTCATTTGAACTGCCTACCAATAGGTACAGGTATCTAGGATAATGTACAATAAACCCATCCATCCATGTTAGTTAGGCGCCTTGCTTGGGGTCATATGCGTCCCTTGCGTACGCGTCGTGAAGTCTATTATCTCATGCCACATTGCTCATAATTCTCTCTCATGGATCGCTATAGATCTACAACTGGTTTTATCGGACTCGTTGACGGTGACTCATTCTACGGTGTGATTCCGTATTTTCTCTAGTTCCTCAATGCCTCTATATCGTCGACCTCCTTAACCGCCTCCGTAGTCAAGATGAAGGGGCTATCATCCCCTACGCACACGCTGTCCTCGATGCGAATCCCTAAGCCCCGGAAGGCCTTCGGCCATCTTGCGTCGTCGGGCACGTAAATCCCTGGCTCGATCGTGATGCAGTGTCCCTCTTTCAGGACCACATTACGCGGATACCCCGGTACGTCGTGTACGTCGAGCCCGATGTAATGCCCAACATGGTGTGGGAAAAGAGTGCCCATGCGGTCGCCACTCACATCGAAGCCGAGCTGCTGCAATTGGTCGCGGAGAGCGTTCTCCGTGATCGTGTGCAGCTTGTCGAGCGTGACGTTAGCACTGGCGCGGCAGAGCGAGACGGATGATCGCTGCGCGCGTAGTACGGCATTGTATAGATCTTTCTGCGCTGGGCTGAATTTGCCCGATATTGGCCACGTGCGCGTTATATCTGTGATGTAAGTGCCGTATTCACCGCCCGCGTCCACAAGAACGAATTCCGAATCGTTTAGCATGCCGTTATTGAGGACGTAATGGATCAGTAGTGCTTTCTGACCCCCGGCCACTACGGGGATGTACGCCTGTCCGTCTAAACCCGACATCTGGTACTGGTATTCTAGGAACGCGGCGAGTTCCTTCTCGTATTTCCATGGCCGTCGCATGGCCTCCGTTAATGCTCGCCCCGAATCTCGTCCGGCGCGTCGCATATTGGCTATCTCGGCGGGGGATTTGACGGCGCGAAGAGCGTTGACATAGGGTTTTAGAGGAGCTGTCTTCACTTTTGGAGCTGCTGAGCTCAACAGGTTGCCAAACTTGGTAAATACACCGTTGTTCGATAACTCGGCATCTGTGTAGATCTGCTTCACTCCCTTGAGAGCATCGGCCAGTAGACTTTCCACCCGTCCGATATCCCCTGCCTGGTCTGCATTCCATACGTCCCTCGCGGCATCGATACCGCTCCAAGGCCCGTTCCATTGTTCCGTTTTCGGATCTTTTGGTCTGCAGTATAAGTGGAAGAGATAGTCGTCCGATTCTTCGGTTTTCGTTAACACGGCGAGGGAATCAGGTTCGGAGAAGCCGGTAAGGTAGAGGAAATTTGATTCTTGGCGGAAGGGATAGAAGACGGCGCCCGAACGGTAATGGAGGGTTGCGGAGGGGAGAAGGACTGCAGAATTAGGTGGTAGGCGGTTTATTAAATTGACGCGCCGTTCATGATATTCTTGGGCGGTGATACCCGGTGTGAGTTCACCAGACTTGAGGACATGTGGATGTGTTTCGAAGACTGGTTGACCGAAGAGGATGTCTTTGGCAGAGACGGTCGTAGAATAGGCCCTTCTGGGCGTTGTAGATCTAGAGTTACATTCTAGATTTATGCATCTTGTCTTTGATGAATGCCTTGGAGATCGAGAAGAAGGATTGGTTGAGAATAGGCGTGTAAATTGCGGAGAAAATGGCTTTCCGTGAGGCCTAAGGTATCGTTCGAGTTGCCATAATGGGAGTCGATGGAGCTTCATGATTAGAGGATTAGAGTGTGAATAAGGCTTCAACCAATTGAATCACCCAATTGCTTGGGACATTTCCGAAAAGGGTAATAGTTGAATTATTAAGTTCAATTAATCCTGGGCAAAGAGAGAACTTTAGTAGGTGACCAACGATTTTTTATCCTTAATCCAAGGTATAGATTAATATCTGGTGCGACCGTTTCGATTTTTGATGTTGTAATTCGGAGGATTGAGGCGGGTTGAAATCGTCGAGCTTCTTCGGAATTTTTTTGCTGAGTAAATGAAAAGTTGGTAAGATGATTGGCCGGTCACTTAAAGATAAAATGTTAAAATGGGTGGTGGGCATGTGGGGTAGCTGAGTGTATTACCTAAGAGCTGTGGCAGTTCCAGTGGCAGTTGTGGCAGTCGTGTGTGGTTTCTGTGGTTGCCGTGCACATCAATAGTGGGGGCTGACAGTGACGTTAAATGGACCGTGCACAAACCTTGTTGTTGATTTTTGGGAAATTGTTAGTGCTAGCGCGGTTTTCCACTCATCCCTCAAAAGCTTTGGAGCTAATTCTTGAATTCTATTATTTGCCCACCATCAAGCTTTAAGCTGTTCAAGTTCGACTCGACTCCCACACCTTTGCACGTCGATCTTCGAGTCTATTCTCGCGTCATTTGTGCCATTGAATTCTTTAAGATAACTCATTTATTTTGGAATTAATTTCAATGTCATTCTGACGTCGAGTAACCGCGCGTGTTTTGCCCTTAAAATCCGACGTGTTGTGTCACGGTTCGTCGCGTGCCAACTAAAGGGTCAGGGTTCGGACATAAGCAGAATACCTTGGGCAACTCGGCTCAACTCTACGAGCAACATCGACCTGACGAAGTCTTTGAAACCCTATTAAACTCGACTATATTGTTGTCGCCGAGTCAATTTGGCCTTGGAAAACTAACTAGTCAATTAATTGGTCAACAAGAAACACCAGTTGGCCATCTTAACCTTCAAATTGCTAGTCTAGGCCGCCCACCGCCAATCTCCACCCCACACAACATTTCTATGAGTAATACCTCATTATATGGCAGCCGTATCTTTATCACCAACTCCTACTCCTCTTTCCACCATGTCTGGCAGACGAGTTCCCCTTTCTACGAACCAGAATGTTGCCAATTCTCCCCTGCGAAGCTCAGCGCTCCTAGCTAAGCATAAACGCCCCGCAGCCCAGGTACAGCGTGAAGAGCAATATGGCCAACCACCTCCCGCTAAGAAACAGATAATCGAGGGCGGCTCTCAACGTCCATTGAAGTCTCCTTCACAGCAGCAGCATCGTGTCTCCAGAAGTCAGATTCCTATACAAACACGTCGCAACGCGAACAGTTATGAGAGCAAGTTAGCAAAGGAGAGATCTGGTCATCACCATCAGCAGGCCGTACCTGCTAACCCTGGATACACCGAGAAGGACGTTGAAGAGATTCAAGTCTGGCAGCAACATCATCGGGGTCGATTCCCGAAGCTTGTGTTTTACTTTGAGAAGGTCCCTAACGACGCACACAAAAAGCTCGCCAAGCAAATCGCAGCATTGGGTGCTGTAAGTTGCTAGGCTCGTTTAATTCTGATTAATATAGTTGGCTAACATGAATTCCCTATAGCGCGAGGCCGCATTTTTCTCTATCGACATCACACACGTTGTCACTACCCGAACGATCCCCTCCGAGAAGAGTATAAGCCGCCGAGAGGATGCACACGCGGTCAATGAGAAACACACAGAGCATATTCAGGAGCAAGAGCAAGATCAGGAAGAAGTGAAGACTATTAATCCATCCCTTCTAACCCGATTAACAGAGGCTTCTACAAAACGTAGATTTGACGGGGACCTTCGGGCCCGAAAAATGCCATCTCAGACTCAGATCGAGCCCCCTAAGCGCAATATGGATGTTCTTCTCCGGGCTAGAGAAATGGGAAAGAAGATTTGGTCGTTGGACAAGTTGCAACGGATGTTGGACCTGCTCCTTGAGACGGACCCTTACGTCAGTGCGGAAATCGCTTATGGGGCGCGCAAGACGAAGACCATCGAGGCTCGCACTACAGAAGACCGAAACTTACTCCATCTCCTCCACAATGAACGTGTTAATGGACCGTCTGACCGAGATCCCACCGTGAACGCGCAAGAGCTGCATTATTTTAAGGGTCCGTACATATACGTGTACGACTTTGAAGAGAAGCAGAAGCCAATCATGGTTAGAGAGTACAAGAAGGTTGCTGAGAAATCTAAGGGTGACTGGCCTCAGTTCCGGACTGCTGCTCTGGGACGTTGCCCGTTCATCGATGAATATGAACCCAGAGAGGTTCGGCCCCAACCTAAGCCGAAAGTCCAAGTGACTAGGGCCGCCGCTGAGGCCAAGCCAGTTCTCCAACCTCCAACAAAGATGGAGCCTCCAAAGCCTGTGACCGGCAAGAGATCCTTAGGTGAGATGCAAAACGGCCATTGTCGTGGTTCCAGCGTTGCTTCGATTGAGTTGTCTATCCCTTCGAAGCCTACTGTCGGCCCGTTTGCAGATAATCGTCCCCAAGCATTCACCGGTCGTGCTGCTAGCCGGCTCTTCGGTGGTGAACCCGTCGCATCTGGTGTTCAGCCCTCCAACGTGACCTCAGCGATTCGGTCCCAAATGGTTTCGTCAACTGCAACAACACCTGGCGTTATAACCGGTCTAAGCAAGGAAGTACACGGTCTTCAACGTCAGGTCTTGAAGCGTAATAGTACTGCGACTTCACAGGACTTTAGTTCTCGCCGTAATGGAGAGACAAACGTCCGAGATGAAGTTCCAGCCAAGCGCTCTTTTAGCACCATGAGCCGCACTTCGAGCCGAAAGCTTGATATGATTGAAGAGACTGCAAGCGCCAAGGATACTCAGGCTGTCTCTAAGGCGGTTCCACGCGTGGCGAAGCGAGAGACTGCGCAGCCAAAGAAAGCCGAGCTGAAGCCTGGTTACTGCGAGAACTGCGCAGAGAAGTATGCTGATTTCGATGAGGTATGCTTCAGCTTATCACTTTACCCTTATATGTCAACTACTAACAGTATATTTAGCATATTCTCACCAAGAAGCATCGCAAGTTCGCTGATGATGATGAAAACTGGGGGGAGCTGGATGATCTCCTTTCCCAACTACAACGTGCACCTAGGCACAAGTCTTTCGCATCTTGGACGCCCACTCTGGCTGATTTTGAAGAAGCTTATTAGTTTGCTCACGGCTCCTGCATTTTGGAGATGCTAATAGCTTCCGACATTCCTCTACGCCCTAATTGCTCACCGATCATACACCTCCAGGCACATAGAATATCGTGGACCTGTTTCTAATTTCGGCATTCGCGGCGCGATGATACCCATTTTTCTTTACTTTTCTTCCGGCTTCCCAAGCCATCTCTGTTCAATACAATGATTGGAGTTGATCCGTTTCCCAAAAGTTAAACGGAAAAGGCATAACTGCATGGCAAGGAGTCTTAGCATTTCGGTTCTACTTTTCACATCTGGGTGCTACACCCTGGCATCGTGCATTTTCTCGGCGAAGGGCGGTTTTATTTTCTCCGAATTTCCACAAGTTCTCGGCTGGCCTGGTGGTAGGGGCGTTCGATCTGCACAGTTCTAAGGGGGGGTTTAGGACTCGGACGGTACCCTCAAGTCGCCTGATCCAGATGACCAGGTCAGACTTTGCAACAGCATTCGACACTGATGAAGCAACGGTGCAATCATATGATCCATAGATCATGTATGTATAAGTAGTAGTCTACGAATAAAGAATCGATGCAAAATTCAGAAATTAAGTAATGGTTATTCAACAAGTCGTAGCAATCTTCCATAAGTGACCGTTTCTCTTAATGACTCTCGGCTCTGGGTAATATAGTCACCCTCGAATGAAACTTGTGAAGCTCATATTCTATCGCTTTCAACCGAGACATTCGGCAAAACAAAGTTAGAACGGAGACTCATTTGCTGATGCTACAATGATGCTACAAGATTCAGCTGCACTGGGAGATATCCCCTGCTTCGCCCGTATAGGTAACTTACACGTACGCTAGGCAGTAGCCCGTGCCGGCCATGTAACACAAGGGATAGTACCTACCGATTATAGTGCGACACTGAATTAGCGCACACGATACTTTTCTGCCCCTACGGATTCTGAACAGCATACCATTTCACAACATCTATCGCAGTAAGTCTTTATTAATATAGTTGTTTTCCAAGGTTCCATGCGGATCGCCTATTATGCTATACATATCTGCTTGAATACCTAGTACCTAACCAAACTGGAACTTTTTCTCTTTAGCCCGTGGGTTTAGAACTCATGCGACGAATATTAATATAGCAATTGGTATACCCACCTAGCCTTGGGTTTTATTAGGTGATGTTAGTGTTGGTCATTTAAGCACTTGTGTATTGTATAGGTGCACTAGCTTAGCGTTGTAGGCAGCTATAATATAGAGAAGCTAGCCGTTTAGAAGGGCCCCTGTAAATATTACAACAAGGGCCACTCGTCATTGTGTTATAGTGGCTAATAGGGTTAATTATAATAACTGAAAATGGGTGTAATAACCTGTGGTATTGGGGTGGCTGAAATCAACGGCACTAGGCAGTACCTATAGTTGACTGCTAATTTGAGAGGTTAAGACGCGCTGTTCTCAGTGTTAGGTACTGAAAAGAGGTACTCAACACAGGGCCTAAGCCCTCCATAGTTCAACAAGTAAATACAGCATCCCACAGGAATGTTAGGTGCGTTTTACTGATAGTCTCAGAGACTACCTACCTAAACTATTACTCAGAAACTACCGATTCAACTAACTAGCCCTGGAACATCTTCAGCTAAAGTAAATTTTTTCTAGTAAAGAAATTATGACTAACGTGGGCCAACAACGCTAAGAGGATTAGGGCATATAAGAGATTTTTGGGCATATCTATTTTTATACAACCCGAGTTTAAAATGAAGTCCGAATTGGTGTAGTGGCTAACATTTGGTGCTCTCACCTTCAGATGTGTGTAAACTACTATCTGGAGTGATCCGCCAAGCCCGGGGTTCGATTCCCCGATTCGGAGTTCTTTTTTTGCTTCCTATAGGTACCTGGGTAGGTAGATATAATGTGTTATTGATGGGTTGGCGAGGACTAGCTAATTGCCTCCCTTATACCTTCACTGAACCTTAGAAACTATGTACAAACTCATATTTGTTTTTTGAATGTCCCGAATATCTCATTTTCCCAATTTCTATCATATACTCCTATTTACTTTAAGACAACCTGGTGACTATCTATAACGAAATCGTCCTCCGTAATGCCTATGTCGAAACCATCAAGTTCGGCGCCCTCTGGACATCTGAAGATACTAACGTCCGGGGTAAGATTCGAGAAACAGCGCTCGCCATCGATATTCTTAGATTTAAGAATACAGCTGTCGACAAAGCCAACCCTTTCATAGAGATTTCCTCCCATTTTCACAATAAGACCTAGGCGACGAGCGAATCGTTTTTCTCCAAGAAGAAACGGAATTTTGACAAGAAATACAACAAACAATGACGACTCGTTATTACCTCGTTCTTTGACGTCGAATCCCCCTTCTAACCACAATTCCTGCGACTGATGCTGGAAGCTGAAAACCATATCGGTAGCTGGAGAGAACTGGGGCTCCGGCAGCCATTTTTCTGTATTCGTAGGTTGTTTCGCCAGCCTCTCGTGATGTCCTGTGATTGCTACCATTGGGGCAGTTAGATGTAACGTGCCGTCAGCCAAAGAATGCTCGATATAGCAAGCTACAGGCTCGAATTTCACTAGTTTAATTTCCCATCCTTCGCAATAATCGTACCAAGAGTATATGGGAAATCGAACAGGTCCTTTGACAGAAACCCAAGACCAGGACGGGCCGGTCCTAGTTTGTGGGTGTTGCAGTCCGTCCTTACTTGCGGCGCACCATGTCAATCCTTCCAGCAGGCCCCCAAACCAGATACCCGCGATATAGTCGTCACCAGTGATCGCACCAAGTGCGTTGGCCACACCAAGTAACGCCGGTAACCGGTCCGAGTCCTTAGTGATGTTGCGTGTAGTGTATTGCTCCACCATACGGTACCAATCAGCATATCTCACAACCGTCTCACGACGACGTGGTAGAAGGTCCGTGTTCCATGGCGTTGGTAAAATATCGCCGAAAACAGATATGCCGGTGTTGGCTGTCTGCAAGATACGCGACAATTGATCACCCTCCTCATAGATCGATTCGCCATCTTCACTCGCACGTAGTTCTGCGCATTCCCACGCTGTCTGTGTGCTCCCGTACATCAACATACGTCGCGCGAGATACCTCTCTTGTAGGCACCATGCTCGATCGCTCAGGGGTTCATTTTTCATCATATCGGTGCCGGTGGTCCATCGGTGGAGTAAAGGGGGTAGCGCGGAGAACGTAAAGTTGCCGAATACTGTATAACCTGGTGATTTGTGCCTGGGAGATAGGAAACCCTGGGTATCTGATTCCCCTCTTGTAGCGCCTAGGACTAAATGGGCGTTGCGATATACATCTGCCATCTGAGCAGCTTCTTGTTCCCAGTCGTTGGCGTCATCTTGTATGATGCATAAGCTGTCGATCCACAGGTACCGCAGCTCAAATTCTTGGACGATTTTTATCGCATCTTTGAATGTTTGAGGTAGGGACTCCAACTCCATGCCGCTCTTATGATCCTCTAAATTTTCTCGTGTGGTGGCGATAGTCTGAGTTGTACCCCAGCAATGACTTAATGCGACATATCTTGTATCCGTGGTTGGTTCTCTATGGGCGTCATTGCTCTCCCTAAGAACTACATAGCCTGGGTAGTTCGGATTGCCGATATCTAGAATTCTTGATGGCATCTTGAAATTCCCGTCCCCTTGGCGACAAGAAGAATGTTTGGAAGTACATGTCTCCAACCACGACCTAGCGATTGTGACAGATTCGACGGACGTTGGGCTCTCCGGTACTGTCCAATCCATATCAAGATAACCGTAAGTATCGTCACCCAAGCTCTTCGCAATCTTCAACTCTGCGAACAATTCATGGTGCACATCCCACTCAACTGCCGACTCTGGTATGCAGGCTGCGCGTAACACATAGCTCCACCTCTGACGTCCGTCGTCTGCACGTTCTAGTCGTAGTACCACAGTTTGGACTTTGCCATTGTTATATGCAGATATATTCTGGACATCGGCGTCTAGGTCTTCTGGTGGAACATGAGGGTCTATCATCCCGTCTTTCGAGCTGTCGACGATAGCCGCAGCGCGGTAATCTTGCCAGCCCTTGGCTACCGCGATACACAGCCCGCACTGCGATTCCTTGGCGCAATGGAAGACATCGCGGGCAAGATTATGCCATCCATACATCCAGCCAGCCTCATCATCGTCGGGCCGGCCGGTCCCCTCCGTGTGTTGCAATTGGTAGATAGCGCGCGGGATGTCGAGACGGAGGCATTCTTCGCAAGAGGGAGACGTGGTCACGCCTGTCGTCACCAACGTCATGTTGGCAATACCGAAAAGGGCGCTATAAATTAATTGGGGATACAAGATCCTGATCGCCAATAGACCAATGATATCAGCGGATCGCAGGTACTAAAAAGTGCAATTCCTTCTGTAAGCGAGCTGACACGGGCACATGGTACGTCTAAGCGGTCGTACCCCCACCCTCGTTGCTTTTATATCAGTATAACGTATTCGATGACATTAGAAGAGGGTTCGGTATGACAAGAATATCGGCTTAACTAATTGCTAGCCTTTTGTGTGTATAGAGAGTTTTGATTTCGTGATAATACCATATACTAATACCAAGTTTCCTTGTTCGGCACATTCTAGAAATCATATGCTTCTAAGCATACCCTATTAATACTTCCGTCAACGTAAGTTGGCTGTCGAATGAAGAAATTTTGGATGCACGAGAACACTGCGCCGTCTTACTATTCAATCTACCACTCTGCATCCGGCTTGGAAATCCGCGAGGCTTTATGTTGATTGGCTGTTTGGTTCTTTAGCTACGGTCGTCTTGTCACTGTGACTAAGTTGTGCTTTTTATTGTGAAGTTGGTTGGGTGGCACTTCGTCGATGTGGCACGTATCATGAAGGTGACTTACACATCGGCGCTGACACCACTATGCACATAAATGCGGCCATGGTTGCAACCTTAGCTGAGAGCTTCCCCGGAAGCCTACCCTATTTATTGAAAATCCACAATTGCTAGATTAAAAAAGTTGATATTGTTGCACTTACTACCCATTATTCTAACCCTACTATCATCAATGGAGGGCCTGGATTTAGTCTTGAACAAACTTGAAGCCTTCAAGGCTGCCGATTTTGAGGGCTACAATACAGAGAGGCTGCGGATGCTGGCGACTGCCCGAAAACTGGTTAGCCGTCTGCAGTCAAATGGAGAAAAGGCTTATGAAATCGCATACCAGCAGTCTCTTGTAGACGCAGCGCTGAGAGTCTGTCTTGATATTGGCCTTTGGCATGGATGGACAGCAGCTGGCGGAGGAGAGAAGCCCGTTGAGGAATTGGTAAAACTGACGACACAAGCCTGCGAGCTAAACCTACTTCGTATGTATATCTATTAATATTCAGTCAAGCCATGATCAAAAACTGACGGTTATAATAGGTCGCCTGCTTCGACTCTTGGGGGCCGCAAATATCATTGAAGAAACAGGGGAAAATCGGTACAAACCAACTAGTTTCTCACTTTCCATCGGCGATGATTCTACTTGTATGGCACAAGCAATAATTTCAAAGTAGGGTTTGCTTATCGACCCAGACTTCGCAGTTGCTGATGTGTTATAGGACCGACCATTGGGATATGTCCCACCTGAATCTGCCGTCGTTCCTAGCCAAAACATCGTACCGAGAGCCCAAGGATGCGAAGAACACAAGCTACATCGACGCAAGTCCGGAAAAGCTTCCCATCTTTGACAGATTTCTAACCAAAAAGAGTTACCGAGATAGCCTTAGGGGCTTCTTGTTTGAGTACTCAAAGTATAGGGTTTCGTGGCCGGAATTTTACGACACAGTGTCTCTTATCGAAGGTGCGGACTTGACCTCTGGTAGCCCGCTTGTCGTCGATGTCGGAGGTCTCCACGGTGCGGATCTCATCAAGGTTCTGGATAAGCATCCAGATCTCCCTGCCGGTTCTCTGGTTCTCCAAGACCTGGCTGGCGCCATCTCAGGTGTCACACTGAGCACGGATAAGATCAGACTTATGGAATATAATTTCTTCACACCGGAACCACTTCATGGTAAGATTTCCGTCTATACCAGATTCTCGTTCTCGTCAGCAAATATGAGTCGGGACTGATGATGTATGACAGGAAGCCGCGCATATTTCTTACATATGGTACTTCACGACTGGCCGGATGAATTGGCAGTTCAGATTCTGCAAAATCTCAAGCCAGCATTGAAAAGGGGATATTCTAAGATCCTCATATGTGAAATCGTGATGCCACGTACGGGCGCGAGTATGTACCAAGCATCTTTGGATGTGAGCTTGAGTATGTTGAGCCGAAAGTTCCTTTTCCCACCCTCTCTCGAGTAAATGTCTCTCAATTAAATTAACAGAGAAGTCGTTACTCCGGAGACATGCCCGAGTCCCCCTTTGTACAAAGATATGCTAACTCTTGTGAAAGTGGCGAACCTTTCTGCCTATGAGAGAACCGAAGCTGAATGGAAGAAGGTCATAAATGAGGCCGGGCTGGAGATGGTTTCTGTAACGATGGACCCTCGAGGCTTCGAGGGTGTGATCGAGGTGGAGCTGGCGTAACCAAGTCGCATCAAGAATCACTGGTCTAGACTGTAATGAACTGGTACCTAGGACCTAGGTACTCACGTAGCCGTCTCTCGAGAACTACTTAGTAGCTTTATTTAATTAATTCGGTAAATACTTCTAGTTGCGGCATCGCAAGATTTTGTGGCTGGGTTGTTTTTGTAGTTGAAACTTTTAAAATTCGATTGTTTGGTTGTTTCCTAAGCCATTAAAGTTATTGAGGGAGTGAGAATAAAGGGGGGGGGTAAAAGGGGGGTATTGTTACACAAAGTGGGGTTATAGGACCACCCACTAGCCTCAGCTTAAGCCACGCTGTCACATCCGTAAAATGTGGCTGGCTGACGATATGCGCTGCCTGATTTCGATTTATTCGATCATTTTTCCACCTCGACACCTTACTCGATGTTATCGCCCGCCTGCGACAAGTCGGGAATTTTCTAATCCGCCGACCCAATTATACATATAATTTTCTATATATTCCGTAGGAAACGCGGAAAATTCGTGACGCAAGATGGAGTATCCAGACGTACCAGAACAGCCATCCCCATCTCCTCCGGCCTCCCCCATTCCGGACCGGCCAGCATCACCGGAACTTCCACTCACCATGACTGCCTCTGCTGTTCTTACAGCTTTGCCTCGAGATGCTAGTTCGGCTCTCGCTAGTGCTGGTCAATTCGAACAGGAAAAGGTTCTCATCCGGTTTAGAGCGGTCGGGTCCGCTCCTCAGTTACAGCGCGACGTGCGGCGGGTAAGCGCGACGCAGAAGTTCGAGACGGTCGTGGCTAGTCTCCGCAAGTTTCTGCAACTTAGTCCGACTGATGGCTTATTCCTTTACGTCAACAGTGCATTTGCCCCCGCACTAGACGAAATTGTCGGTAACTTGCATAGGGTGCGTGCATTATTATTCATTGGGATATCTATGAAATGCTAATGTCTCAAACAGTGCTTTAAAGACTCAAACGATCAGTTGATCGTGAGCTACTCAATCACCCCTGCATTCGGATGAGCTGTACAGGATATAATGAACAACGCTCTTCATGCAAATGCACATACGCCTACTCATGCTGATACAGTAAATCCAAAAGAAGACTTTACACCGTGTATCCTCAAAAGTCTTCTGGTATGCTCAATTGAGCCACGGGTATCGCATCATAGCCTCTCGACGTCCCTGGCGAATGCCTCTAGTTCCTCTTGAGAAACGGGATAGGTATGTTCCTTGGCTGGGTATTGTCGCGTCTTCACCTCTTCTCGGTACGACTCGATCGCTCGCAGGCTTTCTGCCCACACGTTGCCGTATTGCTTCACGAACTTGGGAATGAAGCGACCCGGCGGGAAGTATCCAGACATGTCGACTTGGACGAGCACCTGACCAGAACATCCATTTCCAGCACCTATACCAATGGTCGGAACGGAAAGCTTCTGCGTGATGATGCTGGCTATCTCCGCTGGTACAGCTTCTACAACCATGCCGAAACAGCCGGCTTCTTGAACAGCTAGCGCATCTTCGAGAACTCTCATGGCTCCTTTCGATGTTTTTCCCTGGACTCTGAATCCGCCAAGGGCATTCTGGCGCTGAGGTGTGAGGCCGACATGAGCTAGAACAGGTATACCGGCTTGGGTTATCTTCGCGATGGTTGGCGCCATCTCTTTGCCACCTTCCAGCTTGATACCTTGCACGCGACCATGCTTTATGAATCGTATAGCCGTTTCCAGGGCCTGTTCCGGTGAGATTTCATAGGATCCCATAGGGAGATCCCCGACCTTATTTATCGTCAGCTTTTCTCATCTCACATCATCGGCGTTACGTGTGATCTTACTGTGAAGGCGGATCTGGTAGCACGCGCCACCGATCGGCAGTGCAGAAGCATATCGTCTACCGTCACTTCGCTGGTATCCTGCATACCCAATGCGACCATGGCTAAACTGTCACCGACGAGTATGACGTCCATTCCTGCGGCGTCGGCGACATGCGCGCTGGGGAAGTCATGCGCAGTCATCACAGCGATGGGTTCCCCCTTTTTATATAATGACCGGATACTTGCTAATGTTACTTTCTTCCTCGGGGGGTCCGACGTTGTGCCTAAGGGCGAATGGGAACTCCATCTTTGTTGTTGCGACCTTTGCCGGTGCCATAGCGACGGCAATGGTTTGGTGGATGCGAAGACAATACTACTAGCATTTGATTGCATGACCCGGCATGGGAATAAGGCACGTGACCTGAACATGCAATGCGCCATTTGTGTTGTGTTGATTGGGATCAATTGAAAGCGGAAAAAAAGATAAGATTAACTTTAGTCTTGGTACAGGTAATCTCTAAGAAGAATAAGAGGAGAGAATCGAACGGCGGCCATAATTCAGAATGAGCCTCGGTTTTTATTCTCTGGTCATGATGGTTTTTGCTGCGTACAATTGAGTCTCCAGTGAGGCTTGGCGGTTTTTGTTGGTGTTTTGCTCAGAATGCCTTAGGTAATCCAACTAAACCCGGTAGGTCCCAGGTTCACTTACTCGGGTACGTACCTGCCTAATTCTCCGATTGGTGCCGAGGCTTGAGTGTTTCGGGTAAAAGCCGAGCTCTTTCCTTTCTTTCGGCGCGCGAACGCCGTAGAATAGGGGTCGAATGCTTTTCTTCATCTAAACACAATACACATTTTTTCCTTGGAAGGCTTGCGAAATATATTGATGCCATTATTTAAAGAGATAATCAAAGTACCAACGTTAGCGCACAAGTTATTCTGACTCCAACCGATCCATGAATGAGGATAGGGGGTTCAGCGTCAAATGGTGTTAAGTGGCGTTAAATCTCCAGTGATGGTTAAAATAGGGGCCATCTACGTAAGTTTGAACCCTCCAGACCTTTGTGGCATTGCTATATTCTATGTATGTTTACTTATTACTCAAAATGTTGTAGTTGCGATTTAGCCTTCATAGCTCATAATGGCATCATTTTATATGGACTTCATTCGTCCAATCCAACGTAGAGATATCTGCGATGTAGGATCAATCGGGGGTTCAACTTCCCCGCTCAACCGTTAAGAACCGATGATTCGAAGGATATATAATTTATTTTTCATATTATAAACTACCCCCGACGAGGAGAAATAAAAACCAAGGTAATTTACCTATTAATTAGCTGGAAGTAGTCTGTGGTACACAGCGAAAGATGTCGCCGTCCAGGGTGGAAGTCCCCTTATCCTACGAGTATCCAAATGAGACTAAGGAACAGTGTATGTGCATGATTGGATATCCACATCATTCCAATACTGATAAAATGTGAAATAGTAGAATATGCAGAGTTAGAAGCGCTCGATATCTCCAAGCTCGACCAGCCAGGGGGCAAGCAAGAGCTCGCGGAGCAAGTCTTGAAATTCATCAATAAAAATGGTAAATCTCATATTCTCCTCTCCAGGAATATCAATTGACTAAAATACAGGTTTCTTCTACGTCGTCGGCCACGGCTTCTCCGACGAATCCGTAAGACGGCAATACGCCCTCTGCGAAGCCTTCTTCCAGCTCCCGCTAGAAGAAAAGCTAAAATACGCCTGCGACACCGCCAAAGGCGACTTCAGGGGCTACAAGGCGCAGTCAACAGGCAAGCTCGCCGGCCGCGACAACGACGAGCGCTATAACATCCCGAAATTCACGCCGGAGCACGAGCGCCCGCATCCGCAGCTAATCAAGGACCATTGGGATGAGATCCGCGCCTTTTCGCTGAAGATCCATAACGACGTCTTGCTACCGCTCCTTAGGCTTTTTGCTTATGTGTTAGAAATTGATGAGGAGTATCTGACTGAACGCCATCGCTACGAAGAGCACGGGCTAGAGTACCTCCGGTACATGAAATACCACCCGCGCTCCGCAACACAGGACGCGGAGGTCGGGAATATCTGGGCGAAGGGCCACACGGACTACAACACCCTGACCTTCCTGTTCCACCAGCCGGTCGCGGGGCTGCAGGTGCAGACGCCGGAGGGGCGGTGGCGATTCGTCAGGTCGCCGCGCGACGCGATCATCGTGAATATCGCGGACGCGCTGGAGTTTTTGAGCGGTGGGTACTTGAAGAGCACTGTGCATCGGGTGGTGAGACCGCCGGAGGACCAGACGGGTAAACCGAGGTTGAGTTTGATTTACTTTGCGAGGCCCGAGGCGGATATTTTGTTGAAGCCGGTGGCGAGTCCGTTGTTGAGGCGGCTGGGGATGCAGGCGGAGACGGAGGGGTTTGCGCGGGATGTTACTGCTGAAGGTAAGCTTCCTAGACTATGCGAGAAATGTGAGCAAGTGATGAGTTGCTAACGAGAACTATAGAGTGGGCGAGAGCGCGAATCGCGAAGGATCATAGGTTCCGGACGGGGGTGGTTGATCAGCGGGAGAAGGAGATTATCGCGGGTGTAAACCAGAAGTATTATGATTAATGTGGCTGAGATCTAAACCGGAATTGGACGTCCTTTGCCGTCATTATTAATCTGTTGTTGAAGTAGAAGTCCCGCGAAGATATATTTGAGAGAAGGAAGAGATGCGAATGCGACAGTTCATATAGGGGAATCGTAAATGGCTTGGTATCTTTCTAATGGGTAGTACTGGGAGACTTCAATTTTGGATGACTCTTTTTAGATATAACCTCACTTCATGTCTAAGAAATGTAAACATATTGAAGAATTATAAGATTCAATGTCAACCGAAAACTAGGAATACCTTATCGGCAAAGGATTGTGAAATGTGATCTTAGTGCATGAGACAATAACTCAATATTCAGCTCCCCTGAATACCGCTTGAAAAAGCCCCATAGAGGTACTCTAGTGTCAGTACGCTCGCCCCTACTCTCAGGCAAGAAGAGCCTAAACACCCCGCCATCCACGAGACCAACGCGCCATGCCGCCTCAACAAGTCGCAGATCCGGTAAGTGTCCCAATCAGCTTATCCGGCGCCACATCAGAAAAGTTAGGGATATCGGCAAAGACAGGACCGGCCTCTGGAGCCGTGCTGGCCTTCTCCCACTGAGATTGCTCTTCGAACTCGAGCCATGCCACGACGGCGTAGATGGAATCGGGGTTGGTGTATTGAGCGACCTTCCAGCTCTTGAGGCCGAAGCTGGCCCAGGTCTTTTGCACGAGGGGCATGTGGGTCTTGAGGTAGTAGTCCATATCGAACTTCCCGCCCGCCTTGTAGGCCACGCATACGACTGCTACCATTTTTGCTGAGTGTCGGAGGTCCGAAGTTATTTGTGTGAAGGGATGATTGATTGGTGGTGTGCCCAATACTAATTAGGGGACAACGGAAGATGAGGTTTTCAGAAGAGCACAAGGAGGTAGGGTGTGAGTAGATAGGTTGTCGATGAGTAGGTAGGTAGGTAGGTATATTCTTTGGAGTGAAAGTATCTGGCTTAAATATCGCAGCGCTGGGAAGCGGAGAACAGCAGTGACATTCTCCCGACATATAAGTGGCTTTCGGGGCTTGAGCCTAGGCATAGCGGAAGAGAGCTGAAGCCCCGCATTCCTATACTTGCCTAGGTCCACGGTTGGTACCTCTACGGGATCCATTGTAAGTTCATGGATGCGTAACAAAATACTTACCTACCAAGATGTCTGTTTCCAATCCATCTGCACTGTAGGCCCGTGTACAGGTCGAATTATGAACCTATCGACGAAGTTTAAAAAAACTTAATTTCGTAAACGCCGTTGGATTCTCTCGCATATCTAGGTGTGTTTGGGAAATGCATGTAATACTTACCTTGGTGAGTACTACTGGTAGTATCAGTGTTAAAGCACTTGGTATTTTTGGGCGTTATGGAGATCGTTGGTAACGACGAAGCGGCGATGTTTAGGTCCGATTGCCCGTAATCTTATCTCCTAAATGGCCTATATTTTCAAGCCCTGAGGAACGGGCTTAGAGGCGTCCTAGCTTGTTTGTAATATATTTGAAATTGTGAATCTTTTAGTACCTACCTAACGAGACAGCTAGTTATTTCAGACGTAGAATTATTTATGGGATGCGATAGTAGGTAAAAAAAAAAAGACCTCGAACTTAAGTTTCAAGATTATGAAATCTAGTTGTTCTCCAAGCTTCCTCGTCTCCAATTCACGCATCGACTACGGCAACTACACCTGAAGGAGCAATAATAAGAGAGGAGATGCTGTATTAGTTAGAAGAGCGTTTGCGGATTAGTGCCCCTCTCAGTGCTACACAATTCGCCTATCTCGCATGGCCGAATTGAATTGCTATATAGGTAACTACTCAAGAAAAGCAGATTACAATTATCCCAAATGGTAGGAGCCAGGGGATTCTGGGCAATTGTGTAGTGAGATTCGAATGTGATTTCCAGTCTACCCATGAAGAGTGAATATTCAGTATGGGGTCCATAAAATCGCAAGCTGAATCTCTCCTATTCTAACCCCCTCCAGTTAGAACTTAGACGATGATCCATTCCAACGCCGATAAATACTAGGTAGGTACTGATATAACCTGACGTCTTATGATTGTTGCACTGATTAAGTAACTCATCCCAGACCATGGATCCGAACCTGCCTTGCCTATCCTGCCATCTTACTTCAGCACCTTAAGAAGAATTACACCTTCATGACGTCATTAACCGTACATGGATAGAGCTGCTAAAATTGGCACTGTTAATTGGCCTGTGGCACCTCACCGTCGATGATCGAGGTGGCTGCGCCGTGGTAGGAAGGTATGACGTCACACCTCATCTCATCTTCATTATGTTACACGTTTACGTAGGGGATGTTGAGGTAGATGGGAAGCGTACAAATATCTTGAACATACCTAGTAATTCCAATAACATTTCACTTCAATCTCTCTTTAAACCACAAACTCTACCAAAAACCAAAGAACCTCAAGTCCTACTGATACTATTATACTCCACTACCTACGAAAATACCTACGCAAAACCACCATCACCAGACCAATCAAACCACAACTTCCAACATGCCTCTAGAAAACAACTCCCAATCCTCCGGCGTAACAGGCGCCGCCAAGTTCGTCACCAGCACAGTCGGCAACGTAGCAGGTGGTGTGGGTAGAACAACAGGCAACATAGTCGGCGCAGCGGGCCGCGGGCTAGGTGACACCGTGACAAGCGCAACAGGTTCCGCCGGGAAGCCCGTGGGTGACGCCCTAGGATCCGTCGGTACGGGAGTCCAGAACGGCGCCGAGAGCGTGTCGCGGGGTGTTGAGAACGCGGGGCAGTGGAAGCGATAAAGGTGCTCACCTATACACCTACGAGCCTATGTATGTCTAGTACGGAGGTGGTATGATTTAGAAAGGAAGAGTGTATGATACGGGGGTGTATAATTCGCTGAAACTGTGATAATATAATTATACTGGGATGGGATACGCATAGAAAGGATGACCTAAGGGCTTAGGGCCAATCAAGTGCTGCGACACACTTATACGATACTAAATGGAACACTGTTCGAATATATCTGTTTGCTATGTTTGACGTGAATGACTTCTCGCAATCTTGATAAACCTAAGTAATTTCGTGGCCAGAGAAAAACGTGCCAATGAAACAAGCCATTCTTATTTCGCCAATCTACCTAGGTAATCACAATAGTTAGTCAATATAACTTACTCGAACCACGCCGTGTCGGACCCCAAAGGCGTTAGTTGCTCATCCATACATATATGCGGCGTCTGATCTTCCGAACACGACACACGATCTCGCCCGCTCCTCCGTGATGACCCCGTACCCGTCCTGCTTCGGCTCTGTATATCAATACGGATATGTGATGGTTTTCGCGACGATCTCCGCGACGACCTTTTCGATGCTGGTTTCCTGTCAAGAATTTCCTGCAGCAGATCTTTTGAGGAATGCTTCCTGCCGGCGTCTTCTCGTAGCGGTAGATCGGTCCACGTTCGAGCCGGGGGTGATGCCTCACGAATGTTTTCCGGTGTCTGGTCAGATAAGGGCATAAAACTGTATCGACGTAGTGTGTCTAAGAGGCCGTGATTTTGATGCGGCTTTGGGGCTTCTAATGGTTTGAAGCTACTCTTCCGTCGATGTGTCGAGGCTCCGATTGCAGAACCCACTCTGAGATGCGTATTGGACTGCTCATCCACTTGTGTCGGCCACTGTGGACCAGAACACTGAAAGAGGAAATCGTCAATCGGCGCTAGGGTCGGGGGCGGTGATTCCTCAAGTACTTCTAAAGGTTTTGGTACATCCGCCCCAGAGTGGGCGTCAATACCAAGCACATAGAGATCCGACATAGTTGCTTTATGTTGAGACATGTTTGATTCCCCGAATAGGCCCAAGGGTGTTAGCCAGTCGGTCGTAGATGTCCGCGAAGGAAGTTTTGGAAAGCAGGTCATGGAGCCATCACGATGGCGGGCATTTTGAGCTTTGAGATCCCCGAACGATGCCCTGGGACTGACTGGTTCGGATGCCGAACGCCTTTGCTCTCGAGGAACGTCTAACATATGGCTTGATTCTTCTACTGGAGGACTAAGTCTAGGACTCACCCATCTGGAATCGCTTGAAGACGGCAACTTAGAGGCAACCATGGATGAACGCCGTGTAGACCCGTTATGGGCAACCTCTAACGATTCGGTAATACTCGTGGGGAGCTCCCTATCTGTCTCTTCAATTGCATTGTCCGAAGATCGTCCCTAAGTAACCTCGGTAATGCTCTGTCGAGAGATGAATGTAGTCCTAGAAGCATCAAGATAATGTTTATGGTTGCCAGAACATCCAGTGACACTGAAAGAAGGCTGAACGGAGCTGATGGTTGTAGCTGGGTCAGCAATACTTGGCGAACCAGGGACAATTGCCTTGATATTAGGGGAAGGCTTCGGTAATGATTCCTTGGGTAGCAACATCGAAAGACATTTGGCCGCGGAGCGACCGCGATGAATGCCGCGAATGCCGGAAATTACGATATCTAAAATTCCGGCAATGTCGCTCGTGGTAACCAAATAACTATCTGCAATCGTTCCACCGGGACCGACATGGCTTTCTCGGAGAGCATCCTGAACAGTCTGAAGTTTTGGAGGTGGGTAGTTTTCATTAACAGTTGACATATTTATTCGTGGCGAGCAATTGTTATGCTTTCTGCTGGAAAGGTAGGCTCGGATGGTAGAAACGATGGCGTCTGTTCCTTGTTGATCTATGTCAACAGGGTCGGTGGAGGATGACCTGTCCGAACGAGAATGACTTCTGGTGTATACCGAGTTCCAACGATGTACGATTGGGGAAGCAGGAGACGAGATCAAGGGCTTGGTAAATTCGATCGAATCTATGCCCGATTCGCTCCTCAGCGGTTGGAGCAACGGAATACTGTCTGATGTACCGTGGAATGTCCTATGAATGCGGCGGCCTAATGGTTTTGGGCAAAAGTGACGATGTTTGGGATTGTGATGATGACGCATGGAGAAGGGGATGGCCCATCTCGACTTCGGCGCACGTATCGGCGGCGGACTCTGGGCTTCTGGAAGTGACCCAGGAACGGACCGGCCAGGCTGACAAATTGAGACGAGGGGTTCCGACGGCATGGCGGGGTGGGTTGTCTCATCTAGGAGGTTACGCGGTGCAGCTGACAAACTTGCGTGCCGACTAGCTATACGACTTGACTGTGCGCTGTAGAATTGGTCGTCGTCTAAGCTACCGACTGACGTGCGACCAACGATAGGAAAATGAGCCATATTTATAATTGTCTCTTAATTACATTGATTTGGTCCGGAAGCCTAAGAGTGAGTCTAAGGACCATGATTATAGGGATATATGAATTTGAGGGCGTTCAGGTGAACGAAAGAAATACTTAGGGGAACGGGAAGCTTTGAAGCTATTGATGTTTTCTGGCCTTACAAGAGCTTCGAAATGTTTTGATGTGAGTACGTAGGACTGAATTCCATCTTGGAGAAGGCGTGAGCCAACACTCCCAATGGTCTCCGCCGTCTAGGTGTACAACTATGTACCTAATAGCTTGAGGAGGAAGGAATCAAAGGAATCCAATCCTTACTTACAAACGGCTTGCACTTGCTTTGTCGCTGTACTATGAAATTGATATTTCAGTAGGTAACTTCCACCTTGATGAAATATTAGATTGGACGCTAGCTCGAAAAGTATTTGAGATCAGAGAGGGTAGTTATTTACTTCAACAAGACGGCCATCTCCGCTACCATACACCTACTAATATCTGCGCTGAATTATGAAGTAAGAAACTCGGCGTCATGCTAGCTAACGGAAGTTCATCGTTAAGGGCCGCGCGTTTCGGAAGGCTAATATGCAAGATCAGCATCACTAACCGTATATACCAGGATTGATCGCCACCGGGTTTCGGATAGGATAACCGGTTATCCCCGTATGGTGTCATCCCGGATGTGGGAAGCTCGACGGTATTCTTCGCCATTGGGTGGGTTCGTTTCCGGCAATTGCTTGTTGTTCCGGCCAGCTCTACCGGTACGAATTAACGAATACGATTAAGTATTCGAAATAGGACAACGGAGAAGCACGGGACTCGGTCACCAATGCGGTTAATATGCATACCTGTAGGCTAGTAGCCGTAGCCGTCACAGGTCTTAAATGCTAGGCAGGTGTGTATGGTCTGTATGTTCTGCGGCGGTGAATTGATCCACTTGGGTGAAAGTGTTGAGAAGTATTGTTGCCCAAACCCTATGGTGCCTGTATTATCTGCAGTTCCTGCTGTAACTTCCTTGTTCTTGGTAGCAGTATAATGCAAGTCATATGTATTTCCCAGGATTCGATGCCGTAAGTTAGGTAAATAGTAGGTATTTGTAAAAGTTGAAAATTCTGAAAGGAGAAGTGTAGATCGATCTCGTGGAGAAGTTGGATTTGATGTGTCGATATTTAAATTGGAAATCGTAGTCTGGGCGTTCCACAGCAGGGATGAGAGGTTACACTTGCCTCGCACAGACCATCTGCTACTTGTCGGCCATCTCCACTTGTCAGCCACTTATGCCACTTGTGCCACTCTTACAGCTGAAATCGCCGAATTCTATTAATTTATCAGCCACCTCTCTCGGTAGTATCCGTTAATTGTTACCCGTCACCCCACGAAAGTCCGATGACTTTGCGGGCAGCTGGAATCATTAGAAGACACCCAAGCCGCTGGAAACAAACCAATTGGCCTGCTGAAGTCAAACCCAAGAAATTAAAAAACCACCTTAACTTCCTCGCCTATTCCCGCCGAAGTCGCATGTCCCAAATCTCAGGTCGCAGGTAAAAAAGCCTAGAAACTCCAGGCGGTCTACATACATCTAACAGCACCTCCAATATCAAATTTCACATGAGACGTGTCACACCACCATTGGGATCAATCTCATCTATCCTGTCTACGGTCTAGCCCTAGACCTTGCCGCTGCCGTGTCCTGTTGTGTTGTACAAGAAGAAAAGGCTGTGTCTGTCAGGAGATTGAATACCAAGTCCTCTAGGATCTTACACAAAACATTGTTAAGACGGTGGCAAGGACGGATGACCTTAATTTCTTCTCCTTTCTTCCGGTTTTCTGTTTCGTCCATATTTATGTCCCCGAGTGTTTATAATTACCCTTCTCTACGGCCGTCACACCGTACCACTTCTACATACATATTTAACTAAATACCCAAAAGAGAGAACAAGATATTTCAAACCCTTTAAGATTACCCCTACTCGTCTTACTTTTCTCACACAATGTGTATCGTTCTTATCACAACAGCCCATCCGAAATATGCTCTCATAGCTATCGATAACCGGGATGAGTACATTCTCAGACCCACAAGCCGACCACATTGGTGGACACATCAACCCTCCGGCGAGAAAATATTATCGGCACGAGACTTATATCGTCGCGAGCGAGGGACGTGGCTGGGAGTTACCAAAAGCGGCCGTTTTGCCATCCTGACGAATTACCGGGAGTCGAGTGAAGATGATCCAGACCCGGATCACGCCATCTCCGGAGTCAAAAGTCGAGGCGGCATGGTGACTGGTTGGCTAGGTGCTCCATCCGAGTTCAGCCTCGACGACTTCGTTCATTCAATGTTAGAAGGTCGTGCTGCGAAAGGGGTTGGCGGCTTTTCTCTCGTCTGCGGCGATCTTAAGCAAAGAACGGAGAATAACATCAAACCGCTAGCTATCATTTCTAATCGATGGGATCACGTCGGCGAGGTTCCGTGGATAGGCGGAGAGCGGGGACAGACATACGGACTCAGCAATGCCGTTTACATTGAGCCTCCTAAATGGGAAAAAATTAAAATCGGGGAGAAGTTGATGAAGGAAGCGATACAAGAAGCAGTCGACGAGGATCTGGGCGAAGACGAGTTAACCGAACGGCTCTTCAAGGTTCTTGATAATGACACCTTACCCCTGGAACCAAAGATGACTTTTCAAGAACACATGGACGCACTTCGGAGGTCTGTTTTCATCCGAAGTTTCGCAGAGGACCAAGGTTGGAGGGAAATGGCCAGCGCTGCCGACGAAGGAAGGGCAAAGGCGGCTTTTGATGAGATAGAGGACCCCAGCGACCCAGAAGACCAGCAGAAAGAGAGTTCACATGGTTATTTTATGAAAGGTGCTTATGGCACTCAAAGACAGACCATCATTCTTCTAGACTGGGAGGGGAATGTTACATATAAAGAGCGGGCGTTATGGGATTCGCACGGAAACTCGATTGAAAGGGGAAAAGGAGATGAGACATTCAAATATAAGATAGAGTCCTAAAAGACTTAGAAATCCAATGAATAAAGTATTAGAGCTTATGGGAGACGATACACGAAATTTCATACCTATCTCACTAGTTATATTGAGATTAGAGGGATATCTAGTAACCTTGGAAGCCAAGACAAGTAGATCTATCAGATGGTTGCCTATCCAGCACATGCTCTCCCATGCACAACACTCATGCTACAGTAATTAAGGCTTCCAAAAACTAATTCGAATAGGGTTAAATACCATTTGAAAATAAAAATATTAAATCACAGGTTACATCTGGAATTGTAAACCTTGGAACTGTTAACCCTAATGATAACCTTAGCTAACAATAATACAGACCATGTTCACGATATGTTTACTCTTAACCCCTATCCCGCGCTTATTTCGATATAGGTAGTGATACTGCTATTCATGAGTGTCTAGGTGACTTTTCATAGTATTTATTAACATCTAGAGTCTATGCGCGAGTCGGTGTGAACTAGATGACTGAGGAGAATTACATAGAAGTCCCAATACGTGACTTTAGGGGTCGATATCGATTGAGAACGATCACAGCCCCTGACCATGTCTAGGGAGTTTGTCACTCAGTGGTCGTCCATCAATCGACGCTCTCCGATGCCTTCAAGGAAGGAGCCATAGTTGGTAATTGGACAACATAATGGAAGAAGGGGTACCCCTCTAGCCGTGACCAAAATGTAGAAGCTGCCACCGCTAGAGATAACCCCTTAGTGCCATCTCGAGGCCGATCTGAAGCCGATCTCGAGACTCATCCAACCATTCTCCATCATTGACGACCGTATAATGCCCTCAATGGAATCATTTACAGGCTATTCAGTTCTACCATCGAAATTAGTGCTTCTCCCATATCTCATAGGGCACAAAATCTTTTCCTCTTGGGTTTTCCTTTTAAAATACACCACACATCACCACATTTCCCTTCCTTACATACTCATGGCAACCGAAGATTATCAGAACTCTCAACGTAAAACATCACGTTCTACACCTCAATCTTTGGCCCACGAGTCTATTAACATCATTTTCACTCTCATTAAGTGCACCGCTCATTGCGTCTTGGTACTCAGCAGTCTTTACATTTCTGCGATATTAGGACTGTTTAATATCTGGGCGCGGTTGGTCATCCTTCTCTTATTGAACACTTTCCTTCATATCCTCAAGGCCATCGTCCATTCGTTAAACGTATTACACCCTCGTTGAATAATTGATCACTCATTGAACGTATCCAACAATGGGTAAATCATCCCAACCCCCGTCTACTCCTACGCGTATTCCGCGTCCCTCATCCCCAACTGGTGGTGCCTCGCCCACGCGTTCTAACCCTCGACGTGGCATTGGTATCTTGCAAGCAGTTGGTCGAGGCGACATCTTCCGCGGTGCATCTCGCGCAGAGGGTATCGGCCGAATTGGCGTGTGGCCATTAAACACCTCCGTCGCCGAATCGCACGGATACTCTGTCGGACCTATGCGTCCGGCAGCTCACCAGTCTAGCATCCCGCCCCCCCTCAACGCAACCTATCAACAGAATCCTCAACGACCTACTACATCGCGAGGACCTTCTTCTACCACCACGACAGGTAGTCCTGAATCCCAGTTGACCTATGGCTACACATCGGTCACTACTTCAACCAGTCCTGAAGGTGTCGCAGGAGTTCGCCAGGCTCAGTTGACAGGTAATTCAGCCATCACATCGCCGACCATGAGCGCCTCCGAAGCACAAGGTGGAATCAACCCGTACTCGCCGTCATTCCCACCCCGAATTACCGGTAGTAGCCTCCCTATTCGCTTGGCCCCTCCGCGCCCTCCTCCCGAGCCGCGCGATGACGCATACACGGGTCCCAACGCGTGGGCCGGCCAAGAACTCAACTATCCTAAGCTCCCGCCCGGAGCCTCTGATGACAGTCTTCGCTCGAAGCACCGCGACAGCTTGCGCTTGGCCAGTGTGCAGAGTATTCCTCGACTGACACCACCGGGTACTAAGAAAGGTGACTTTAGTGAGTTCTTCGCCAAGGAGAACCCGGACAGCCCACAGTCAGATGGCCCCCAGGCTCCGGTGGGTCAGAACTCAGGTGTTGGCTCACAGGCAAGCCGTGAATCAAGTGTTTTCGAAGATTGGCCTATTCCGGTGGAGCTGCTGAAGGATAGTTCTGAGTTGGAGAATGTTGAGGAGACTGGTACGAAGGAGTCACCTGAGGAAGCACAGAAGGATGATACTGAACAGGAGATTGTCCAGTCACAAGATGACATCGCACACCACGAAGACCCTACTCAGGAGGGTATTGAGAAGGTGGATGTAGAGAAGCAAGGTGGTGAACCGTCTCTTGATGCGAAGAAGGATTGTGGAGAGGGAAAGTGTTGCTGTGACAAGAAGCCAGTAACGAATGAGTCTTCTATGGGTATTGAGAGTCTCATCGATGACAGCTTCCGACTCGAACTGTCTGGTGATTCAGCACCGCGAGACACACAGCAGCGCACAGACTGGCTATGTATGCCTCAACTCACTGAACCACAAAACCTCCAGTCAGAAGGTGGAAGCGGCAGTCCCACTAAGACTTCGGGTCAACAATCGCAGCTTCCGCGACCTACGCAAAAAGCTGGCGGAGAGAAGGGAAGCGGACTTCAAAGATCTCGCACTCGCACCGTTCTTAGCAATCTCACTACATCTCTGTCGCGCGCATCTCTATCGAGCTTCCGAATTCACCCACGTCGACACACGCCATCTGCCATGGCCACCCCTTACGAAGACGACTCTCCAGCACTTACGGAGCATCCTAGCAACGAGCACTTGGTGCAACCCGACGCATCGTCTAGATCGCATCATCTCGATAACGTGCGCCTGATATACGAAGCGCAAGACGCTGAGTGGTGGACCGGTCGCTTCCAAGCCCTCGACGACCATTTCCGCAACGAGAACCTGTCGCCCGAGAACATGGCGACCATCATCGCGTCCGCAACCAAGATCCCGGGTCCGGCTTCCCGACCGCAAAACCCGGCCGGCCTGCCCTCTTCTCACACTATGGGAAATTTCCCATCTTCTTCTGCCGCAACCACCGCGAGCGCTCAGAGGGAGCGCGCCGCTCTTCTCACGGACGAGGACGCTCGCGCTAAGCGCGTGTTCGGACACTTGAATACGCTGTGCATGACGGATGCCGCGCGAAAGAGCTTGTACGCTTTCCAGCAGCAGTATGCGCGCAACCACGATAAGGAAGCTTTGCTGCCCTCCGGCGGTACTATGTACGATGAGCCCAAGGGTAAGGGCAAACGATGGGTTGGTCGTATCTTCAGTGGTAGAGATAAGGATAAGGATAAGGATGGCGGTAAGAAGGGTGGCCCTTCTCATTAGGAACGGGCGTGCGATATACCCCTTTCGCGACGCACGACGCACATACCTATGATACCCTAAGTACTTGAAGTACTTCGTCTTTGATGGTTCGGTTCGTATGACGTATAACTCCGAATCGCATCGTTTTATTTCGTTTCTTGATACCCGTCCCTTTTTCGTCAACTCCGGGATTTGGGTTCCGTTTATCAAACCCATTTTATCCGACTTCATTGGCAATTTTTGCCTCCTCACCGACAATTTTTCTCTTCTGCGGTCGCTAGGCTTTGGTCTACCTTGACCTATTTTTTCTTTTACTATTTTTTTTCTTCTTCTTTTCCCTTTCATTTTTCTTGACATGTCTTCTTTTCAATACCACCACAAAACTCGATTGAAAAGAGGCTCGGCTTTCAGGAAAGGAAAGGAGGTAGGAGAGGGAGGGCTGATGTGATATCATATGGCAACATACGATAACGCATTTTAGCTGCCCTGCTCTGGAGGCTGGGATGGATGGAACTTTCGCATGGCAAATCTGGAATTATCAGTGGAAGGTTTTACGAATTCATGAGCAATGAGCTACGGGGGCACGAAACGAACATTCTGTGTACACTAATATTCCTGGGGTTTAAGTCATCGGAGGATATGGGCAATGATCATGAAGATTGATCATGGGCGGTAATGGTACTTACGCATTACCTAAAAAACCAACTTGAACTTGGACGACTAGTGACTGTCTCGTAGAAGATATGAATTCGTGCTATTCGTAGAGTGAACTTTTTGTATTTTCCCCTAAATGCAAGCAAGCATGGCGAAAGCACCTAATGCGTAATGGCTCTTTTGAAAAAACGCCCGTCTACTTATGCCGTAGACTAGTTCATCCCGTCCCTACCATATCCTAATGCAAGCCCGCAGACCGTAGAACGCCAAACCTGATGATAATGTCCAGGATGAAACCAAAGCACAAAAAGAGGATGCAACTCACTCTCTCCCACCTACCCACCATCGTATGCACTCCAATGGGGTGTCAAGTTAATTACGACCCGCCTCATTCGCCTTTCGCCTTACGACGAGACTTCATGAAATCCTTGACGGGCTCGATCTTGGTCGAGAAGAAAATGCCCTTCTTATCGTTGCGCCAGGCGCACACGCCGATGTTGTCTGCGAAATCGGCGACCTCCTTGTATTCCTTGTAGTCGCCAAAATCCTTGAAAAAGTAACCCTCGGTCGTCCCAATACGCTCGGTGTCGAGCTGCCATAGGCGGATCTGGTCGATGACGACGGGAGGCAGCACGGGCTTATTGGCCGCCGCCGCGTACCGATACATCTGCTCGTCGGCGTGGGTCGAGAGGTAGGATACGATCTGGTCGGCCGTGATGCCGTGGCTGACGGCTTTCTTGATGGACTTGCGTGTTAGGTGCCCTGATACTAGGCCCTTGAAGCGGAATTTGAGGTCGGAGAAGAGAGCTAGGACGGCGATTTGGAGGGGCGAGTGCACGTATGCGTACATGCGGAAATTTGTCTCGAGGATGATGGTGCACTTGTCTTGCTCCTCACTCGTCGCGCTGGCTGCCGCAGAGAAACCGGCGCTGACGCTGCGGAGGGCCGTCTCGTTGCTCGTCAGGGTCGTGGCGAGGCGCGTGGGGAAGAATTGGCGCTTGTTATGTTGGGGAATATAGATAAGACCGAAATCGATGAGGACGGGTAACATGTTGCGCCGACTCTCCGACAAGGCGTCGGTACTGTACGCGCGTCCGAATTCGAGGGAGGCTAGCAGGAAGAAGAATGATAGCATGTCCACGCCGTCCATATTCGCTATCGACCCGTTGTCGACGGCCTCGAGCCAGAGGAGTAGCAAGGCCCAAACTTGCGCATTTGCTTCTTGTAGCAAGAACGAGAAACCGATGTGCGTAATCTTAAGATCGCCGTATCCGCCGTCTTCGTCTTGGCTACGCTCGACCAGGCGGCCAGCCATGAGAAGGTCCTTAACAGACTGCTTAGGGCCACTCGTCCCCTTCTCTATGGTAAGGCCGGTAGCCGAAACAACGTAGTGTAGGATATCGTCCCATTTCTTCCTCGCATATTTATCCAAGAATGCATGGTCGACTTCGTTAGGAATAGGATCGGCGGACGGGACACCGAACGAGTTGTGGTCGCCTCCCCCTTCCAATGCAAGCCGCAAGCTATTTTTGAAGTTAACAGTCAGGGTTAGGGACTGAGGCTGGATTATATGAAGTGATCGAAGGAGGGCTAGAGCCTGATCTTTTTCGCGACTCGCGGAAGGTTTAACCCAGAGGTCGAGGTCGGCGAGGGAGAATGGTGTCGGGGAATAAAGAACTGCCATCACAATAGTCTTCGCTGTTCCTTGTAATAAGCAATTCATCACCTCCAAAAGCAGCTTTGTATTCCTCGGGGCAAGCTCTTACCTATATGGGGGAGCATGCGCCTGAAGATGGCAAAGGCTGTAGAGGGCTGCTGGTACAATTTTCTAAAAGTTGTACCGGGCAGCTGCTCCAGGTATTGGGACAGTGAATTCGCGCTGACCGACATTGTGAGGTGATGTCGAGTCAATCACACTAGAATCGGAATGAGAAGAAGTTGTCATGGTAGGGAAAGACGGTCGTTCAAAATCTTCCAAGCGCAAACGGACTTCTGAACGTTATAACAAGAAAAATCTGAATTTACTGGCCAAAGAAGAAATAGTGGTTCATCATGAATGCTCTATAATTTTTCATGTGCAAGCGTTCAAGACAGAAAGAACGATAATTACTGGGCAGGTGAACGAAGTGAAGTAAAGTAAAGTAAAGTAAAGCAAAGCGAAATATAGTGAGTGAAGCTTAGATAAGCTAAGCCATTCGAATAAATACATACATGCACTTATAGAGATGATGAAGTAATATACGCACTCTAAGCAGTATATGCATATAACATATGTGGTCCGAGTGGTGACCGGTTTGCGGCTAAACCCCGGCAGCTACATAAGCTTGAATGATTACCTAGTAGGTAATCTTTCAACCCCAAGTTTCTTACATCTCATGATTGATAACTATCATCACTCCTTCCATCATAGAGAGCAAACAAACACAGTTCGAAAATCGGGTCCGATTAAACGCTCGGGGCTTAAGTTTGAAGCGGCCACAACCAGGTATCCGAGAGCTAAGTAACAGCTTTATGAGAAGATGTGGGCAACTGCAACTTCCTCCCTAGCAGTATCGGGAATTGGGATCTATGGTGGCTTTTTTGCGATCACTACGTAAACTCTAAGTATGGTGAGTATATCTGTGACACCGATTTCGAGTATCGGGGAATTTATTTTGCCTAGTAAATGTGGAACGGAAAGCCATCTGTACATTAAAGAGCATGTCTTCGTCAATAATGTCTACGGCTACTAGGGGACGTCACTCGTGATAGAGGCTTAATATGTTTGTCATACCTACTTAAAAATCTTGACACATGTCCAGTGAAACCTCTAACTAGTCAGCCAGTCCGAGGCAGTCAAGGGGACAAAGGAGTTGCTGTTCATGGCAATTCCTTAGTTAACTGAGCTGTGAAATGGACCAGGTAGTCAGTCACTTCAATCAGGTGAGTAGCTACCTAGAATTGCTCGGGGGGGCCGAAACTACGGCTATCGATTTCACAGTACGAATAGATGATCAATTGGCGAGCAAACCGATGGTATGGAGAAAGCTTATAAGCTGTCGGCACTATAACACTCTTTGACACACTGAGTTATTAACTACTTGTAGGCTTTCATTATCTGATAGCTACTAGCTAGGTAGGAGCACTACATCTATGGAAGTAGCTACCTCCATATTTAATTCCTCTGGATGACAATGACTACCTGATAAGTAATGTCGGTTCTACTCTTGCATCATATATGTGACATCCCCCTTCTCTATCCCCTGGATCGTTTTATACCGAGCGATAGATCGTGAGATCTATGACTCTAAATACCGGTCACCTCCCATGATCGGACATCCTGATCTGGAATCCACTTGGAATATTTTCCTAGGATAATTTTCTATTTAAAACCACTTCTCCCCATTCACTGAACTTCCCTTCTCCCACCTCACCCAAACCAACACCACTATCACCAACATAAGAACCGAAATATCACCAATCAACCTATCTCACTGGTAAATACCTAGCAATCCGCCCCATCATCCGGGTGCCCTCTGGGTATTCAAGATTTCCAGCCAGTGACATCCCCATAAACAACCACGCACCCCTTACCAGCATACCCATCCCCATTTACTACTAAACAATACCGACCTTAGAGAAGGACGAGTGTTTACCGACCCAATAAGACAAGCAGTACTTCATCGGTCATAGCTCGAGTCCCTTTCACCATCATCCCTCTTACCATTATTAACCTATTTCTCCTAGCCACTACAGCAGTGGTTTCACACGCAACGCCTTCATCTGATAATTCATCTGTTGGGCTTTGGAGGCAGTCATTAGTTTCTACAGTTCCTACGACAGTCGTCACGCAAACCCTTAATCACTTCGATACATTCTTGTAGACATACTACTTCAGCTCCTGATATCAAGTAAGTTTTTTTTTTCTCGCGAAGTTCGACCGATACCCCGTTCTCGGTAGAGCCTCATGCTCTATGATAGCTTATTGCTACACGAGTAGCCTTATTCAACCAATTACCTGCACCAATTTCCCTCCCTTTCCACCAATAACTCAATCATCCCGTGTATTAGTAGAATAAATAAGTTAACCATACCTAGGTATACAGGATGGCCTCATATGTGGCTCAAACCCTGGGGCTAGTCATCGGTGATGACATCCCGCTCGTGGCCTGCACACTTGACAAGTTGGACGCAATGATGGCCACCAACTTGTTCCTCAAAGAGAGGTTTTTCCAGAACTTCTATCATTTTGTTGAATATTATTTCAACCACTTTGGAAGGACTCCCTATAATGCCGAGATACGACACATCGTGTATCGCATAATCTGCATGAAGAACGACAACTGCGGAAGAAAGCCGTTCGAGCACGAGAACCGAGACCGAGGCGCGGAGGAGTATGCAGCTTGGCTAAAGGACTTCTCTGGACGCAGAGACAACACCGCCCCGCCGGCGATCCCTCGCACTGTTGAGACGTTGAAATATATTCAGCGTCTTTTAGAGGCAGTCGAGTTCTGGCTTCGTCGATTCCACCTAGATCGCTCTAGAACTTATGCGCATGAGGATTTCTATGAGGTCCAGGACTGCATCATTCGCCAGGATATGGACTGCAACGATGAACACTCATTCGACAACGTCGAGTCCTACCGCATTCGTCGCGCACTTCTGCTGTTCCAGTTGTATTGTGTGCTCTTTCGTCTATCTCGACGCCGTGAACAGACGGCCTGGAACGGTCATGTCACCGAACAGATGTTATTCTTGCAGACATTACCGCCCTTTCTCCTGATTGAATTGGACGGTGTATATGGCATGATTGAATGCCATCTAGCAGCCAACTGGCAGATGGGGGGGTCGATTTGTCGTAAGGCCGTACCCTTGCATCCGGGACAAAGTATCGTGAACAGCGGCTCTAAATTGGAGTATATCGTGAGCAAGGGACTGGTCCGAAATCGCGACTACCTCCTGTCTGACGAGTTCCATGCGGGATTTTATGAATCTCAGCAAGATGCGAAGGATGACTATGGCTGCGTGTGTTCTGAACTTCCACGTCTCTATGGAAACAGATTTTTTACGACACCTGTCCGATTACTCACCCTGGGATTACAGGGTGATGGAGACCCGGACAGCCTCTTGATACCCGGCATGGTGCCGCAGTACATGGTACGCTGGCATAGTGCGGCGCACAATTCGAACGGTCCGTCCTGGCTTCTCAGATCGTTTTGGAATCCATCTACATCACCAGACGAACGCAACCGAATCATGGCGCTAATACATAATGACCCCCACAATTGGAACGGCCTCGTATTCTGGGAGAAAGATCGTTTCGATCGTCACTTCCAATTTCAGCAGCAGGATCCGATGATCTATCAAGCATTCCCCCTCGCGGATCATGATACAAGAACCAAGAACAATGTGGATTGGTTAAAGACAATTGACCCGCCGAAGGGTTATTTCCGAGTCGTGCAGCCTCGATCTGTGGTTGCGATTTACCACGGGATGTTGGGTTAAGCCTACTAGGTAAATCATCAAGAAGGCACTATATCATATCGTCATCGGTGTCTCGGTTTTTACCTGTCATCTTATTAGGACTCCTGGTTTACAAGTGGCTACCAACGTAAACCTCAACTCAATCCGTCTTCGTCTAGACTTATCTAGGGCTCATTAAACCTCGCGCGCATAGGGTGATGATGTGAGGATATCCTATCTTGCCTACTATTATTGCTGGAAGAGAATACAAAATCGACGAATTCCCGCTACTCCCTCCGATGCAGAAAGCTGCCCACTATTAAAGCCTCAAGGGCTTTATATGGAAATGGAATAACATAGCCATCCGAGTCACCCAATTCTTTCTCTTCGTGGAAGCTTTGATGACAACTCCCCCAGAGTACTCGATGGACAAGCAATGCAGTGGCAACCTCACCCGTTTCTTTTTTCTCGCTAATTGCTATTTGACTGATAGTATGGGAGAGGTTCTCAAGCTAAAATTCGATTCAATATCGAAATTTGCACTTCGCTACCTCTCATGATCGCGATGGATGCTTCAATGGTTCATGATCCCGTACCCCGATCATCGGCCGCCCGTTACAAGCATCATCGCAACACTAGCATAGGAAAATTTAATACGTTTGCTTTAATTTACTGGATATTAAGTAAATATCTCCCTAAGGAGATCGTGAGCTATTAAATGTGATGAATTCGTGTATGATCAGTATTTAATAGTTGTGCGATTATATTCGCGATAATAACCATCCCCTTATTGATGTTGCCTATTGAATAGCTGGATAGCATTTAATACTTTAAGTCCATAAGTTTCTAATTGGTATTCAAGCTCATTAGTCGTAATGATATTTCGTATTTCGTAAAGTACCTAGTATTCGTAGATTCTTCATACACCAAGGAGCCCCCCTTTTTATGTTCAACAATGGTCCCACATTTATTCAACCCCTTTATTTCCTCAACAATCAATCCTCAAAAGTGGCGAGTCCTCCGTGTCCTCCACGGCAACTATCTCTGCTATCATTTAAATTGAGATAGCAGAAAGCATCGTAAGCGTTACGTAGTTAATTATCAGCCAACGCGGCTTTCTGCCCAGACAATCAACCCCTCATCCCCTCCTTCACACACCCATCTCCACCACCCCCATCAACAACTAAACCTAGGTCAATACACCCCAACCTGCCCAGTACTCCTCTCCCACGCACTCGCCAACGCATCCACGCTCTCGGGCCTCCAGCGCGGCCCATCCCCGAAACAAAGCGACTGCCGCGACACCACGCGCATCAGCTGGCGCATGCACGCCACGTGCTCGGCCGCCATCGCGCGCCCGCGTAACGCCGCTTCGAACACGGGGTACGCGTCGCGGAAGCGGTCGCGCAGCCGTCTTTCTACGTTTAGGGGCGTTAGGTAGTCGTCTTTCCGCACCCCGGCTTGGTGGAGTGAGTCTGAGAGCAGGGCGTGGATTCGTGAGGGCCCGGTGGGGTCGAGGAAGGACTGGAGGGGGGGTGTTAGAGGGGGGGTTTTAAGGAGGAAGAAGAGAGGGAGGGGGAAGGGAGGGAGGAGGGGAGAAGTTACCTTGATTGCTTCCCAGTTCTCGTCGCTGGCGAGGTGGAAGTAGCCGTATCGTCGGAAGGCGAGGCGCGCGTGCATTAAGTACATTATCTAGACATTTTAGCAGGGGATAACGTCGAGATGAATTAGGAGTGGATAGAATACCTTTGGTAGAGCTATATGTTTTAGTGTATGTGTGAAGATATCAGAGACGATGTCGACGGCCGCCGGTGGTGGGGTTGAAGTTGAGATGATGGCCTTGATTGCTTGGAAACCGAACGCCATAGCCGTCCAATACATCTGACCTGCTAGAGTATAGGCCCCATCGCCCATATATGGCACGATATCCGGTGGCGGGTTTGTCAGATGGATAGCTCTATCTGGCTCGAACGTAAATGTCGAAATATCTGTCGTAGTATTCAAAGGAGGGTTGAGATTTGACAGAGTTGGGGAAGTAGTCATGTCTATCCCGCTATCAAACACGTCCAGATTGTTAGGAGAAACATGCGTGTCCGAATCTCCGGTAGGGAAAAATTGCGACCAATCGTCAACTACCTCCTTGTCGTCATGAGAAGGAATTAAATAATTGAAGATATTATCATCATCGGAAGGCACAGGAGCCGGTGGTATAGGGGATACATTAACCACATCGTCATTGGAAGACCATCCGGAGTCCTCCGAATTCGTCAATGCCGGTTGATCATCGGCGTCGGAGACTGGAAGTCCTGCCGCTCTGCAGGCGGTTGAGATGGCTAGCGACAGCGCCACATCGCCCTGGCGTGCGGCGGCGCTTATATCAGAAATTGCTTTACGCAATTTCTGGTTCTCACCCTCTAGAGTCCGGATAGTGTCGATTTGCCTCTGCCTGAATGCTCTTTGGGCAAGTTTACCCCTTTCTCGGCGAGCCTACGGTGTGGACGTTATTAAAATTGGGACATGGCAAAGCAAACAACGCCGTTGGAGCTCGAGTGCGGCACGGCAGCACGGGTATTTAGTGGATCAACAGGCTTACCGTGATAGAATCTGGGGCCTCCGCCCGTCCCAACCTCGATTCCTTCGGATCTACCTTCTCCACCATGGCAAATACTTGGACTTGGAAGGCAATATCAATTACTAGGATGCTTTATCGACTTAGCTGAAGTTTTTTGAATATGTAAGTCTTAGGGCACCGCTTTTTTTTGCTTCTAGAATATATCGGTGAGCTGAATTTGCCCGCGGAGAATCTTACAGCGACGAATCTCGGCATTTGCCATTTGTCATCACGGGAATATTAGTCATCTGTTCCCATAAATAGCCGGTTATACCCCGTTACGTCATACATTCGCTACCAGTTGCCCCAGTATGCACGTATAAATTACACATTTAATAGCCTCGATCGCTTTTAAGAGTTGAATTTGAAGTCTTTCCGCGTTTCAAAGTTATTTCGCGTACTCGCCGTGCCACATCTTCATGAGAGTTGAATACCCCTTACTTCCCCGCTTCGGATTCCGATCGCCCTTATTTCTCAACGATGAACTCACCCCGCGCAATATTGTTTTATTGAACACGAGAGTTACCGGATAGAGTAATTTCGATGTGTCGTGGTTCTTGAACGACTAGCTCGGTCCCGTCGAATCATCTTCAAGTCAGCAAATTGAGTCGTCGCAAACATGAACGATTGTCCTTATCTATAACGTAAATCGAATGACGCTTGGTCGAACCATTGGGTGCTGAGGAGTTATACCAAGGGCACAACATCGACTCGTCCTCATATTAAGCCATCGGTCCCAGATCTCAGTTTATACTCGCAATATATAGCAAGCCCAGGGGTCAATCAGTGAGATCGACAATTGTGATTGGACCGGCGATTGGTTATGGTTTTAGTCAGTTATCATTTTTCACACTACACGCCTAAGCCTAACGAATGAAGCTATACCTAAAAGAGAGAATATAATGAGAGACTTGCATGAACCCAAGCCACATGGGCGTAACATAGTCTAGTTTCTCTATACGGAAACAGTTTTACAATTCATACATCGCGACAAGATATTAACGGCATCGTGACCATTCGGTATTGATTTGTATTGGATAGAGATAGTTGATAGGCCAGATAGATTTAAAGCAGCAAGCTTCACTGTCTAGGCTTTGCTAGTGGCGCAAGGATCACTTTAGTCCGATCGTCCTTAAGCGAAGGATTGATTTTATGGCGTTTATGTATACAACTTTCCCTGGTCATGATTGGATATGGCCACTCGGAAATCGGGATCTTCGTCATGGCATTCGGAAAGAGTAAAAGATAAACTATCGTGGGTTACTCGAATCGCTGAATCCAGGCACAATTCGAAGATATATCATATTGAATAGCAGACTCCAACAATGCAAAAACCCGGTATCGGACTATAACGACACTTGAAACGCCTTCACTTATCGCGTTCAAGGCCTTATCCAATATCTCCTTACTAAACCAGCCTATCGTCGACCGTCGATTTTAAGCCCATACCGGTTTCGGGAACTATATGCGGCTAATTCCCCGCAATTGGCTTCCACTTGGCTCTCCCGCACACGAGGAGGGGCACACCGAGATCTTCCTATCAAAGCCCTACCTAGTCGACTTATCGGACATGAGAGGGGCTAACGTCTGCAGAGCTGAGCCTAGGCTTCGATACCGGGTTCTCCCTACAGCATGACTAGACGTCAGGTGGAGCTCTTATCATATGCTGTTAGGATAATTCTATTGCTAATTGGTGCTAGATACATGGCTTTCCGCGTGTCACCGCGTCATTCGCATCTAGGACTACCAGAGTTAGGGTATGAGAACCGTTGACGCCAAAATGTGGTTGGAGAAGTATATATTTAAGGCACCGCCGTCATCATGAGATGAGTTCGACAGTATTGGAACATCTCTCCTCATACCTCCATCAACCCTCCATCAAGATGGTTTCCGCAACTTCAAGCTCCGTCCCGCACCCCTTTGACCCCCTATCTCTTGATGAGATTCAGGCAGCCATTGGTATTGTCAAGAAGGCCCACGGCGATGTTTTCTTCAATGTCGTCTCACTCCACGAGCCGCGTAAGGCGGAGATGACAAAATGGATGGAGGACCCAGCTAATACCCCTCGACCGCTGAGAATCGCGGATATTGTTGTCATCGCACCGGGCGGGAAGGTATACGATGGTCTAGTAGATCTTTCGACTGGCACAATAACAAAATGGGACTTATTAGATGGATTGCAACCCATTGTAAGTTCTAACTGGGTAGATCTAAGGGGGCTTCACTAACAAGTACATCTACCTAGATTACTATGGAAGAGTTGAAGAATGTTGAATACACAGTTCGAGAGGACCCCAAAGTCATCGAACAATGTGTGATCAGCGGGATTCCCAAGGAAGAGATGCACAAGGTCTATTGCGACCCCTGGACGATTGGCTATGATGAGAGGCATGGCAACAAGATCCGTCTCCAACAGGCTCTGATGTACTATCGACCTAACGTTGACGACTGCCAATACCAATACCCCCTAGACTTCTGTCCCATATACGACGCAGAAAAGCAGCAAGTTATTGCTATCGATATCCCTAAGGTCCGAAGGCCAGTGAGCAGGGCTCCTCCAATCAACTATCATCCCGCTGCTATTGAGAAGGTTGGAGGCTACCGCAAGGACCTAAAGCCCATCAATATAACCCAGCCTGAAGGCGTATCTTTCACAATGAACGGCCGTGAGATATCGTGGCAGAACTGGAAGTTTCACATCGGCTTCAACTACAGAGAAGGTATTGTTCTCAATGATATTACATATAACGACAAAGGAACTGTTCGACCTATCTTCTACCGACTTTCCCTAGCGGAGATGGTAGTACCATAGTAAGCATCCCGGCCTTCCCTGTCGAAAATGCACAGACTAATTATTGTAGCGGAAACCCCGAGCATCCTCACCAGAGGAAGCATGCCTTTGACCTTGGAGAGTACGGTGCCGGATACATGACCAACAGTCTCTCACTAGGCTGCGACTGCAAGGGTTCCATTCACTACCTAGACGCAGATTTCCCCACGAGATCCGGTGAAATCCGCACAATCAAGAACGCTATCTGTATCCACGAAGAAGACGACGGCATATTATTCAAGCACAGCGATTTCCGAGACGACTCAGTCATCGTCACGCGTGCGAGAAAACTCATCATTCAACAGATTTTCACCGCTGCCAACTATGAATATGCCATCCAAGTAAGACCCCTTTGACAATATGGGCGATGGTCACATACTAACCAAAAATAGTGGGTCTTCCATCAAGATGGCACTATCCAACCGGATATCAGACTCACGGGTATCCTAAACACATATACCATGGACCCTGAAGAGGACACCAAGGGTTGGGGAACCCAGGTATATCCTGGTGTCAACGCGCACAACCATCAACATCTGTTCTGCTTACGAGTAGACGCCAACGTAGATGGACCCAACAACACCGTCTTCATGGCCGATGCAGTCCCATCCGACGCGCCCGTCGGCAGCCCGGAGAATTTCTACGGCAATGCATTCTACGCTAAGCGAACGAAGTTAGACACGACCGGCAAGGCGAAGACGGACTACAATGGCGCTACGAGCCGCACGTGGGATATCTGCAACACGAATAAGCTGCATCCTTATAGCAAGAAACCGGCGAGCTACAAGCTCGTCAGCCGAGAAGTCCCCCCACTACTGCCTAAGGAGGGTTCGCTAGTATGGAAGAGAGCCGGTTTCGCCAGACACGCGGTGCACGTCACAAAATGTAAGGACTCTTCCCTCACCCCTCTTTCTCCTCATTTTGTAACCCCGACTAACCGTCTCCATCTCAGACCGCGACGACCAACTCTGGCCCGCAGGCCGCCACGTTCCCCAAACGTCCGGCGAGCCATCGCTCGGCCTACCGGAGTGGATCGGCGACGGGACGGAATCGATCGACAACACGAACGTGGTGCTATGGCACACCTTCGGCGTGACGCACATCCCGGCGCCCGAGGACTTCCCCGTCATGCCCGTCGAGCCCATCACCCTGCTCCTGCGCCCCCGCAACTTCTTCTCCAATAACCCCGTCATGGACGTGCCCCCCAGCTACGCCAGCACCCCTAGCCAGGTCGCCGCCGCGGGCGCCGGGGTCACGGACGCTTCGGATAAGTTGAGTAAGCTCGCGTTCGCGAATGGTGTCAATGGCGCGAATGGAAGCGGGGCCTGCTGCGCGACGAATGGGACGAATGGGGTTAATGGGCATTAGATAAACGTGTTGGCGAGCTAGGGGATTAGGAGGGTGGCTGTATGATGGAATGCATCGTTCTCCTCTTTGGGATCGGAGGGTGGATTGTTACTTTAGCACTTTGGCCGTTATTGTATGTCGTAGCTGAGCTTGAACAAACGCATGTAGAAAGCCTATTTTAACCTACTAGGTATCTAGTACCTAGGTCATAATTAACAAATTTATGAAATTATTCCAAGATTGTCTCCTGATTCCACTGTGTCGCACTGTGGATATAAATGTGGTTCCGGATATTCCGTCATAAAAAAGGAAAATAGGGGGAAACGACTAAAAAAATCAATGTATGGCAACATGAATTGTGGAAAAAGAATGCATCAGCCGCGAATCGAACGCGGGGCCCATCGATGGCAACGATGGATTTTACCACTAAACCACTGATGCTATCAATCCATTGGTGCACAAGATTGCATGTGGAGTTGCGATTTGGGTCGTTAGTCTTGTATATGTTTAGGTCTGGTGGGCCAGGTAGGGTGCGCGATATTAAGATACACAGTGACAAATTGGCTCATACTGTCCTAGCACCGTATTTCGTCGCTGAAGCTCCTGTAATAATTAGGGGACTTAGCGCTGTTGAGCGCTATAACTACAGGTAGTATTGGCTAGATAAATTCGACCAATCAGATTGCATGTTACTTCGTACCTAAATACTTTTACCCCGCTTTGAACCTGGGTTCAACAACACTTCAATGTCACTTCAACAACAATCAAACCCGATCACTTTAAAAGCTGATAACTTCACGAAACATGACTTTGAAAAGATATAAGGAATAGACTTCAATCACTTGCTTTAAATGCTTCAATTAAGTCTAGGTTTAAGTATGATTGAAATGATATTGAGCTGTTGATAAGTTGTTGTTAAACTGTTGTTGAAGTGCTGTTGGAGTGTTGTTAGAATGTTGTTCAGCTGTTGTTGAACTAAAGTCAAAAATAGGCTCCCTAAGACCACCTATAGTTATAGCGCTCAGCCACGCCAAGTCCCCTAATCATTACAGGGGATTTCGCTCGCCGTCTAAAGCTATCAATATCAAATACCACCCCCCAAAACTTACTTCGGTGCTTATGTGATGAAATAGGACGTTAGGGAGCCGGTCGCGATCAGCAGTATATCTCACGCTGTTTCGTCTTAGATAACCGCCACAGCCTTATTTACAACGCCTAGGATTTCATCTGCTACACTTAGGTGTAGGCAATGGTCCGTATCTAGTGTTACTACGAGCGGATCCCGTAGCCCGAGCTCTTTCAGTCGTTCCAACATGAGCTTTTGAGAAGCGAAGGAGATTGTCCTGTCTTAAGTTGTATGGACGTATATGATTGGAATCTCTTTCCAAGCACAATGTGAGAGAGGTTGACTCATGCATTTGGTATTCCAGGGCACGAGCGTCGAGATGTAGGCTGCTGCCTCAGCATCGTCGCTAACATTGTTGATGAGCTGCTCTCTGGGCTCTGCCATGGTGCAATAACCCTCATCGTCGAAGGCGAGTTTCAGCTGCAGTGCCTTTTCGTTCTCAATACCCCGCGATTGGGCCTGGTTCAACGTAGACCAGCCCTCAGGTAAGATGAATGCGCACATGTATATGAGATGTGAGACGCCACCGGACAATCCTTGACTCATGCGTGCCTGGTAAGATAGTCCATGGAGGGCGTTGGTCCCAACTTGGCCGCCGTAGGAATGCAAAAGAATGATGACAATCTGGCCGGCTTCTACAAGATTCACCACGCACGAGCGAACCAGTGCGGTATCGGTAACGAGGTCGCCATCAGGAGGCCTTGTCCCGTTCATGGACGTGAGGTGAGGGACGTATACTTCGTAGCCGGCGGACTGAAGAGCAACCACGAGCTTGTCATATGATGCAGGGACATGCCAGGCACCATGAACGAGAACCACTGTTAGCTTTGTCGGAGCCATAGCTTTGACTTGACTAGGTAGGTATTTGTTAGGGTGTAGATTCGAAATGGAGAAGAAGTTTCGTTGAGCCTGGGACGCATTTATTATTATTGTTAGGTGTCAGGCCTCGAGTTAGCTCGTAGCTAGGGATCGGAGTTCGGTCCACTTGATGGCCGCTGGAGCCCTGATCAGTGTAGACAAAGGGCCTGATCTTGTATTTACCTAGGTAGGTATGTTTACTGGTGGCACAGTTTACTTATGTAGGTGCACTCTCTTCGACTTCTACCCCTCTTTTAACCTCCCAAAACCCACCTACTCAACCACATCTACTAGGTACCATTTCTGCACTTCCACAGCAATCATGGCTTCCACGCAAACCGTTTTGATTACCGGCTGCAGTGATGGCGGCATTGGATCCGCGCTTGCTATTCTTTTCCAAAAACGTGGATTCCACGTTTTTGCCACAGCTCGCAATCCTTCCAAGATGAAAAGTCTTGATGGCCTCTCTAACGTGACTTTGCTAGCACTTGATGTCGTTAAATCAGACGACATCAAGACAGCCGTCGACGCGGTAACCAAGCACACAGGCGGCACTCTAAACTACTTGGTCAGTAACGCAGGACGCAACCACTTCATGCCGATACTGGACGAAGACCTAGATAAGGTTAGGGATCTCTTCGAGATAAACTTCTATGGCCCGATTGCTCTCACTCAGGCGTTCGCCCCTCTGCTCATCAAAGCTAAGGGTATGGCGGTGTACACCACGTCAATTTCCGGATATCTAAACATTCCATATATGGGTATCGCTCTCTTCTATTCTCACCTACCATAACCCTTAACTAACCCACGTCGAAGGAACGTATTCGGCGTCCAAGCGATCCTTGGAGCTGGTAGCGGATACTCTTAGGCTAGAACTTGCTCCCTTCGGGGTCGACGTGCTTGAGGTTGTGACAGGGGCCGTTAAAACCATGGGCCAGACTTACTTTGGCGATCTGAAGCTCCCCTCCGACTCTCTATACAAGAGCATCGAAGATACCTTTATCAGCAGGGCTCAAGGCAATGACCAGATACCTAGAATGGACCCGATGGAATACGGTACAGCCGTCGTAGATGCTATCACGAATCGCACTACAGGTCGATTTTGGTACGGTAACAATGCAGAATCGGTAAAGATGAGCACGACTGCAACATCGGTACCACAATCCGCCATGGTACGTTTCACGCATTCATCAACCTAGCAATGCTAACTAGAGATAGGATGCTGGTGCTACTATAGGAACCGGTCTTGATGCATTGATAAAATAGTGGGAAGCTAAGCTATGGAAGATGGATACTGTTAGGCGTGAAAAAATACGTCGACTTTCATCTCCCTTTCAAAACTAGGTAGTAGGTACCAAAACTATGCGCAAAGTCATACACCACATTTCATAAGCCCCTCTAATTGAGCTATAGTAAACAACTTGCCTACGCAGTAGATAGCCCATACCTAATATTTATGGAAGACAATAGATCTTATATTATAATTTAGGTAAGGACTCACCTAATACCTATTTCGAATCCGAATGATCGTCATGGTCAGTGCTGTTGATGACTTGATTCCAATCCTGAAGTAAACGCAGGGTTTCTTCGCATTTCTCCTTAAGTGTGTCGTAGCAATCCGTGCCGAGCGGGAATCTGAACGGCACTTCCCTACCACTTGCACATCCTTCCTTCCGCACAAGATCCACGATGATCTTGACGGCTTTTTGGGTGTCACCCGGCTGCGTTCGATCCCCTTGTGCTAGTCCATCGGCATGGACCTTTGAAGCCTTTTCGTAGTCAGATATCTTAGATGTGGTCGTGTGCCGATTCTCCGGCGATAGGAGCATCGTGCGGAATCTCCCGGGTTCAATCATCAGGGTTTTGATCCCGAGCCCTTCCGTCTCGCGACTAAGACTTTCAACCAAGCCTATGAAATGTTAACAAAATGATCGAATAATAAGCACTCGGGACATTACCTTCTAGAGCGAACTTGGACCCAGCGTATGGGCCGATAAAAGCATGCCCGTGCCAGCCCGACAAGGAACTGATGAATACCATCGTGCCGGATTTCTTCTCTCTCAAATGAGGTAGAACCGCGCGGGTCACCTTGACAACACCGAAGACATTCGTGTCAAATTGTGCCAAAAGCCGATCATACCTGCCTTTATGTTAGCGGGACAACGTGTTTCAGGGTGCGGCGACTATGTCTTACTCTACGTCTTCCCATGCTCCTGATACAACGTAGCCCGCGTTATTCACCAGCACATCAATCCTCCCGTATATGGCGATGGCCCGGGCTATGGCGTCGTTTATCACTTGCTGAGAGTGAGTAACGTCGAGCTCCAAAGTAGCCGCGCCAAGCTGGCCCAGATGCGCGATCTTGCTCAGAGTTCGCGCGGTAGCGATGACGAGGTCGCCGCGAGATAGAACATGCTGCGCCAATAGCTCTCCAAAGCCGGAGGAGCAACCGGTAATAAGCCATACAAGTTGAGTCATGTTGGATCGAATGAAGCTTTGAGTTCTATGGATGTTGGTGAGTGCTGCAGTGTTGTATAGAGGATTTTTGGTATTTAGGTGATCTGGGTTATTCGAGCCCCTTTATATATCCAAAAATGACCAGGTTTCTTGCCTTTCCATATTGACCTAGGTACGCTACCTACCCGTTGGTCAATTTAACACTCCGTTTCCTAATGAAAAAATGATGGGATCATAACGCCGATGACTCATTGACTTCTCAATTCATTTGGATTCTAATGCAACTCATCGTACAAGATACCCTCCTGTATACGGAGAATGATGTGAAGTACCGCTCACGTGGGAGGACTGGGTGCTGTAAAATAAGCGTCAACCAATCAAATCTGCCAAAAATCCGCTGAAGTCCGCTAAAGTCCGCTACAGGTCAGTAGCGTCCGTGCAGTATGCATCGGACTTAAGACAACTAGCATGATTCCCAGGTTGTTCCCCGATGGAGAGGCAGCCACCTAAACAAGTTCGTGGTAATTCTTAAGATAGGACCCAGACAATGCCCTGCACCACAGCCCCTAACGCCGCCCTTCGCTAGACTCTTAAGAGCGTTAGCACAACATAACAAATCAGGCAAATTAGAATGAGAAAACTTTAAGAATAAGCATTGGTATCTTATTATATCGCTAACATCCAGTCACTGTCTTCTATCCTTCTAAGACGGCAGCATCCCCAGCAATGTCCTCTGCGCCCCCCTAAAAAAACTATAACCCTAGCATATCACATTAGCATATACAGCGCCTTAACAGCTTTCTCCGCAGCGGCGATATGCCACGGTCGGATATCAGTCTCCTTATCGACCATCCCGCGGGCCCTAGCTAGTGTTCCTAGGCCCCGGTAATATGTAAGCATTTCCCTCAACAGCGATTCGTAGGCTCTTGGATTTCCTTCGTTATGGACGATGCTAACTTCCATGACGACCAGAGGATCCTCGACCCGCGATCCACCCCGTTTTACTAAGTAACCGCTGACAAGAGCGGGATTGAGCTCCATCAAAGAGCTCGAGTTGTTTAATCTATGTGACAGAACGGCACCCCACGTTTGATCCGTAATTTCCGTTAACGTAGAGTCACCGTCGGACTCGGGGTTGTTGTCAGCCCCTGGAGTAGGTGCGCTTGTCCCTATGTTTTCCCGGATAGGGGTAGGTGGGTTACCGCTTTGTTCAGGCGAGACCATAGACCCTTGTGGTGTCGAAACTGGTGTTGTGTAGAATACCGAAAGAGCGTTACTGGATACCTTGACAATGGGCGGAAGTAGTTGCATCGACGGATCTGTATCTACCGCAACAAGCGTTAGGCTAATCATCGCTTTTACTTCTGTCTGAGCTAGATTAGACCAGAGCTCTATCTCAGATTGCTCCATCGCACCACATTTTGCGATAATTACCCGCCAGTGTACTTTCCAAGCGGAGATAAACTCGAGGGTCGCCTGCCAAATTCCGTTGGCTGCATCCGCAAGTGGCCTCGACAGATTCTTCCCCTTCCTTCCAAGACAGTAAGATGCAGTCATTTGTTGGCTACCCCTATTATCAGTCCAAGCGGCAGTGATCCACCTCCCGTCAATGCTCTGAGCATAAGCAATATGAAGGCATGCATTTTCGTGTAGTAGAGATGGGGATGGATTTGTTGTTAATTTGAAGTCAATCATTCGCGGTGGCGGTTGCTCAAGCATTAGAGCTGGTGATGGTGCTGTGCCACCGAATTGTATGCACCTATCATATGTCTCCATAGCTAGCTTGGAGAATTCGAAAGGGGACGGCATAGCCACCGAATTTGACGACGCCACAAAATCTTGTGGAACTAATTGTAGCGCCAAGTCATTAACAATCGGTAGTTTTTTGGTAGATAACAATCTTCTATAACCCTCAAAGATCTGGTTGAAGACAGCGCAGCTCTCGACTATCGAACCTGGAACGTCAGGCGAATAAACCAAGAAAATGACGAAATTAATCTCTTCAACATTCATCGCCGCCAGTGCTTGGCTGACTTTGGAGACACAATTTGCTAATGATGGCCTTAGAGAAGGTGAAGATTTGTTAAATGGCATGGAGTCTTTCTCAACGGCAAAAGGAAAGAGACCATTCTCTATGCCAGAGGTCGTTGGTAGACGATTGAATGAGCCAAGCTTCAACGACTCGTAAATGCTGCGCATCCTATCCGTGAATACTAGCATATCGTCCGAGAGACCTTCGTAATCAGGGAAAACGCAGACTGCGTTGATATCTTTATTGCCAGGAGATGGACTGAGCCCGAGACTTTCCCAAAACGCAACCGCAGATGGCAAGACAGACAGTTTGGATTCGTACCGCCGTAATTCAAAATGTGGAGACGGGATCTGGAACAGGTTGCTCGGTCTCATTTGATCGGCGTTTGGCGGCCTAGGCTGCATCCGTGTAGGCTGGCCCAAAAGCGGTACGTCTTGGAGTTCGATGAATGGGCGAAATTGACATTCAGTAGCAACTGCTAGGCATGGGGGAAGGCTTGACTTTATGTCTTGGATCGACTTGCGTGTTAAACTGGTGAGCTGACGACGCTGGTCGACCTTTGATCCTAGGGATTGTAATGTCGTGTTCGCTAGGAGAGTACAAGTAGCAAACTGATCCGTGAGGATTTGCGCGGCAATTATTAGCTGATCATCGGGCAATGGATATTGAAATAGGGGTGGTTCAGGATCAGCAAAGTATTTCGTAAGCGGGAGATCTGCCTCGGATTTACAAGTCTGGGGAAATTCATGCGGCGAGCTCACATCCACAGATTCTAGTTCTCTGAATGATGTAGCAAGCGATTCTCCGTCATCATCGATCAACCGTCGTCTCATGCTAACTGATTTTATAGGAGATGAAGGCTCATCACCTTCACAACTCGAATCATCTTGATCCGATACGAGACTGATCTCGTCAGCGTCGGAATGGACTTCCTCGGTATTCGAAGGGATGTTTGAAGGACTCGCCCCATTCGATGCGGGAGCCTGGACTCCAGAAGCACGAATTAGAAGTTGCCCAACCTTTGCAGGCAGTTCTTTCAAGCCTTTTCGGCCCTTTGCATGTCGGCGTAAGTAGTCTGTCGTTGGTGGCCCGTTTAGACTAGACGATTTAGCATCCCCGGATCGCTCGAGAGAATAATCAAAGCGCCCACTTCCTTCATACTTGCTATTCACTATTGATAGACAAGGGCCAAAGTTTACCTTGTCAAAAATACTGCTGTGGGGAGAAGTGCTAATACGAGAATTCTTCTGAACGGCTTTATGGTTATCTAAAGACGCCCTAATCCTCTTATATACTGTATCGGGGTTAAACGGGCTAGCAGGTCGTTTCAAACTCGCAGGCTGGAACTTATTATTTTCCATACCAACCAAACGTCGAGGGTCCTCTAGTGAGCTTCGAGCATGTCTAAGCTCGGGTTTCGTAAACGTTGGTGAAGGAGTTGCGTCAGGTAAATGGACATCTGGAGGACCGGATTTAATCTGTGACTCTTGCGTTGATGGCAGGCTAACTGTGAGGTCAAGATTGGGTTCACCGCTTGAGAGTCCGGGAAGGTCAAGTGAACCGAGACCCATATCACCCGGTTGCTCATCGAAGAAATTAAAATCAGCTTCAGTAATATCTGCATCCCCGAACATGTCAGGTCCTAGTTCGCCAAAGAGATTCTCAGACTCGAATGAGGCACCAATGCGCTCGCGTTTGACTTCCGCATTCTCCCAATTGTCACCGTACGACATGTTGCGAGCCGTATCGATGTCTGCCATTGTTGTGACGGTCACATTATTCCCGGGGCTGGAACCCGTGCCGTCCATAGATGGAGTCGCCCCTATAACATTTTGGGCCCCTGGTGGTGTCGGATATAAACCTCCCGGCAATGCGTTGGTGTTATTAGGCCGTTGTAAGGTTAGAGGTGATAACCCACTAGCATGTTGAGTTTGGCCATCAGCCAGTGAGATCTCACGAGCCGATGCGGCATCCCTTTCTTTTTTGTTCTTCACCAGAGTCTCGTCTCGTTCTACAGTACCTAAAACCCATTGCTTCGCAGCCTTTAGAGGGTCAAAGTTCCGGTCAGGCTGGGACGTGGACTGGTCATCTGTTTCGCCTCCGATTGAGAGTTTCGAAAATATTTTACAAAAGCAGAGATTGACAGGCCATGATATGCTAGGAGCACCTATTAGCGGAGTCCGTTTCCCGTCTACATTCTGTTCTGTCGGCTTCCGTCGCATTCGTTGAAGACCGATCCAGTTCTGAGATTCGGAGAATGAAGACGGTATATTACGCGCCTGTAGAAATTTAGCGCAGACATTCCGCCAAGGGCCATCATCTCTCTCAGACCGTAGTCTCATGACCTGCGTGTCGGGTGACTGAGCAAATCCGCTATCGGTGGCAGCAGCGTCAGAATTCGCGATGGGATGGCAAGTAGCAAACATGCCCAATGGTGCAGCTAAAACCGTTACGCCGAGCGATGGCAAGGACTGTCCTAAATTTTCAGACAAATTGATTATACCTTCGGCGGGGGAGAGGGCAAACGATATAACGAGGCTACCCGTGGTGGTAAGATATATACGTAGGGAAGCTAGGATAGCTGGAACGTCGATGCAATCACTATGAGAAGATCTCGGAAGGAGGAGAGTTCGGGAGCTTAACGGGATGGCGCCGGTGGTGGCGCAGAAGCTAGAGGAAATTGCCGATAGGGCGGCAAGAATAAAATGTTCGTAGATATCCTTTATTGGGGTCGATGAAGCGAGTTTCGAATCAACAGACGAGACTGCCTTGGATTCTTGTTCGCCGAAGTTAGGGAACGGCTGGACCGAAGGTAGGGTAGCAGATTGTGTGCTTCGATAAGCCGAATCGAGACCAGCTGAACCGCTAGAAGAGGAGGAGCTCGCTGGTGTATTTCCTGCATTCGGGCCATATTGTCGATTTTTAACTAGTGCAGCAGATTCCAGGAAGCCTTCTTCAGTTATAGAAAAGGTAAACCCGGCACTCCCAACAGATTTTGGGAAAGCTGGCGCGGCTGATTGTCTATCCTTTTGTGACAGGCGGAAACACCACACCCCTCGTCGAACGGTATCGAAATAAGCCAACAATCCATCTCTTCGAAGTCCATTCTCGAGTTCGAGCGCATTGGAACCGAAAGATGCGAGGGTCGGAGAGACGGGGTCGTAGAAGGCAAAGTTGACGGACGATATATTATTCTACATCGCGAATAGATCATGGTTAGTCGTAGTCAACATACGCATACCAACAATCAGGATGGTTGTAACTAACAATTACCAATGCATTAGTCTCATATTCACCAGTGTCCATATCGTAAATCATATCAATCATTCCGATGCGGAATCGTTTCCATGCAAGAGGCGAGATGGAACAAGATTGCCTTGAACCAAGCGCTGGCTAACGTAAGGATAAGATATGAAGATGGTTGCGAATTCGATGAGTTGATTTCAATCTTTGAGGTCTCCAGCACATGCCGAGCTCCATCTCCGCTAAGCCTATGCCGAGAGGAGGCAATGCGAAGCTCGAATCACGAAGCGCGAAGCAAGCAGTAAGCGGACGTGTAGATGAAATTATTGAGCCATGGAATTCCCGCTGCCGTAGATAGCTCGGTAGTAGTTGGAGAATCCTGTTTACGGGAGATTAGTAATTAATAAGTTTTTGATTGTGTCGCGTCAATGCCGGATATGTACGATCATGGCCGGGTGGGCTGTGCCTAAAGGTGGCCTTAGTTGTTGGAGGAAGGGCTGAGGGCTGAGGACGAAGAATCGTAGAAGCTTTGAAGTTCTCCGGCAAATTCCACGAATTTGTCACGAGTATTTTAGTACACAATAGAGCTAAGCGGGCACGCGGGCAGCTGCGACCAACGGCTATGGCTTAAATACTAGGGACCTACCTAGGTAGATCATTCATTGGTCACGATATGAAAGGTGGGTCTCCAAGAGGAACCCGGATTCGAAGAATGGCAGGGACGGGGTTAGGCGGGTCTCGGGCAGATGCAAGGCAATGACGAATTAAGCTTAGTGCGCTTGAACTTTACCTAATATTGAAATCCCTAAGACCAGGATGTTTCTTATCGATCGAGAAGGTGCCCACTAAATTTTCTTATCGCCCCTCTAGCGTATTTGTCTACCATAACTCTGATCTTTTTTTTTTCGTCTGTCGCATTTTACTTAACTCTCTATTCCTAAACTTAGAGACATTCTCATCGGCGACTACAATCGCCATGAAGGTCACTAATCAAGGAGATGTGTCCGTATACACAATAGCTGGCGATAACACGGCGCGCCCTCTTCCAGACTGGTAAGCAATCCTATATATTCCTTGGCTAGGAAAGACAAATTAATCGAATACCTACCTATGCAGGCTGGCTCGCCGTCGAAAACGTAGTCTAAAATCGGACCCCGAGTACCAGAATCGAATAGAGCTACTTCAAGACTTCGAGTTTGAAGAGGCCAGCCAATGCGTCAGAGTCTCGGAAGACAATGATTGGATTATGTCAACTGGAACATGTAAGTTGCGACACTATCTTGCCATCTCGTCTCATTGAATGGTGATGTTGACATCTAGCAGACAAGCCACAGTTCCATGTCCACTATCTACCCCATTTGGCATTGTCTTATTCGAGACATACAAAATCTCTTAATACGACCTTCCTTCTCCTCTCCACCGATTACTCCAAGTCTCTACACCTACAAAGCGATAGAAAACTTGAATTCCATGTGAGATCCGAATTCCAACAAGAAAAAAAACGTTTCCAACTTAGGGATCGAAACTAATCAATGGATAACAGACCCCAGCTGGTTGCCACTATGAATTACGTCTGCCTAGATATGGAAGAGATCTGGTTTATGATCGCCACGCCACTGAAGCCTTAGTTCCCTCGGTGGGATTAGATTCCGATGGTAACGGCGAGGTGTTCCGGATGAATCTTGAAGTAGGAAGATTCATGAAATCCTATCAAATTGACGTTGGTAGAGACGACGGCGTTGAAACTGGGTTGCAGGGAAGCATCGGTGTTGGAAGTGTCAACACGGCAGCGGTTGCTGAAAACAGCCATAATTTACTTGCTTTCGGTACTTCGATCGGCTCAGTCGAATTCTGGGATTCTCGATCTAAATCCCGAGTCGCCATTCTTGGAGGCCAAGAAGGAGAAATAACCGCTCTTGATTTCAACCCTTCGGGTCTTTCATTAGCAACTGGCACGTCCAATGGCCTTATCAAACTTTTTGATCTACGAAGTCCAAAGCCACTGCTACAAAAGGATCACGGCCCTGGATTTCCAATTAAGAATCTCATCCACCTAACCACATCTTCACAAGAAAAGAAAGTTTTGTCTGCTGATAAACAGATGATCAAGATCTGGGATGAGCTCGACGGCGAGACTTGGACCTCGGTCGAGCCATTGGTTGACATCAATTTTGTCACATGGTGCAAGAACACCGGAATGATTCTTACCGCGAACGAAGGCAAACCTCTACACAGTTTTTTCATCCCCCAACTAGGACCTGCGCCGCGGTGGTGCTCGTTCCTCGACAACATGGTTGAGGAGATGGCCGAGGAAGTCAGCACTGATCAATACGACAATTTCAAGTTCTTGACATTACCCGAATTGAAATCTCTCAGCCTGGCACACTTGATTGGCAAGACAAATTTATTGCGTCCCTACATGCATGGATACTTTGTGGCTTCGAAGCTATACGACCAAGCTCGTTTAATCGCCAACCCATATGCCGTGGAAGAGGAACGTGCCAAGCGCATTAAAGAGAAGGTCGAGAAGGAACGTGCCAGCCGAATCCGTGGAAATAAGAAGGTCAAGGTTAACCAGAAATTGGTCGACAAACTACTCAAACGCCAAGAGAAGAGAGCCCATGTTGATACAAAGGCCGGAGTACTGGGCGATGAACGTTTCAACCGATTGTTCGAAGACGAGGAGTTTAAGATTGATGAGAATAGTCGCGAATTCCAGGTTTTAAACCCAAGCACGAAAGTTGACCCCGAAACAGGCGCAAAGACCACAATTCCAGGCCCCCAGTTCTCAGATGTCAGCGATGAAGACTCGAGTGACGCTGATGAAAGCGAGGATGAAATATCCCCCAGGAAAGAAGCACCAAAGGAAATGGTAATGCGTGTTAGGACGTCCAACCAAAGTGGTGGTCGTATATCCAAAGACACCACCCTAGGCTCCAGGGCTCAGAAATCGGGCAGGGTCAACAAAGCCCGAAACGGTGAAATAGTTGGAGAGAGGCAGGTCACGTTTATCCCAGATTCGAGGAAGAAAAAGATGGATGACGAGGCTCCCAAGCCGCAGGCGAAAGATCGACGAACGGATTCAAGACGGAGTGCCAGTACTAATACCTTTAGGCGGCTTTGATACCCAACAAAATACTAGCGATAATTGATATTGATACATATCCAGAAGGCAATCGGCTTCGCTTCCCCGAACTCCATGCTCCAATTCCAAGGGAAGCTAGTTAAATGCAATACCCGCTTCAATGACTCTATTTCTCCCACTCTTAACTAGCTTTGGCCAGCCCAATATGAGTTCATCAGTCAATCCATTATGATTGTTTACTTCCTCGTCCATTTCTTGCTTCGTCCCTCCGGGCTCTGTCGAATGCTGGATTGAGCAAGACCCTTCTCGACATCTTCGGGTCGAAGTCGAGGCGTAGGCGGTACGTCGTCTAACCGAACACGACCTCGAGAATTATCCTTCACTGATTTGGGGAATTCAGAGCGGCGAGGCGTGAGAGCAGTGACTACCTTCCTTGCCGAACGTCGGATGCTTTCTCTAACCTTCCATTCTCTCTTCTTGGCGAGGTAGAAGAGTACTGCCGTAGAAACTATGCCGTATCAGCCTGTTGAATTCGTGTACTCCGAAGGGAACTTACTGCCAAGCACGCATACGACCGCAACTACAACAATTATTGCGACTATCGCACCATGGGAAATTTGAACAGCACCAGGGCTGCTTCCAGAAGCCCCCGCTGCATTATCGATGCTTCCACCAGAGCTGATAGAGCCGGGCCCGCTATCTCCTTCGCTGTAGGGCTGGTCCGTCGCCAGAGGGAACGAGTCCGAAGAAGTAGAGGTTGCCATAGTGACTTGCACTAGTAAAATAAAATAATTAAGTGAAATCCAGCACTCTGGTTCAAGGTGGAACGACGTGGGACGACGTAAGGCGACCGCTAAAGAATTCAAGCAAACCTCATCCAGCCATGTAGGATGGTGTCGAGAGAAGGAAGAAAGCCAGGATTGGTATCATGCCACATGGGGGCGCTTGGTACTTATGAATAAGGTATTCCTGGCGGGGGGATCTCGTTGAGGCGCTTGGAGACATCGTCCTGTGAAGGCACAGTAGCTATCCGATGAGCGTGACAAGTCATGCATGATGGATGCTGGTAAAAATCTAAGTACAGAACATTATGACTGGCGTACCTGGCCCTCCTAGAGGCTTGATGCACATATGGCAGTTGAGACACCATGGGTCCCGGCACTTTACAAGAGTTTTCATTGGGTACCACATAGCTTCACGTTAAAAGAGGTGCATTAAGATCTCTTCTATTTAGATCTTCTCGGCTCGTCATTGGTTGCTGAGATCTTCGCGGCGCTTAACTAAGGGCGCTTTGCGACTTGACCCCTTGTCATTCTACCAATCAACGCGCGATAACAGGGGTCCGTAGCAGGGATGCCACTTTTCTTAACTACCTTGTCACATCTGTCGCCCAAGCTCGCTTCCTTAGACTTCATTCCGCAATTTGTTGAAGAAATTCTCGTCACGAAATATTTTCTGCTGCATACTTGGTATGAAATGTCTTATTCCTATCTAACTATTTCTAGCTAGTTCAATTACGGTTTCCCACATGTTTATCTTGGAGTTTGGGGATGAAGATAAATGAAGATTCATTGTCATGTATGAACGTCGCTAAACGCCAGTTCTCCTTCCTCTGGAATAGCGTCATCATGCCGCGCGTATCGAAGAGCATAAGATATCTACAAGCCACCTCCGAATCTAATCGCGGCCCGTCTCATTTACCGCCCCCAGAGATATATGTATAGATTTTGAGATTGCTGCGCTTATCTGTACAACTAGAAAGCATGATGTAACTATCGCCGTTTTAGTGCAATCTCCCCGTATCCCATCCGCACCCTCAACGACTAGTCGCGATGAAGATCCTAGTGTTTTCAGTATCTGGTATCAGTCTTTCCAGTCGCCTCCTTCCTACGTTTATTCATTTGCATCCGAGCCTACTTAGTATCGATGTCGGTAATAATGTTATGAATATTTGTTTTTATTTGTTGTTTTTTCTCATACTTGACGCCACTCGCAGGCCAACCAAAGGTCTGTCCAATTCTATGCAAGTCAGCTATTCGGCCGGAAATCGGGCCTCTTCATGCGTACTATTCAGTAACCACTCAACCGCGAGGAATGTTCTTTAAATACGACTCGGGTTATATCAATTGCAACCGGATCTCACGTCTTCCGATTCTGTGCTATCTATAGCAACATGACCTCCGGGTTTGCAGTTATACTTCACTCGGGAATATGAGTCTCGTCGATGTTTGAGTCTAGCGACGAGACTCCGGCTAGGCGAAGATGTAGGATCGCGTCTGTCGGTCGGACCTCATACAGCGTCCCTGTAAATGAAAATAGACTTGCACTCATTGGACCTCGATCTCGGTTTGGCGCGCCAACACTTTTCCATCGATCCTTTCGTAACAACTAACCGCCTCCTTCCGCTACGATATATAACTAGGCGTCGATGGTTTACGTAATTATCGCATCTCATGGGCCTACCTCAAAGGACGTTTCACATACAAGGTAGGTACACTTAAATGAAAAGCTTTAGAGATGGTATTCGCTGATTTGAGACATGGACCTTTTCAATAATAAATGCCCAAACGTCAGAGGTTGTTTAGGGCCATAAACCATGTAAAGGATGTGTGGTTCAGGTATCGTCGAACTACCGCGATGCCAACAGCATCTGAAAGTATTGTGTAATGATATAATCATTTCAATGATACAGTATACAGGTTTTATTTAAACAAAAGCAGGTCGCAAATTGTATGATATTTATTATACATAATACATACCTACCTGTACTCAACTCTTTACTGCTGAAACTTGACGCGCGTAGCAAGTCGAGACACACAAAACAAGCAGCAATACAAATCTAAATATATCGTAAGCGCCCACATAATGACTTCGCAGTAATAGCTGTGCCAGTATGGATTTACGAATGGTCAGACCTATTCTGTTATACTGCCTACTACCTATGCCTGCCATAGAGTGAGAATGGGAATGAGAATAAAATGAAGTAATTCATAGGACGGCTGATAGGGGCATCGTCATAGGTTGGGTATGGATTTCGCATATACCATTTCAATGCTAGTTCTTCTAAAACAGCTTAGATGGAAATATGTTAAAGTTGTGAGAGCATGTTGACGTGTAACATGGTAAAGATTTAACAATTTTACTTGATTTCTACTAGTATCTCCCAACAACCTAATTCTAATTTCATGTAGGTGTAAACACCGAGATAAATGCAATAAGTAGGTAGTTACGCCTGTCATTTGGCTACGTACTACATATGTAGGTGGTAGGTGAAAGAGGTGGGTGATCTTACTAGTAGCAGAAGTGACAACCCCTGAATACCTATTCAATGCTGCTTCCTCCCATCTACAGATAACCACAAGCAATTAGAGTTCAACTCGAAAAAATCAAATTGAAAATTCTCACACTTTCCTCTCAATCCGTAACTTGATTCTCTCAAGCATTCGGCAAGTATGCGCTTGGTACAACTCTAGGTACATTTAGACTATCCTAGACGCACCCAGAGGTCGTTCTGATTGCTTCACATGATTTGCCTTCAAAGTCTTTGATAAATTGATTATACGTCGCACTCTTTCCCATCAGCATGTTGCAAGAAAGCTCCTCTGATGAGGTGGCTGAAGTACAGACACCTAACGAACCTCCGGACGCCAAAACCCTTGCTATTTCAAGTCAGGTTGAATTGCTCCAACAATTAAAAGACTCACAAGACTCAAGCGTTGCTACCTCGGCTAGAGATTCGGCTGTTGAGCAGTTATGTCAAGAATCCTGTCCAGTGAATCTTTTTACGCGTCCAGCAATAGAGACAGCTGAGGAAATAGGGGCTGGCTTCCAATACCAACCTCCACCTGGTCGGGTCGTTCCCTACAACGCCAACAAGGCTCAAAATGCCCCGACTAACTCAACTTTACCAACTGCAAAGAAATCATTGGAAGGAGGCTCAAATCCCAAAATGTTAGCGTTCTTTGGCCCTAGCAACCGACTAAGGGACTCACGACCGAATCGTGATGCAGAGGATATAGAACAATCTGAGACCAGTCCCTTAGTGAAACCTCGGGAAATTGACACAGAAAGAACCGAAAGATTCTCAAAAGAATATCCTGATCATGAGATCCCATGTACCCAAGAGCAACCCACCACTCTATCAGATCCATCCCGGGAGGACACATCTATTTTTCCTTTCCCAGATGAACGCTTAGATGAGGCTGATCCGCCACATTCGGATGGGAGGAAGCGTAGATCCCCATATTCTCCTCTCGCCAATACCCAACTCCCGAAATTCATTTCCGATACTCGTCGAAAGGCCCTTGCAACATTGTCGCCCCGCAATCGGGTACCACGACGAACACGTTCACCATTATCTTCAACTTCTTCCGAACATCAATTAGTACAGACAGAAAAGACATCTATCGAGAAATCCCAGATCGGGAAAAATCAGCACTCAGTTATTCCTAGTCAGGATCTGAGCGTTGATGAAATCATAAAGGATGATCATCCAAACGAAGCTGGGCGTACTTCAAGAAAGCATCGCTCGGGAGAACGACAAAAGAGGAAAGAGCTCACACGACCAGTATCTTACGAATCTTCTGAATGTGAGCCCATACCGATGATAAGGCCTTGTTCCCAAGCATCAAACATTTCGAAGCCGCGAGCTCCCCTGAAGATGCACCATCAACGGCGCACCCCAACTCGTGAGCAGAATAGTCTCAATCTCATAAAGTTTGCTAAGTCTTGGAACACGAACTATCTATACAACCAGAGACTGCTAGATCGTTGGGAGCAGAAAATGGTAGTGCTTGAGGAGCACATCGCGGCACAAGATTCGGCTATTGGGCAGTATCAGCAAGACATCGAATCTCGCGACCAGACGATTGATGACTTATCGGCCAAGGAAGAGGAACTCCGTGTTCAGAACCAGAAGATCCGGGATGAGATAACAGCATCCTCAAACGCACGTAAGAAGCTGGAGGAAAAACTGAGAGCCTGTAGAAATCGGTTGAATGATGCGATCAATGAGCAACAGCAACTTTTCTTACGATGCAAAGAGAATTGTGAGAAGGCAACCATATCTATCCAAACCGAGGGAAATGCCCAGAAAGAATCCCTTGAAAGTGCAACTGCGACCATAGAGTCGGTACGGGCTGAGATCAAGCAAAGAGCAGCCGCAGTTATCAACGATACTAACGGACAAGTTGAAAAATGTGAGTTTTGCCGATGTCTACGTATATTATGACAGGTGTTAACAAATATTTAGTGGACAAAACTATTGAGTCGCTTGAAGCAAAATTGATCGAGCGGGAAAAGGAACTAGAACGCGAACGACAATATGCTCTAGACCTCAACAATCAACTGAACGAGTTGCGTAAATTAAACGAGCAATCAATTCAATCGATGGCTACGCAGAACCAAGAGTTACTAGAGAAGATGAAACTAGATCGCGAGCGTGGCGAAAACAGAGATATCTTGATTCAGAAACAAGACGAGAAGTAAGCAACTAGCCCCTTTAAGTAGGCATCATATTAACTTCGTAGAATCGATACCATTCTCAAAGCTTTAGAGGAAACGAGACTGAAAACAGCGGATCCAAAAGCTTTGGAGGAAAAATTGGAGGGACTCCACAAAACAACAGCCGAAAAGTATGTTATTCAAAGGATATTTCTGAAATACCATGCTAATTGTCTCCTAGGATCGTCATAGGGGTACAGAATTCCATGGTTTCGCATCGGGATTCTATTTTGGCGGATCAAGGAACCCTAAATGAAAGTCTCAATAATATCCGCCTCTTATGCGAAGGAATTTGCCTGCGGTTGATTGAAGCGAATGAAGTTGCAGAATGGCAAGGAAGAGCACATGATGCTAACATGGCTATCCATACTCACATGCAGAATATTCAGGAGCTGCAAGATGAAGTTAATCAGATGTGTATTCGCTCGAATGAAGAATTAGAAGAGCGGGAAGGTCTAAAGACCCAATTGACCAGCCTACAAAACGCCGCCAACAACGAACGAACCGCCAATGAGAAAGTCAAGAGCCTTGAAGAAGAGATTGGGCGACTTCGAGGGATGCTAGATAATAGGGATACAGCAATAACCAAATCCAGTGAGAATCTGGAGGCAATCCAAGAAGAACTGAGAGCGCAGACTCGCGTTTTAGAGAGAAAGGAGGAACAGATTCGGAATGAGAATGAGAAGCATCGGGAAGCTATCGAGCTAAATGCTCAGCAACACAAACAGGCGATTTTTCAGGTTGTCTCCGAAACGACGAAAGAATGCAGAGAGAAATGTCAAGCTACCGAAAAACAACTCCAAGAGGCCGTTTCCGCCCGCGGGGAACTCGAGTGTGAGCTAGCCGAATTACGACAGGAAATGGAGATTTCGGGTCAAGAGAATATCGATGAAGACCTTGGCAACATTAGAGGAGAACTCGTTGAGTTGATCACCTCAATGACCGGGTTGACGACAGGCCTACAGGAATCTGAGCATGAACGGGAGGCTTTGCAAAGGAGCCTGGAAAAGTGGACACGCGATAGAGGTGAGATTGGCCAGATGAGAAATCTCTTAGGGCGATTAGCGAGAGACCAACCAAACGCAATCAAAATGAGCGAGCAGTTGAGAGAGCTGCTAGAGATACAGAAAAAGTTGACCGGTACTCTGGAGTATCACCAAGCCGGTCTGGCTAACTCAGGAGTTGCAGTTGGACTTAGTGAGAGTCAGCGAAACGGCGAGATGTCCCATTCGGAGACCGATTTGAGTGTAGTGGTCGGGAAGCAGAACAGTTTTGTTCATGCACAGGAGGAGCTACGGAGCCTGAGACGAAAGGTCGTGGTAAAATCTCCAGCTAACGATGATGATCCTGCATTGCCTATGTCAGTTGAGCAGGAAAGGTGCACCAGACGACAAATTGTACCCACACGAGGAATTATGAAGACAATTTCACGTGGGACCTTAAGAGAAGAGGAAGCAGGAGGGAGTGCACTCGCCGTGGATGTCCAGAGACCAACGGCTCCACAGCCGTCTACTAACCGGAGAATAGCAAAGAGAGGCTCGAAGCCCTTTCTCACAACCCATAGCATGTACAACCGACCTGTCGCAGGATCGATTTCGAGGGTCGACAACAAACAAGGCGACGCAAGCCAATCCGGTTCCACTGAGTACGGGAACGACGAAAATACGGACAATAATACGTCCAGCGTAGGAGACTCTGATAGAATTGTTGGAACGGGAAACGTTGATGAAACTGCTCGAAAACGACAGCGAACTAATGGGGCTCATAGTGGCCAAAAAGTCAAACTATCCCACTCTATGTCTACACCGTTTTTGGCCAAGTCAGAGGGCCTAGAACCCCAGGAAATACCACCAGAGCCGAAGACACCGTCTTTAGCAGGAGGTCCCATTAAAAGAAGACAATCAGACCTGGTGACTTATAGTTCACAGGGCCTCGGAATGAAACGATCGCATAGCCAGTCGTCTATTGGCTCGTCGCAAACGATGAAGTTGACAGACGGCCAAGACTGAGCGGCCGAATTCCTCAATGTCGCAACCTATTAACGATAGTCAAACGTGGTTAATTTGCGCTTTACTTTCAATTGCTTCAGTTAATTTATTCGTATTTTGCTTCGACGATGATGGATCATTCACGACGAGATAATCTAACGAGGGGTCTTGAAATCGCCCTGTGGAATCCATGCTGGAATTTGCTCAAAATGTTGGTCAAGATACGGGAATATAGAGAAAACACAATCCGGAGTGTTAGTGTATCTTTATTTTCCTGGCGAGTGTGGTGAATATAATAATCAAGTATTTTACTTCCCATAATAGGCGCCACCTAATGCATCGCGTGTATATGCTAGGACGAGTATGGGCGAGCTCTCGTTAGAGTATAATACACTATATATGTATACAACCATGATATCGTCCACGAGGAAGTATTCCGGACCGATTCCTCCAAACGTCCAAATCTTTAGGACAGGTAAGCGGTAGCGTTTCCTAGAATGCTCGGGACTTTATGGTTCGTCGTAATTTCGTGAGGTGTCGTAAAACTACACGCAGTGCGAGCTCGAACTATTTCCCTTTCCGCTTCTGTTCGAGGAAAAGCACCTTTTTTCGGACTATAATAAAGGAGTATATTAGCTGGGAGCTTGACTTGTAGAGATTATCGATCCCGCTGGGAATATCGTCTAGTATGCTTTTTTGTTCGTCGGAAGACCGCTTGCGTCCATATCTGGCAATTCAACTAACTACCGCGGATAACGAAAACGGAAACGTACCGATGGGGTCGTATTTCAGCATGCTCATGGGCCGCGACGCCCGCGGGCGCGAGTACTGGTAGAAGAAGCCGGTCATGGCCATCGAGATGAGGCGCACGGAGAGGAGGCGGGACTTGGCTGCGCGGGGAGTTCACGGGTTAGCGGGTTCGTTGCGTTTGAGGGTATACGCTTGGGTGGCTGGCCGGGCGGGGGGGGGGACATTACCCTTCTTCGCCATTGTCTTGCTTTTGGCGGCCGTCGAGTGGGTGACGGCGAGGTTTGGGTCGAGGTTTGACGAGAGGTGGGTTGTTCGTGATGGGATGCGATGCGATGAAGTTTTTGGTGGAGCTTCCGATGTGTGGCTTATGCTATGCCCGGTGGATCTGTAGTCCGAAGTGCCGGGGTAAATTGAGCCACAGGTGACTAATCGTGGCAGTGGGGTTTTGGTGACTTTGGTTTATGTAAGCAAGCTTGCCTACACTAGATTTACATAATGTCTTACCTAAATGCTGGTTTACCTAAGCGGCCGTCCCTTACCAAAGGTTTGATTACTTAAACAATGATTCCATAAGGTGCGACTACCTAAGATATGATTACCTAAAAACATGATTACCTGATGTACTACCTAATGATGTATTGGGAGCATTTTAGTAAGCAGAGTAGACCTAGCTCGGAGATGTGTTTTCGAGGTGGAACGTGCACTTTTCATCATTGTCGTCATCGGGATTTGATACATGGCATGACTCGTCCTTTGCTAGTTTTTAGAAGGCGTACTTTGTGAGTTCGCCCGCCATCGGCTTAGGATGTCTTATCATGTGTCTCATACCTTTCCTAGTATGATAATATACAAGTTTACTTCGCATGGACCTTCTAAGAATGGATAAAGCCAACGCTCTTCCCCAGGTTCAGATGGTGTACCCACCGATCTAGTTCCCGTCGATTTGTGAAACCAACCAATCAGATCCTTCTCATTTGTCCTCATCGTCCTTCCCTTGATATCAACATACCAAGCCACTCACGTCTTTTTTGATCCTCGAAGGGCGTAGGATCAATCTTTAAAGTGGATTTCGATATAACTTGCGAAGCTCCCTCGTGACTCTGGCTCCGATCAAAACCCCTATAAAAAGGGGCTAATGTTTAAGGGAGGCAATTTCATCAATCTCACGTATTCATGGGCTTGGAGTCTTGATGAGAACTACCTAATCTTCTATCATACCTTTTCAAATAAACACAAATCCATAATCTTCAAGGTAGTTCCACCGGGTTGGAAGTTTCAAATCATTCAAGATGCCTTCCGTCGACTTGGAATACCCCACGCAACCTTACAGCAAGGTCAACCGATATGACTCGAGAGGTAAAGCAGACGCAACTCCTTTTAATACCAGTTAGCTAATAACATATCAGCCACATACGCTTTGGAAACTATCCACCAGATAGTCAATACCTGCCCCATCCTCCATGTCTCCTTCACAGTCCCTAACTCCCCCTTCCCCGTGATCCTACCCATGATAGGACAAATGGGTTCCTTCGCCCGCCCTAGCGCCGACACAGGGGACGTGCTAGAGCTATACCTCCACGGCTACGTGTCCTCGCGCATCGTGAACCTTTCCCGAAAAGCCGACGACCAGTCCGCGGAAGACGGGGATGCGGGCCTGCCGATCTGCGTGGCAGCCAGCCACGTAGACGGCTTCGTGCTCTCGCTCACGCCGAACTCCCACAGCTACAACTACCGATCAGCGGCCCTGTTCGGCTACGCAACGCTCGTCAACGACGTCGAGGAGAAACAGTACGCGATGCAGCTCATCACGGACTCGGTCGTCCGCGACCGGTACCGAAACACGCGGTTCCCGCCCAACGCCGGCGAGATGCAGAGCACGAGCGTGCTGCGCGTCAAGATCAAGGCCGGGAGCGCGAAGGTCAGGACCGGGTTGCCGAAGGACGATAAGGCGGATATGGAGGATGAGGAGTTGTTGGATCGGGTGTGGACTGGGGTGCTTCCGATTCATTATACGATGGGAGAACCTATCCCTAGTGACTATAATAGGGTTGCGAAGGTGCCGGGGTATATAGAGGAGTTTAGAGCGGACTTTAATCGGGATTCGAGGGAGATGGCGGTTGAGGCGGCGACGGCGGTGGTGAAGGGGGCGAAGTCGAAAGTTGATGATTGATCTTGGGGGGGTAGGGTTCATTTGAAAGGATCGGTTCCCGTTGCTGTTGCTGTGACGGTGGTGCCGTGTCGACTTCGTTTTTTAGGCTTGTTTTTGACATTCATTGGGCAGTATTTTCGGTTCTTTAGCAAGGTGGTATCGATGATACATTAGCACACGACAGGTTAATTTCGCAGCATCTTAAAATAATACCTAGGCTCTTCAATCGATTCAGTGACTGGACATATTTCCTAATCTAGGAATATCAAATTGTGGGCTTAATATATGTGCTACTGACGCTATCCTCATGAGGAGCATTTAAGACTCATGGAGGTTCCATAGAATCCAGTCGCCTTGGCTAAGCCACATAGGAATCTACGACTTCCTGCGCTATAGGAGAAAGTCTCAAGAATAAATGGATAAATTTATTAATGACTCATCCTCATTTCAATTATGAACCATGAACCAGGTCAGGGGCAGAAGCGCTGCAGGACTTACCTACCTATCTATAAGGGCAAAGTACTTGGGGACAAATATAACTTATCTTGGACTATAAATACCCGTTTTACTATAGATGTTCCTTAAGTGGAATATTTACTGGCTGTAAGATCGGAAGTATTACCAAAGACGTCGTTATCGTTTCTTCCAGAAAGGGGTTGTTCCATTCCTAATTGATGTTACCGTTATATATCTGACAAGCGAATGAGTGAATGGGGGCGGACTACCAGAAGTTAGCTATTAGTAATATGAAAATTGTGGGAAAGGGGGTAGCACAGCAAATGCTAGGTAGTATTAATAGGACATTAGAGTAGTATGGTGATTTGGTAAGTGGGAAACCAACTTGACATTCCACACAAAGAACCTTTATAGATATTCATAGACATGTAACTACAAATAATACGCTTCTATGGGCAATTAGGTACTTACAATAACCGGGTATATTAGTAAGAAATAGTCTCGGGAAACTTCAAGGTGAAAATGGTTGTCCGTGAACATAATTGCCATGAACAATACTGACAATCCGCTTCTGGACAAGCTCAACGATGCAAAGCAGCTCGTCGGATGGGTTGATGCCCCAAACGTACGAGGAACAATGAATATTATCTGGAGCTGTGTCATAGTCCTCATCACCTCTATCTGGACTATCATGCATCTGAATCTGCCAGCAAAAGAAGACACATGGATCCGTATCACGGAAAGGAAGATCCGTTGGGGATTCTTAACTATCTTAGCCCCTGACTTATTAACACTTATTGCTGCAAACCAGTGGGAGAGCGCTAGGAGGTCGGTGACGAAGATTAAGGAGGTAGCAGGCTCAAAGGTATGGACGCAAGAACATGCGTTTTATGCCGACAGTGGAGGTTTGTAATCCGCTTAATAATATGTTTTGCAAGTTAAGACGATTAAAAAGGTTTTAGGATTCCATCTTCGACCAGCGGATGGTCTTTCGTTTCCAATCAATGCGAACACTCTCCACTTTCTCGTTTCTCGACAATATGTCAAACTTCCCGAGATTAGTAGTGAAGAGATCTGGGATAAAAGCAAAACCGATGTATTCGCGAAGTCCTTTACCTTATTGCAAACTGGCTGGATTGCCGTGCAATCCATCGCACGCGCGGTTCAGGGACTCTCGATCTCGCCTCTGGAACTATTTACGTTAGCCTTCCTTGTGTCGACAGTGTCGTCGTACTTCTTCTGGTGGCGCAAGCCGCAGGACGTCAGAGTACCTATCACTATTGAGTGCAAGTACTCTATCGCTACTATCCTAGCCGAAAATGGGATATTGGACACGCAGTATGTAAATACGCCCCTCGATTCTGTCGCGAATTCGACACGTTTCTATAAACGTCGACGAACGTCTCGGAATTTCGATCTAGAGCGAGGAGATCAAGATTCGATTACAAGAAGACCACTGCAGCGTATACCTGACGACGATTTTATACTCTGTCTCCCTGTCTCGTTGATCTACATTATTACTATTCCAGCCATGATACATTCCTCTATTCATCTCGCGGGATGGAACTTCCCCTTCCCCACTGAGACCGAGCAACTTCTATGGCGTATATCTTCCGTTATCCTCACAGCGGGATCGACCTTTTGCGTCGGAGTGATTCGTCTCTTAACGGCACTCGGCTATAGGGGTGAGTACAATTTAGCGTGGGCGTGGATTAATACAGATGGAAGACAATCAGAGCAGTTAAGAAATCAGGTATTCTCGACCTTGGTAGATGGATTTCTGACATTTTCCACTCTGATTCTTCTTATTGCACGATGTTTTATCATCATTGAAGCGATAATTAGCTTGAGGAAATTGCCGGCCGATGCGTTCGAGACACCCAACTGGACAAATTTCATCCCACATGTATGAAAACCACCTGACGAACTTAAGCAGCTACCTACATCTCAAATGTGATGATGGTTGAATTAGGAGAATTAGAGGATGTTGCAATACAGTGTGGGTGATCTCAGGGTCATGCCCGCCTGACTCAGGGATAAGGATAGGGGTAAGGGTAGGGCTGGGGTTAGGGTTAGGGTTAGGGTTAGGGTGAAGCTTGATTCTTGATGACATAAGCAGATAAATGGATTTGGTAATCTTGACTTAGTCAACCCGGCTTCCTTGCTTAGCTCAGCTGAGTATGGGTCATTAGTAATTCAAATTCATTACTAATCATTTGGTCCATTTGGTTGTTTATGTAAGCGGAATAGGGGATATACACTAGCACCTTAGACCCCTTTTCTGACTCCATTCTACTCAGTTATGAAGTTAATTGTCATCTTAGAGCCATCCGAGTCACATCAACGTATGATCCTTGCCATTAGCTACCTACCTACTCAGCCCCCCAACTCTTTAATCTCTTTGGCAATCCTCCTCTCCTCTCTCACCAATGAAACCAACTGGGTTATTAGCATCATCTCTTGCCTAACTGATGAGATTTGCTCCTCTAGATACTTCAGTCTCTCTTGTTTCTTATCGTCATCAAGAAGCATGGCCCTATCTTTACTCGCTAGGTCTCGGGATGAAGAGTCCGCCGAAGTGGCATTCGGCAATGCAAAAGTCGTCGCGTCCATTCGTGATCCATGGAACTCTTTACCAGTAACGTCAGCTGCAGCACCGTATGCAGCATCTTTGGCCAAATTTTGAACAGAGGTATGGACATCTGTAGCGCTGAGAGTGATAGGCATCGTTATAGCATTTGCTCCTACAAGTGAGGGCGGTTGACCAGCGGATTCTATTACAGAATCCTTTCGAGGCCCTGTATTCTGCTCTGGGGACTTTTCGTCACCATCTACCCACGTCCGAATTGTCACGAGTTGTTTGTAAGTGTCCAATTTGACGTCTCTCAAGTTATTGGCATCTTGAACAGACCCCTTGCTCTTCTCTGGGTTGAAAATAACTTCCGCCCCTTTTCTGCTCTGCCCAGACATACTTTTTGTGACGTTCTCCCATTTATCTTTCGCCCATTTACGGTTGTCTACCTTGCCAGAGATTGTGATATCCGCGTTGAACTTCTGACCTAAAGGTTCATTTGTCGTCTTCTCTCTTTTTAGGAGTACGGCAGTCTGGATGAAGCTTGGGATTCCACTCTTCGTATCTGGGTTCTCGTAGAGCCCCCAGAACACGGTGTTCACCCTGGGTTTCGCCTCAGTCCTTGCTTGCCCTAATGTATGCGTGGTACCCACTACACTTGAGTGGCTCTCGATGGTCTTACTCTCTTTGAGTTGCCACGTGTACCCCACCGTCGCCTTCCCGGGGCCAAAGGCTGCTTCTAGACCCGGGCTGACGCTGTGGCTCAGCTCCCGTTCTTTCTCGGATTGCAAAGTAGCCCAGGTGTTAGATGGCGTAATGGCCTGCACACTGCCGGCTGAGAAAGTGATAGTAATCTCAGCCTCCTCGAAGCGGCGTTTGTTACTCCGGGGCACAAATGCGAATTGGAATACCAGTAGCGTAGCAGGCGAGCCACCCTCTACCATGGTACCATGAATGATCTGGGATAGATCACATTGGACTACGAGCGCATTACTGACAATCTCATCGATTAAGCGTGAGTCTTGCTCCTCACCTCCGCCGAGATTAGTGCCTTGGATGATGAAATTCGACTTCAGTGACGCGCCCTTATTGTCATCATCCCCGAAGAGGTCTTCGTCAAAGAGCTTGACATTGAAACGTGTATCATCGTCGAATTTTTCCTTAGAAAATAGCAAGTCGGTGTCGATTTCGTTCTCCATAGTGTGGGTGTTTATTCCTTCGTTGCGGGTTGGAAATTGAGCCACCGGCTGAAGCAGGCATCCCGAACTTAAGCACCCTCCAAAGCAAAAATGGGTGACAAGGCTCTGAGATGGGGGCCATAACGTTTGTACTGTACTTAAGCTGGTGGACCAATGACACGCCTAATATACCCTACCCTACCATTCGCTTCACCGAGGAACGTAGGTGATTGGCTGATGATCGATGACGACAGGGTTGCAGCCATGTAACCAATATTTCTTTTCAGCTGTCATGCATCTACCATCTTTGTCTTTCAGCTACCGTATTAGGCATATATGACAGAGGGGGCAGGAATTCGTACGACAGTAAAAAGCCTTGTGCGCGATGAGGAAGAAATATCTTTCGACAATTCAGCATACCTACGTGGGTAGTATGCAGATAATCTTAGCCCGTAAGCCTCCTACGCAACAGGCCGTCGCATCCGGATGTTTCGCAAATAGCCCTGAACCCCTGGCTCCATAATCCTCTTGATGCACCCTAGCCGACCTGCGGCCAATGCTGTACGGAGAGGTCCCACGAATGGATGAGATAATGGTAGTTGGTAAGTAGGTTGATTAGGTGAGGAGGCAGACCATGCAATTGGCAGTAAATCATAGCCCCTTAGAACTCCGAGTCTAGCTAGTTCCTCATAGAATAGTCGGATTATCTATTGACGTTAAGGTAGGCTGCTTGCTCAACCTACCAGGTCCTGGCTCGGCATTTATTTCCGCAGTAGAATCAGGCACCCATCCCTGCAGGATCTTCGCGACTATCCCGCGGACAGCTTTTACCTTAGCCTCGTTATTGTGACTATCTAGATACTTCACAGCCGGCTGGAAGAACCTCCGCACTGGTAACCATCCACTATCGGATCGCTCGATTTGAATATTTTCGAACGATTTTCGCATGCCTTGGTACGATCGGAGCCTTTATGGTATTGAAAATCAGCATTCGAAGCTTTAGGATTCAAAGACAGAAAAACAGGTGCGCAATCTTATTGAGGTTGTGTACATACCATTTCCACTTAGGACTATCGATCTCCACAACACCGCTAACCAACGAGCAATGTAATATCATGGCTGCTAATCCGGCCGCCAGGGCACAAGATAAGGAGCTGCCGCTGTGCTTACGCCTAAGTGCAGAATCAATTCAGCTATCAGGCTCTTTTCATAAGGACTAGTAAGTTGAGGAAAAGGAGGACGTACCATTCCTTAGGGGGCTCATCTTGGTTCTTTCTCGAAGTACTCTCAACCTGGATTCCAAGCTCGACGCCCGGGAGGAAGTAGTCACAAGACTTGTCGTCGTTATCTATCTGACCCCACCGAATGCCATCCTGGGTAGCAGCGCCGATACAAAAGATCTGGTTCGGATATATGGCCTTCGGCAATGTATCGTTGGTGTTGTAGTTTGGTCCTCGGTCGGGATTGGCACAGAAGAGAAGGATCTTCTTTTTCAAGGCTTCCTGTACTTGTATATAGAGCGGGTCTCCAACTTCGTTCCCGGGCGTAAAGGTGGTCCCCTTATCAATAGCCCAGCTCATGGAGATGATATCGACTTCTTCTTCTACTGCCCACTTTACTGCCTGGTTCAATTTATCAATATGTGAAACATGGTACGACAGAGATTATGGCAGGTGTTTAATTACCTCGGCAACTGATTCGCGAGAGAAGGTGACAGCTTCACTGCGACCACCAATATAACCTCGTTGAGGCTCGGGTTCAAGCTTCGCTACATAGAAATGTACTTTTGGGCAAACACGCTTGATGTAATAAGCCATAACGGTTCCGTGCCCAGTGTGCGAGCTGTTGTAGTTTCGAAAGTAGTCTTGTCGAGTCATCCCTGTCTGGCTTTTGTTCGTATCGAGCTGCTCCCAACCTGAATTACCGGCATAGATGTTGCCATCTAGCCCACCATAACTCGTCTTAACTCCATCGTCGATCAGGGCAACTTTAATGGGACGCGCTGGCATCCTGATACCCTGTGCAGCTAGGTTAGTTATTTGCTAAAGATAGGGGTAGGCACCTAATAGTTCACTAACAAATTTCAGATTGCTAGGTTGTTCGACTGCCTCCATAACGTCAGCAAACTCATCCATACACTTCAGCCAATCTTGCCTGCACGTAAATATTAGCAATCTCCCCTAAATTCATTTCACTCCAAGGGACTTACTCTTCAAACCCCTGCTCGTTCTTGCTCTTGATCTTAGACGCCGCAGATTCAGCCCCAGCTACTCTCTTCTGTGTAAAAAGTTTACATGTAATTGCTAGCTCTTTTTCTCTCTTAGGGTATAATTCCTTGAACCTCTTTTGAAGGTTTGTTCTGAATGTTTTGACATAGTCTCTAATCCATTCAATAGATTCTAACCCCTGAAAAGAAGATGCATTAGTCAACCAAAAAATCTAGGCGGGAGCCCACTGATTCCATAATCTTACCTGATCTATTTCCAAATACACATTTTCGAGCTGCTCTATGTCAGATACTAGTTTTATGATATTATCTAGATGACCTTCGAGGAGAATACTACTCACTTTTTCAAGTCTTGAAAGTCCTTGGCTGTCTGCCCAGCTCTGCAATACAGCGTTAAGACCACTGCAGTACAGATATAGGGTTTTAACATGATTTCCTGCGGCTTTAACTATCACATCTGCGGGAATATCCATCCTGCGCCAGTTTAGAGTCTCGACACCAAGGCCGTCGAGGCACTCGATAATAGCCCTGTCGCTATGTGGCTTTTTCCCACCAGCTATGAGATCGTCCGTGGCCACCTCACTCCCAGCTCCGTCGTCAACCACTACCTCAAGGACCTTCTTGACTTTGATCTCTTTCTTCAGCCAATAGAATACCATAAAAAGATCAATATTGCCAGCACAGCCCCACTCAGTCGCGATTTTGCGTGCCTCGAAGCTCATATCATCCCATTGAATAGAGACGCTGCTAGAGATTTGAATCCTCTTAAGGATCGTGTCGAGTTTGTAGTGCCTCTTCTGGGATTCAAGGAACTCCCATGAGACTATATCATCATCGAGAGTAAGAAATATTTCCTTTACTAATTGGATGTTAGCCTAGGCTGTCAGTTATCCCAGGCTCTTTAGGTTGATAGGACTCACCATTCTTCTTCTTATACATAATACGTTTGCAGGTGCTATTGCCAAATTCCGCGAGACATCTGCTTTTTAAAGATGCTTCTAAGGCCTCGAGTTTATCGTGTAAATCTTTTAGTTTTTGATCTTCTGCCCTTTTTGACTCTTGTCTCTTCGCTACTTTCTGTTCCGCGAAATGCTGCAGCGGTGTAAGTTTTTCTTCTTTCCCGTTCCTCTTGAAGGTATACGTGGTCTCAAGAAGATGTGGGCAAAGCTCAGTCAGTGTTTCGGCCCACCATATCTTATATTCGTTGAAAGGCCCCGTAAGCGCCATGTGCAAGCACGTCCTGCCCTGGCCGTCACAGATTTCCAGACACGATTGCTTGGAGGTAGTCTGTTGATTTTTGGGAACCTCTATCTTGCTTAGCTTCCTTATTACATCTTTAGAAATGGGGAAATCGGAGCTCTCGATCGCCCTGTGAATAGCGTGACAGGCCAATGAGACATTTTCGGAGGAGTGGACCATTTGTGTCATAGATTCAATGGCTGCTTTGGAAGCCAGCCCACCGTCTTCCTCTTCGCATAAAAACTGGACGATTTGTTTCTTGGCAGACGGTCCGAACTTTACATCTTTCTCATCATCGACATCGACGCTGTTGGTTTGCTTGGCCTCAAGCGCCATAAATATAGGCGGCCCGTTCCCATCTGTCGATTTAACCGCGGGTAGTCCTGGGTGTACGCGCAAGAGGAAGCGTATCAGTGGTTTGACACGATCGAAATAAAAGATTCTTTGTGGTAAATGCGTAATCGGGTCTTCTTGTGTTGGATATGTGCTCGGGTCTAGGATCACATGTAGAATAGTGACACCGTCCTGGCCATGCGCAAATAGATTCTCCAATCGAAACTTTTTTTCTTTAGTATTTTCGACATCCAGCAGGCTATCCAGCACTTCTTTTTCCGTTGCAAGCTCCCTCCCTTCTTCTTGATATTTCTTGGCTAATTCTTCATGCATTCCACTGATAGACCCTTTTTGGCTCCGATTGTATCCTATCTTTGCGTTCCCGAGAAGTTTCAGCCAAGTTTTGCGCTCCTCATCGTCCCCCTTCTGTGAAAACAGGTTGTCTAAAGCGTGTTCCGCAGTTATTACTGGTGTCCATTCGGCGTTTGGCTTTCCCGACACCTCTGTTGAATCTTCCAACGGTAACTTCTCCTTGGCAAGCTTCTGGCGCAACGCCGCTATATTCGCCCTCGAGGTACTTGAAGGGGCCATACTGATGTTTGTATGCTTAGAGCAGGACACGCAATGAGTAAACGTAGTAGATGAATTTGCATGACTCCTGCAATGAATATAGATAATGAAGGAGGTGTCTTTAGGAACGAATATGTCTACGAGATTTATGATTGATTCGGTGAGAACTAACCTAGCAGATATATGAGCGGGTGTGGGGGGAAGACCGCGGCTTATTGGGGGCGGGAGGGTGACCTTACAGGGGTGTGAATCGTAAGCCATACACACCTACCTGCCTACATGATGTACCTATCCAAAGATGTACATGGGTGAGATTGTACTGTACAATTTCCTAGCCCTAATCATCCAACATGTCCCGGAGTCTCTCTTCTGCCATTCTTACCTTCTGTTACATTCTGTAGAGCTTGCCCAATACGATATATATCATTTCTTTGTTCTTCCTTTCCTATCATAATATTACCAAATTAATTCTTCTTCGGATTTCATAATTCCGACGAACACCAATGTTGAGCGATAACGAGTCAGATCATAGCGTGGGAAGCCTAGAGATCATTCGCAAGGCCGAAAATGATCTGCCAAGCATCGAGTAAGCTTGGAATTTGTACCTGTTTTACCATCGTATCTCCCATAGCTCCCATATCACTAACACGAGAGAATATAGTATCGTCGCAATCCGCGGGCTTGAACTGGATGTCTGGAGATCTTGGTCCATTGGCATGTCTAATGACGGGAAAGTAGATGCCTTGCTTGATAACCTCCGCGACCAGATCAATATGCGTACCATTATATTCAATCCTTTTGCATCGAATAACGTAAATATCTTCTCAAAGGAGGGTGTGAAACAGATCACTGAGTGTCTCTTGAGGGAGTTATCGCTTTTACGAAACAAGGAAGAGGAGGTATATCCTATTCTCAGTGATATGCAGTATCTGGCTTCCTAATAACATGATCTTAGGATCGAAAAACCCCAATAGCCCTTGTATCTCATGGCTTCGGTGGAATCATTGCCAAACAAGTAAGTCTATCGCGTACAGTCAGCTTAGAAAAGTACTGCTAATTTTTTATATCAGGCACTTATTATGGCGGAGAGCGAAGCAACTTACTACGGCATCTCACAGAACTGTAGTCAGTTGGTAAGTTTGGGTTGCCCCTTTTCTAGGTCAGCTACAAGTCTACTAGAGATATTAATCAAAGCTTCCAATATATCAGATATTCCTTGAGGTGCCCCATAGAGTTCCAGGCTTCTCTAGTTGGGATGATCTGCTTCTGAATTCTTCATTTGCTTCGCCCCTGCCTCAAAATTTTCCGTGGAATATGGCAACTCGTATTCGATCGCTTTCAGCCTTTTTTGAAGGGCTTTCGTCGAAGTTCATCTCGCTCCGCATGCGCCGATCTATCACCAATATCTACCAGCTTCCTGAAGATACGAAAGATGCAGATTATGTATGTCAACCCACCACCGCGACATATCGATAATCAGAGCTAACGTATATATAGCAGGCTATTCACCGTTTCTCATTCACGTCGGGTTTAGTTCATGAAACCAACTTCCCGGAAGCATTAGAGCACGATATTTCAGAGCTTCCAATTGATAAGCCAGCTTTCTTTGCCATTGTAGCCAGTCTTAAAGCAGGTAGGTACCTGATCACAGACTTAACTCTTGGTTTATTATTCTGAAATTGCTAAACAACGAGGATCCTATAGAGACAAATCCACAATACCGAAAATACCTTTCAAGTCTATTTAACATATCTCCCAAATTTACGATTCCCAATGACCAAGAAGATCTGTATGTGTCAGGGCCGGATGCTGAGACGTGGAGTACATGTAATAGCTGGTCGGAGTCGGGATCGTCTTGCATCTTCATGACCAACGGAGGCCAGGGGATTTCGAAGAATTCCAATGCGCGCGCCCTGTTTCGCAAAGTCAAACAGCCGTCGAAATTGGCCGCATACTACTCCTTTAGCAAAATTGACACCACCCGGGATTCTTTTGAATCATTCCTCGCATCAGTTTCCTTTCAAGTTCTGACTCAGGACCCAGAAAGGTTCTCTAGGGTTGAGGATCTCCTCGTCGCTATGAAAAACTCCAACACTTGGACTGAAGCTAGCTTACTCGTCTTATTCCAGTCGCTCTTAGATACTAAAGATGGTTCAGGCTCACTGTATCTTGTCATCGACGACCTTCAGAATTGCGATTCTCCAACAGAGTTAGTCAAAGCGTTGGCAGCAATAGTAAGCAACGACAACTCACCCACGAAGTTAAAAGTAGTCTTATTCTACGACTTGACAGAAAATGGAGGGGATAGCATACTGGAAAACGTATTGCAAAAGTGCGAGAAAGTTCCAGTTATAACGCGGAACATGCACAAACTACTGGTGGCCTCTATAATAGATCAAGTCACTAGTAGTAAACCATACCTCTCCGACTTACGGTCGCAACTATCCGATACCTTAGAAAAATGCAAAAACACTACAGAGATGCTTCTCGCAGTCCAATCCTTAGACACCAGCAGTCCAGACCCGGCTCCTCTCACGCACAAATTCCTCGAGTCGCTTATTCGTAACCCTCAACCTTCCATATCCGATGCCATAAGTTCAAAATTCGAGCATTTGCCAGAGTGGGGGAGAACTCTGCTAGGTTGGATACTACATTGCAAGCGCCCTCTGCAACTAAATGAACTGGCGACTGCGATGGCACTTACTGACAACAGGGCCAAGTTTTCATCCTCATTCGACCCTAAAAGCTTGCCCTTGGAATTTGCCGCTGATATACGATTCGTTTTCGGCCCTTTGGTAAGATTTGAAGGAGGGGGGATCATATTCAGTGACATAACCGTGAGAAGTCAATTTCTTAACTTGGTCGCGGAAGACTGGAAGCGCGAGGCGTCTGAAAAGAGCCCTTCGAAATCCAGGATACCAGACGACGTGGATATAACGGGTATTTTGTTCGGATATCTTTCTTGGGAAGAGTTTACTACTCCTGTCAATGACGCACTCCGAGGAAAGCTGGACGAGTTTATACAACCTCCGGGAGAACTCTTCGATCTAATCACTTACGCCGTTCGGTTTCTTCCTTTTCACTACCGGGCCTGCAAGAATAATGATGGCTTACCAAGCTTTGCTCAGGATCGATTTATTCTCATGTGGCCCAAACTGAACTCCGTATTAAACAGCACCGCTTCTCCCCCACGTCTGTGTGTAGCTGACCCTGTACTCCTCGCCGCCCAGCTAGGGCTTACCGGAATGATCAAGCCTCTGAGAAAAGACATAGTGAACACTCGTCGCCAAACTGCCATCGGCCTAGCTAGCTGGGGTGGGCATGTTGACACCGTTTGTGAGCTTCTAACTGGTGAGTGTGTGGAACGTACCGAGAAGATAGATACTACCGAAGCTCTAGAATATGCTTCGGCGCGTGGATATAACGCAATCGTCCCGCTTATTGTGGCTTACATGAAGGAGACGGCGCATCCAGAACTGCCCCTTTTAATCAACCAGCATCTATGCAAGGCGGCAGAGCTTGGATACGAGAAACAGGTTATCCAATGGATTGAACTTGGTGCTGATATAGACGCCGCCCCGGACAATATCACCCCATTGCAGCATGCGACCCGAAATGGTCACGCTTCGATTGTCAAGTATTTGCTTGAAGAAAAGAATGCGGATGTAAACTCTAAGGCAGGATCCGGTCTAAATGAGCCCATCCTTCTCGCCTCCATGAGGGGTCACGAACTCATAGTTCAGCACCTACTAAAGGCAAAGGCTGACTTGACGTGCGTCACTAAGGACGAAGCCAGGCGCACGTCACTATATCTCGCTGCCGAGTACGGACATCTAGTAATCGTTAAGCGCCTGCTTAAAGTTGAGACCCCAGGGTACTTCATGGTGAATCAGCAGAGCTCATCAGGAAATTCACCCCTAATGATTGCGTGTATGAGGGGGTATACAGAGATCGGACATGAGTTGCTAGGAGCAGATGCAAATGTAACTCTGTGTAACGCAGAGGGTAGAACTGCTCTTTACCATGCTCTTCGTCCATCCAGTGAGGATTTAGCCATGAAAATCCTCAGGGACGCCAAATCACCAGCAGACTTCAAAGATATCAACGATGTGTTTCTCCGAGCCGCTGAGTTGGGATTCGAGGTGGTCATTGATCGTTGCTTCAAGTTTATCACTGAGGATAAGAGAGACGAGCTGCTAGAACATAGCGACTTCGATGGTAGGAAGGCCCTCCACAATGCTTCTAAGAATGGCCACTTTCCAATCGCAAGACTTCTCCTCCTAGCCGGGGTAGAAGTAGATCCCAAAGATAAAAAGGGTTTAACACCCCTAGTGCTTGCGGCGGAGGCTGGGGAAAAAGAAATTGTCCGGCTTCTGATCGAACGCGGTGCCAACGCACGTTTGCAAGTATATAAGGACCAGAGCATCCTATGCCGAATGGCCAGGCAGTCGAAAGATTCTATGCGGCATGCGGCCGTGGTCAATATATTACTACAAGCGACCGATATAGATCCTAATCTGATGGACGGCAACCGGATGACAGCCCTACATTCTGCTGCAGAACTCGGTCACTTGGAAATCATCAAAGCCCTGTTACGGCATTCGAAAGTAAATCCAAACAGCACCGGGAGGTGGAACTGGAACGCTCTCCATTTCTTGGCAAGATGCAAAAATAAATTTACGAGGAAAATCGCTGAGCTTCTAATCGAGAGCGGAACGGATCCGATGGCACTTGATTTCGATAATTGGCTCCCGGTTCACGTAGCGTCACAATGTGGTAATATTTCACTACTGGAGGTTCTACTAGGGCTCCATCCAGAATGCCTCGAAGCTAGGTCCGATGAAGGACGCACGCCACTCTTATTTGGCATCCATAGGGTCGAATCCGTGAAATGGCTTATGGAACATGGCGCCGACGGAAATGCAAAGAGCCTTGGAGGCAATACTCCCCTCATAACTGCTGCAGACTATGAACGGTACAAGACCGTTCACGTACTCCTCGACTACGGATGCGATGCAAGTCTCGTTAACGAAAAGGGTAGAACTGCCTTGCATTCCGCGGCGTACAATGGTGACGTCCGTACCGGACGAGAACTCCTGAAGACACAAGTAGACATCCTATCCATCAGAGACGAGACCAATCTCTCAGCGCTTCATCATGCAATCCGCAATCAGAAGACAGAATTCGCAGAGTTTCTGCTAAGTCAGATCTACTCCAAGGTAGATATAGATATCCGCATTGGCGACCTATGCGCTGCAACAACTAACGATGGCGAAACCCCGTTGATATCAGCGATCAGAACGGACCAAGATGGAATTTCCCGCCAGCTTCTACTCCTTGGGGCAAACCCCGAGCATCGGGATATGAGCGGGTCTACAGCACTGCTCGAGACTATAAGAGTTACTGATGGCAGCAGATTGGATATGCTCCGTACGCTACTGGACCCCGAAGCACCCAACCGCGCAGATGTGAACGCCGGCGGCGGTGCAAACCCGACTGCGTTACATAAAGCAGCCTGGTATGGTGAATTGGAACTCTGCAAGGAGTTGGTGAAACTAGGTGCACGAGTAGACGCACAGGGAGGACAGTTTAACACCGCACTCAGTGCCGCAGCTTCCAACGGTTATTACAAGGTCGCCATGTTTCTTCTCGATGAACAGAAGGCCAACCCCAACCTTCCTGCAGGTAATTTCGCAAACACTCTTGGTGTGGCACTCTGGTCTTGGACCTACCCCCTCATTACACCGCTTCTCAAAGCAGAAGTCGACATCCACGCCACAGACATTCAAGGACGTTCCGCATTCCACATTGCCGCACGAAGAGGGTCTTGGAGCATCCTTGAGCAACTTCTAGACGCCAACGAGAAGGACCTCCCTCCCGCAGACAAGCAAGGCCGCACCTTACTGCACTTTGCGGCCATGAGTGGTGACAGGGACATGTTTCTACGGGTCCTAGCTGACGAAACGATGCTTTGGGATGACATTGATATTGAAGATGTTGACGGTTGGACGCCCCTTCACTGGGCCTGCCGCCAGAACGAAAGCCTCGACATCGTGAAAGAGATGGAAGCCATCGGAGCGGACTTCAGCATAACTACCAGGGATGGATGGACGCCAGAAAATATCGCTATCACCCACGACGCGACTGAAGTTGCCTCTTATATCCAGTCAATATTGTCAAAGACAAATAATCCGAGTGTCGAGGCCCAGACAGCGCCCAGCCAAAGACACTGGAAGGTCGGCGCCTTGCACTCGAACGCTGGTTGTGACGGCTGCCTCATCTCCGTACGGTCATGCCCCTATCCCCCATAAATAATGTATCCCAATACTAACGACAGATTATAGCCGATCACTGGAGTACGATGGCATTGCGCAGATTGTCCGGATTTCGACTTCTGCTTTAAGTGTTATTGGACCGCCAAAGATACTCATGATCCGAATCACACATTCACGGCAATACCGAAAGAAGGGAAGACTGGGCGCGCACCTGAATACGAGGATGAGTTGGAAGGGCTGAATCCAGATGAGGCGAAGAGTGAGAACGATGAGGATAAAAGTGAGGATTAAGGATGCGAAATGGCGATTGCATCCTAGTATTGTATCTCGAATCGAACATGACATGACAACTGGGTACCTAATAATTCATGCCAATAGCTCACTTCTTAGTCTTCGATTTAACGTAATAAAATAGGGGTTTAACAGGGTGCGCGATATTAAAACAGCCTGCCGGGCGTACAGGTGGTTTCCATTGGCATCTCCAGGGCTGCTTCAGGGCTGTATTCCATCGCTAAGTCCCCCGTAAAAATTACTTAGGAAGCTTAGCGCTACTGAGCGAGCTTAGGTACCTAGGTAGGTAGCTAGAGGTACCTACTGGAGCCCGTACTTTTACGGGTGGACCCAACCTTCCCCACAGGTTTGAACCAGGGTCTGAGCAACGCTCCAACAACACTTCAACAGCCCTAGAGCAGTCGAACCTTAGCGCTTTCAAAGCTACATAATAACTTTACAAAACCTCCATACGCTTCAAAGAATATAATTGATATCATGATTTAAATGAGATTAAGAGGCACTAGGTACTGAGAAGCTGTTTGTTAAACCGTTGTTGAAGCGTTGTTGAAATGTTGCTTAATTGTTGTTCAGCTGTTGTTGAAAAGGTGGAAGTACCTATGTAAATGTCTTGAGGTCTGATTAGGTGATCTAAATAACCTACCTAGCCCTGTAGGTACCTACCTAGTAGGTACTAAAGCCACCGATAATTCTAGCACTCAATAGCGCTAAGTTCCCTAATTCTTATAAGGGGGTTAGCGGGCAATATTTAGTTAGTAGTCTAGTGTCTTTTCGCCCGCCGTCGTTCATAAAAATAGTGTGCTACGAAAAGATGCCAATATAGACCTACTAGATCCTCCACACATAGAGTTGTTCAAAATCTAAGGTTTAAGGAGCCAGAAATGGAGGCTCGTATACTACTGAACGTGTAATCCCAAAAGTGAATTAGGTAACTTAAAGCTGTAACCCTATATTCATGTAGTTTCTAAGGCATATATAGAATTACAAGCCGACCAGTTGCACTTCCAATCGCTATTGCATTGTTCGTTACAGCTACTAAGTGCGATGTATAATCTATTGGAAGAAGTAGAATCTTGGAACCATCCTGAACCACCCATGTCTTTGAATGATTCAAGGAGTAGAACTTCTCATGACCGAGCTTTTCTGTAGGTGACTTTAGTACAGGGTACAAGTTGGCGTAAACGGATGCCACCGAGCTTGACTGGTCATGTAATCTGAGTTCGATTTGACCGTCTTCCATATTCCACACGCGAATAATGCCATCAGTAGAGCCTGATACAAGCTTGCTCCCATCCGCAGAAAAGGCCACACAGCGGACTTCGCTCGAACTATTTTCGACCGTCGACTGGCATACAAAGATTTGCTCGGCTTTCTCTGTTGCCAAATCCCATAGATGGATTGTGTCGTCGGTCGATCCTGATGCTAACTTGCTCCCATCCGGAGAAAATGCTAGACTCGAAAATCGAAAAAAGTGATCTGTATCGAAGCGCATCAGCGCAAGAAGATTCCCTTTAATAACGTCCCATATTCGAATCGCATTATCGTCTACATAAGCAGCAAGTTTGGTACCGTCGGCGGAGAAAGCTAAGCAGAATACTTGAGCTTTCAAGCCCGGGATCATACTTGAACATCTGAAAGTTTGTTCGACTCTCCTCTTCGTCATATGCCATACTTGGACCGTCTCGTCAAATGACCCTGATGCTAATTTCAACCCGTCTGAAGAAAATGCAAGGCACTTAATTTGGTGCGACTGCCTGGCTAATCGCTGCATGAGGACCCCTGACACAACCTCATGCACTTGGATAACGTTATCTGATGCTGATGCCAGCTGCTTCCCATCTGGCGAGAATACTAGACTGTCGATCTTGCTTGCATGCCCCAGAAATTTTGGCTCCGTCTGGATCGCCGTTGCGTCCCATATTCGGATGGTCCCGTCCCCTGATCCTGATATAAGTCGTTTCTTGTCAGGTGAGAACACGAGACTGTTGACGTTATATGTGTGGCCTTTGAACAGTTGCAAAACTTTGCCTTCTGCGGTGTCCCTGATCCAAATAGCCCCTTGGCCGAAATAAGCGGACGCAAGCTTGCTCCCGTCAGGCCAAAAAACCAAGCTCATGATAGAGCTGTTATTGGGTGAACTTAATGTTTGCTCGACCTGGCCTGTTGCGATATTCCATAGATGAATTACAGTGTTATGTGATGATGCTAGCTTGCTCTCATCTGCGGATATAGCGAGCGATTGGATGGTAAGCTTTTCACCTTTGAAGGACTGTTTAATTTGCCCTGTCGCAACGTCCAACAGTTGAACGGTTCCGTCGCTTGACCCCACGATGAGTTGATTTCCTTCGTGCCAAAATGAGAGACTCCAAATCTCAACTAGGGAAATTTCGAGCAACTTATCAGCCCTTCCTGTCGCGGCATTCAAGATTAGGACGATCCCATGACTTGATGCTACTATCAGTCTATTCCCATCGGGCCAGACAGTCAAAGCCTCACGAGGAAGAGAACATGGAGTGCTCCACTCGACTTGGCTTGTTGCTATGTTCCATGTTTCGGTGTATTCGCAGTTTGATACCGCCAGCCTGCTTCCGTCAGGTGAAAAAGCTATGCCTTTTACTTCGCCGGAACTGCCCTGGTACGTAAGTTCGACTCGACCTCTCGCAATGTCCCACACCTGGATAGTTCCATCCAGGTGTCCCGAAGCTAGTCTGGCGCCACAACTCGAAACAGCTACCTTCATGACCGGAGATAAATGAGTTTTGAATGTCTGCAATGTACGTTCCCAACTATAATCTAATCCTAGTGTGACCTTGACCGGATAATCTTTTGGTAGGAATAAACTTCGAATCATGTTGTTCCGGGGGCTAAAGAGCAGGGCGCTACTGTAAATTTGGAGGGGCGTCGACTCGATAATCGACATATGCATGAGAATGAATCTGGTTGTATCTTGAACTAAACCATATAGCTCCCCCGTCTCCCGTTTCTTGATATACTTTAGCGCCCAAGCTGAGGTTACAGATAGGTTTACTCACATGTAGAAATGACTCTAGTCGACGAATACCAGCAAGGCCCTTGTATAAAACTCGTTTCAAACAAAGAGCCTCCAACCAGGAGAGTAACGACCGTGACATGAAACCAAAGATTTCTCCCTGGCTACCGAGAATTTCGGAATACGTCTCACGATCTCCCAAATCCGAAAAGGCTGCAATGAGGTGGTATATCCAGCTCTCGCAGGAATATGTGACTGAAAGTAGGGGATCCCCTGACGGTGGGGTCGTGATATCAGCTATGTGCATGGAGGGATGCTTGAGGTCGTAGATGTTCTCCCTCAAGTCTTTCATGGTCCGTAAGGATGCGAAGAGAATAATTCTGTTACGATCGCAAATTCCGTGGTGAAAAATGTCACCCTCGGGATCGTCCTTGAGGAAGTCCTTGGCAGACTGATGGATAAAGTGAACAACTTCAGCTTGCAATACGAGAAAGTTGCTGCATAACTGCACACACTTCTTTGCTTCCTCCTTTTGAAGCTTGCGATCGGAGTAAGCGATTGAAGCAAGCTCCTCAAGATGCAAGGGGCGCTCTGCCGTAACGGTTGTGGCAAGAATGGCGGCGCAATCATTCCAGCGTACCTGAAGTTCTCGTAGCTTAGATAAGATGTGGTTGTAGATATCCGGGAGTCCCGTGGGCAGCCCCTCCAGGAGACGGAGAGTTTCGCTGTCATTCCACGACTCATCGTCGTTCTGTAAAACCTCACAAACAAGCGACACCCACAGAAAGATTCCTTCAGAACGTTTGTCGAGGACACGTCGAATGTTTTCCCGAAGTTCTGGCCCGTATTCCTTGGTGTCCGCAAGGATCGAAACTCTTCGGTGGATATATTCGCTGATAGATGTCGCTGGAAGAGCTGTTGACAAGTCAACTGAATTTACCAGGCATTTCTTGCCCAGAGACTGCAACGGTCCGGTAATTGTAGAATCTGGTCTACTTGCAATAACCCATTTTGTGCCGAGCTGTAGAGCTGTCTCGTGTATAAAGCCAAGAATGTGCCTGAGTTGATGCTTATCCTGACACTCATCTAGACCGTCCACGAATAGGAGTGAAGGCTTTGCTTCGGATATAATCCTTTCTAGCATAGACCGAAGAGCCATGGCGTCATCAAAAGCGTTATCGGAACCACTTTCTAGCTCCTGTCTTAGATGCGATATCAAATTGATGTTACGAATATTGCGGATCAAGTGGTAAATAAGGCCGCGGTACAAGGCACATTCGGTCTTGGATTTGCCCTCGAAGAAGAAGTATGACACGGTTCGTTGACCCAGATCCGTGAGGTGATATCGGATGAGGTTGATCATGGCCATTGTTTTCCCCGTCCCAGGTCCGCCTACAAGATGGATTACGGATGTGTCTGGCCCTCGATGCCAATCAAAACACTTCAGTACCCATCTCGAGCAGGAGGGAATAAGGCGCTCTTTGCGACTCTCGATGGCCTCCAACTCATGTCCGGCCGAAGGGATCTTTTCAGTCAAGAGTGCCCAACATCTAGCGTCTTCGCCAGTGAATCCGAGCGTTTGGCTGCGAAGGCTAAGAGCCCGCTCGATTAGTGCCTGGATTGTCCCGCGGACCCTTTTATAATAAGTATCGTCCCGACCGGGAAACTTATTCATCATGACGTGTGTGACATCGAGGGGAATGCTCTCCTTTGCCACATCAAGTCGCGCCGAAGAGCTGTCGACAAGCTGTTCAATGATTAGTAGCTCGTTTAAGGTCAATAGTTGTAGGATCGCTTACCAACTTCGGATAGGCTATGTGTTTCTTCAGCCATTCGGGGGTCTGTTTAGGGAGCGACTTTGCGACGAAGTCGCTCTTGATCGTTTCGTAGAAACAGTACACGGGCAAATTGCGGGGCGCGCAACAATACTTGGTAAAGTGATTGACAAGCTCTTCAAGATTTGGTGTCGACTTCCCTAAGTTGTCGAGAAGGCCGCGGGAAAGAGATTGGCTTTTGAAAAAACCTCCAGCTTCTAGCCTTAGTATAGCGATACCAAAAAGATCGGCCAAAGCTGTTCCCCTGAACGGCGTGCCAAGGAACACGACACCGGCGGTGGCTGCTAAGAGGTCTTCGTAAGCACTGTCACTCCCAGCTGCCAGCGTGAGCGCCTTTACTAGTACGATGCCTCCGAGGCACGAAGCGACAAAGACGACGGGTCGATTTGTTGCTGCTCCTAGACGAGAGCGTTCTGATTGAATGTCGGATAGTAACGCATGAGCAAGCTCTGATATCGTCATCTCGATTGTTTCCGGGTCTCGGTAGAGCCGAGATGGCCAGTTGCAAGTAAAAATTCGGGCTTTGGGCAGGTCGTGAGAGAGCATGTCCGGACACGTCAGCCAATTGACACCTTTCTTCTGTTTGTCGCCCTTTTTTTGTGGCCCAAGTTTGTGTTGAAAAGTCCATGTATCAGGTGACGTGGTGTCCAGTCCGTGAATAGCGAAGATGTCGACATCTGTTTCAACGTCGTTCCCAGCAGCAGGATATACTTGCATGACCCCAACATGACCTAAGACTTCTTGCTGTTCCGCCTGGTTAGTGTCAACAAGACCCTCATCCTCACCACTTCCGAATCTATCCACTCGTTCTAAAGTGCCGATAGACGAGATGTTGGGTTTTCCCTTTGCCTCCTGCCCCTTATTCTCGTGTAGAGACTGAACCTTACCTACAAGTCGAGACACGAATGATCGGAGGAGAATCGCACAGATGACCGTCGTAAAATAGACCCAAGTGTTAGACGTCTCGGTAAGTTGCTTGAACTTGTTCATCAAGCATTCGCCGAAGCTGACAAACGCCCCTATGCGGTCTGACATGTATGCAAGTTGACCTAGGCGTCAAGAAAATGGGGACATCTTGAAATATGCTATCTTGTGTGATTCTCGTTGACCTTAAAGAGATATTTATTAGGCACCGATGATTAGGCGACTCTCCCTGAAGCTAACCCCAAAAAAGAAACGGTATGGACTCTGATAACCATCACCTCGATCATTAGATTTACAAACCTTTTACATGAACTGAATATTCGCATATTAATTCCAACTTACCAACGTATAGCAAAAAGTAGCCCTAGAGGTAGTTAAGTACGAAATAGAAGACCCGGCAACGCGGCTATTTGAATCTACAGGGCTGTCTGAACCGCTACAAACAAACTTGTTTTAGCCCCAGGGGCGGTATATCCATTCACCCGCAATTGTCTCCAGGGCTGTAAAAATTAGAAGGGTAGGTACCTAATTAGGACTGTTAAGCCCCATAAGTTTAGGGAACTACAGCGCAGCATCATAATGTGTGACACCTATAAAATCCATAAATTGACCCTTATTTAATTCGAAATTGCTGGTTATAGAAATCAATTAGTCTCGAAAACCCAAGCTGTTAACAGGCTAAGCCTAGGTCGACTCAACCCAGACTACCCTGATTTACTATACCAAAAACCTTGGAAGTGATATAGGTAAAGACCTAATTGGCGGCCTGTATGGTATCATATCACACCTCTACTAGTCACCAAGGCATACGCCGAAGCTTACTACGTGCTTATCGGCAGACGTATCTAACCTAACCTACCTCTATGCACTTACTTGACTAGGTATACGATAAGACTTACTGAACTTAGATGTCGCGATCTCCAATGTAACCATGTTCAGCCAATGGAGAGCGAGTAGTCGTACATGGCAAACATTGAATTCCTCAGTATGCCTTTGTCGCTTGAGAGAATATGAACTGCGGTTTGAATTGGATAATTAACTTGATCTATCGGTTTTAAGGAGGTGCATATGACTTAAGAGTTGTTTTATGGCGGTTGACTAAATTTGGTATATCATATCCGTAGCACTTGGTTACTCGCTTATCTTTTGAATCGCAACTATGGGCACACCTCCAACGTCGGGGATCGTCGACGAGAAGACACCAAGCTCAACCGACGATGTCTCTCGCGAGGCAGCAGATGCTGCTCTTGCTAGCAACGGCAATGTCATCGACGATGGTTTACAACGTGGTCTCAAGAACCGCCACTTAGTATGCCCCTACTACTTCTACACACAAACATTGATATCTAACCCCCAACCCAGCAAATGATCGCCTTCGGCGGCGTCGTGGGCGCCAGCATCTGGTACGGGACCGGCTCCGCAATCGCCTACAGCGGGCCCGTTGGGGCGTTAATCTGCTTCCTAATAATCGGGATCGACGTATTCTTCGTGATGCAGAGCCTCGGCGAAATGACGACCCTCTTCCCCGTGCAAGGCGCCTTCATCGAGCTGGCAGGCCGCTTCGTCGACCCGGCGCTGGCCTTCAGTCTCGGCGTCAACTACTGGTATGCGTGGGTGACTAACATTACCAATGATTACAACAACATCTCGCTGATCATGGGCCTATGGACGAACGCCGTGCCTTCCTACGTCTGGATCCTGATCTTCTGGGTCGGTTTCCAGTGCACCTCGCTCCTTGGCGTCGTTGTTTACGGAGAGATGGAGTTCTGGCTCGCATGCTGGAAGCTTCTCTGCGTCATCGGCGGCTTCCTCGTCGCCATCCTAATCAACACAGGCGCGATCGGCGGTACGTACATCGGCTTCCGATACTGGCGCGACCCGGGCGCAATCGCGAACGGCATTTCCGGGTTCGGGCGCACCTTCGTCTTGGCCGCCGTGTACTACAGCGGCACGGAGATGCTAGCCCTAACCGCAGCCGAAAGTCGCAATCCGGCGCGCGACCTACCGCGCGCTATCCGCCAGACTTTCTTCCGTATCCTAGTCATCTTCATCGGGCTCGTCTTCTTCGCCGGCATCATCGTCGCCTCCAACGAGCCGGGCCTCCTAACAGCGACTAGCAAGTCGGCACAGTCGCCCTGGAGTATTGCGTTCGCGCACGCGGGGTGGGCTGCCGGCGGGAACCTAGTAAACGTGGTTATGATCACAGCGCAGCTGTCCAGCGTCAACAGCGCGATCTACGTGGCCTCGCGAGCTCTCGCAGCGTTAGCTGCTCGGGGCCGGGCTCCGGCTTTTTTCGCTAAGACGACGACGAATGGGGTTCCAGTAAATGCGGTTGTATTCTCGAATGCGCTGGGCCTGCTGTCGTTGTTGAATATTGCAGCGACGCCGGGGAAGGTATTCACGTATTTGATTACGATTTCTGGCGACGCGACGTTTATTGCGTGGGCGATGATCGGGATCACACATATACGCCTGCGCCGGGCGTGGGTGAAGCAGGGACGGGGGATCGATGAGCTGCCTTATAAGGCGTTCTTGTACCCGTATGGTGCATGGTTCGTTGTGGCGTTGAATGTATTCCTAGTATTCATTTCCGGGTATGAGGTCTTCGTAGGCGGTTTTCATGCGGTGGATTTCGTCTTCTCGTATGTCGTTATCGCGATTTTTGTGGTCTTATATATCGGCTGGAAGGTGGTGAAGGGGACGAAGATCATAGGAGCCTCAGAGGCTGACCTCGTGACTGGTAGACGGGAATATTTAACAAGTGCGATGCAAGATGGCAATCTAGAGAAGACTAGTGTCCCGTGGTATATCATCGTTAAACGATTCGTTTTCAGCTGAGACGCCACGTAGAGAGAGCTTGGATATGAGGGGGGAGAAGATGAGAAATCAACAAGGCCATTTTATATCCGATAAACCTTCTATATACAATTGGGTATCATTATACGAATTGAACTTAAGCCAAAGGGTATCCGGGACGCTTATTGAGGAGATAAAAACTTGTTCGGGTTGCTGGGTATAAGTCGTCTCAATGTTTCGATCTGACGAGCCTGTACCTTGTTTTTCAACTCTGATACGCCACGCTTGTCGATTCGTCTCGTTCCATTTGAATAGATAACCGTGAAATCTGGGATCGTCTCGAAGGGCTGTACAACGCTTTGCGGCGTTAAAGTGCAATACTTTTTCGGTCTATGTTAGTGTGAAGACCTTGGTATCGGAATGCGTGATGACACACCTTTCCGAGCTTCGCCCCTTTTCCAATTTTACATCCTACGGCGATTAAACACCCGTCGCCAATCTGTGTGCCTCCAGACTCAAGCACGCTGCTAACTTCAATCGTAACATAGTCGCCAATGAATACGCCGTCGCGAGTTTCACTCGGTCTTGGATCGGCGGATAATGCCCCAAGGCTTGTCCGCTCGTGCACGATACACCTTCGACCAATCGTTATTCGTCCATTGGAGGAGTCTAGTTTTGCTCGAGGGTGGACTACGGACTCAGAGCTAATGTTGATCGTATGGTTTCCGGTCAGGAGCGCCGAGTCAGCTATTATTATAGACTGAGAGAAATTGACGGGCGCTTTAGGACCGGATTGGACGCGTGGAACGATGGATTGACGTTTGTTTGAAGACATTTTGTTCCTATACTATAGTGTGTCTAAGTGGGGAGTGTCGACGGCAAGGATGTCGATGGACTCGAGCTCATAGCTATTGTTTGTTTGTCTAAAGTTGATGACCTCGAATAATTAAAATACACATCGGATTCCTTATCAGCTTATCGATGACGATCTATGCATTAAATAAAGCTTTCGATAAGCAGTTAAGCATATGATTAAATGTGGGTTTAATTGGGCGAATGGAAGGTCGGAATGACCTCATTATTCAGCTACTAGCCACAATTAAATGTGGTTCAAGCTTCGGATCGCCACAGATATAGATCCACTCCAATATTGAACCAATCATGACGCCGTCATTTCTATTCAAAGGCCTCACCTTTTCAACGACAAAACCTACCAAATAATTCCCGTCGCCATCCGGTCTCTCCACTCCCTATGCTCAATTGAGCACCCGAATACCTTCAACATGCTGTCAAGGACCACCGCGCCGTCGACAGCCTCTGCGAAGGCACTGTCGCGAGTCGCCCTGCCGTCCTGCTCCAGAATACCACAGACCTCCGCATCCCAACAGAGCCGAACTTTCGCGACCGTCCAAGAGGGCACCCCGAAGCGCACCTATGGCGGCCTTAAAGACCAAGATCGCATATTCCAGAACCTATACGGCCGATTCCCCGCCGATCTAAAGTCCGCTAAGAAGATGGGAGATTGGCACAAGACGAAGGAAATAATTCTGAAGGGCCATGACTGGATTATTAGCGAGATTAAAGCTTCCGGTCTACGAGGCAGAGGAGGAGCCGGTTTCCCTTCTGGTCTTAAATGGGTACGTCGAATTATAACAAGTCTAGAAAGTCTAGTCGGAATTTGCCACTAATTAATGAGCAATACAGTCGTTCATGAACTTCAAAGATTGGGACAAGGACACGAAACCCCGATACCTTGTCGTCAACGCCGACGAAGGCGAGCCCGGCACATGCAAGGACCGAGAAATCATGCGAAAGGACCCTCACAAACTTATCGAAGGATGTTTAGTCGCTGGTCGGGCCATGAACGCTACGGCTGCCTATATTTATATCCGTGGAGAATTCATCTACGAAGCCGCCGTTTTACAGAAGGCCATCAACGAAGCCTACGCTGATGGGTTAATTGGCAAGAATGCCTGCGGTTCCGGTTACGATTTCGACGTATACGTACACCGTGGCGCTGGTGCTTACGTCTGCGGTGAGGAGACCTCCCTTATCGAGTCTTTAGAGGGTAAGCCCGGAAAGCCCCGTTTAAAGCCTCCATTCCCGGCCGCCGTCGGTGTATTCGGATGCCCGTCCACGGTTGCCAATGTGGAGACTGTCGCCGTTGCTCCTACGATCTGCAGAAGAGGTGGTAGCTGGTTCGCCGGTTTCGGTCGGGAACGGAATCAAGGAACGAAACTATTCTGCATTTCCGGTCACGTCAACAACCCCGCCACTGTCGAAGAGGAAATGAGTATTCCCCTACGAGAGCTCATTGAGAAGCACTGCGGTGGTGTCAGGGGCGGCTGGGACAACCTGCTTGCTATTATCCCTGGTGGCTCCTCTACCCCTATCCTCCCTAAGCACGTCTGTGATGAACAATTGATGGACTTCGACGCGCTCAAGGACAGCCAATCCGGTCTTGGTACCGCTGCAGTCATCGTCATGGACAAGAGTGCCGATGTAGTCCGGGCCATTGCCCGGTTAAGTCACTTCTACCGACACGAGTCTTGCGGACAATGCACGCCGTGCCGAGAAGGTAGCAAGTGGACAGAGCAAATCATGAGCCGATTCGAGAAGGGAATGGGCCGTGAGCGAGAAATTGATATGTTACAAGAGTTAACAAAACAGGTTGAAGGTCACACCATCTGCGGTAAGTCACCAATCTTCATTGATGTCACAAGATGGACAATACTAATTATTATAGCTCTTGGTGAGGCTTTTGCCTGGCCCATCCAAGGTCTCATCCGGCATTTCAGACCCGAATTAGAGGCGAGGATGGCGAAATATAGGGCCGAGAATGGTGCAGCGGCTCTAGCTGGTGGGTGGCATCCCAATACCCGAGCAGAAGGGAAGTTGGTCTCCCCCGGTCAATAGAGTTAAGTGGAATGCCTATTATACTACATGGCTAGATGGCGTAATTCGAAGGGTCAAAAGAATTACTCTGTACACCACACATATTTGTTACCTTGTACATATCCACGCAAAGGCATTTGATTCCAGTACTTCTTTCAACACTACAACGTGATTCGCAACTTTGAAAGTGATGTTGATTCATGATTTTTGATTTGTGGGTGAGTACCATTCTACACATATGGCATCTATATGAGTCTATCTTATATCCAAAGCCCCCATCAGCCTCCAACATCCGTAAGTCTCATTCCCAGATCTTATTCCCAACGTTACATCACACAACCAGATACCTACCCAATAAAACCAAGCAAAACGACTAAACTCGGCATTCTGTCCCCGTCGCCAACGACCACCGATCACTTAACCCTTCCGCGGAATCGCCCAAGACCCACCATCCGCGGCCTTAACCCCGCGGACCTCCCGCCCGCACCTCTCCCACACATCCATACTCGTCAAAACCGTCGTAACCAACATCGCCACACCCACCGTCCCCGGCTCCGCCTTAATCCACCCCACCGCAACTCCAGGCAACACCACATCCAACGCATTCGCCGTCGCCGCGCGTCCCAACTTCCACACCATTCCCGAAACCTGCTTCGCCCAAGCGCGCGTCGCCTCCTCCCTCTTCTCGGAAGCGCGCGCTAGATACACCTTATGTTCCTCCTCGCTCATCTTCTCGCTATCCAAGCGTTCGTCGATATCTTTTTCGGTGGCGTGGACGGAAAGCGGGTCCTCGGTTTGAGGGGGCGGGAAGTACGCGATTAGGAGCGGGATCTCGAGGACATGGTACAACGCGCCGCAGACGAGGGAGAAGAGCCAGAAGCGCTGGGCTTCGGTTGTCACGAGCCGTTCTTGCGAGGCGGAGAAGAGGGATAGGTTGGGGATTTGCAGGGCGTCGATTAGAGTGCTGGCTTCGAGGAGCAGGTACAGGCCCATGAAGGTCTTGCCGAAGACGTCGAGCCAGGGCACGGCTTTGGCTAGGAGGCCTCGGTTTGCGCCCGCCCAGGTCGTGGGAGAGGTTAGGCGGTTGGAGAGTTTTTGTGCGGCGTTGAGGGAGTCGAGGGAGCGGAAGAGGCGGAAGAAGCGGCGTGCGAGGCCGAGACGCTGGTTTAGGGCTTTTAGGACGAGCCGGATGGTGCTGGAGGAGGGGATTTGGCCGGTGCTGCTGCTGAGGGTGTAGAGGAGGAGGTCGAAGGGGATGGAGTAGAAGGAGAGGATTTGGACGATCGATTGGAAGAGTCGGAAGGTGCGCTCTAGGCCGACTATAAAGATAATTAGTTGGTTTCCCAAGAGTTTAAGCGAGGTTTTGTAGTTTAAGAGAATTAATGTGTATTAGTGAAATATGAGGACGAATCGAAGTTAGATGAGAGTAGACCACTGAGCTAGGAAGTTGATTGTGAGATGGGATGAAATCTTATAGGATCAGATGAAGATCGTGGGTAGGTATTTATTCTGTCTTCAAGGCATCTGTTTATAATCAAGCGTCCAGATTATGTGTCGCCAGAAGCTGCTGAAGCTGTTCTTATTTTACCAAGAGCCGGCGAATATCGGCTGGGCCGGAGTTCCAAAATCGGTAACTCATTTGCTCGCTTCAACTTTACTTTACGTTGAGATGCTATAGCAACGGTATGATTTACTTTTTACACGTTGATATGAGAGGGTATGTATATCGAGATATGAGTTCGTTGATTTCCATCATTTGGTGTTTGTCTTGAGATTTGTAATCATGCGAGGTAGGCAATGCACCAGGCTCTGTCGCTGAGAATTAAGGTGATTGCTGTCAAACATTTTCTTATTTATGTAGAAGGTACGATATCCAATCGATTGTATAAATCTTACGCCAATTGACATAGGAGACTATCAATTGAAGCGACATCGTGAGATGAATTACTTCTCCGGCGGAACCACTTGGGTCGCCAATTTTACGGAGCTCCGATACCCCACGATGGTGGCTTGCTTAGGTATGGAGTTATGGAGGGGAAAGAGAGTTGGACCGTACCTGAGTCGGTTGTGAACCTAATAAACGTCTCGAACGTTTGAGACATCTTGACGGTATTTCGTTACGTTAGGAACTATGGGAAAATAGAATAAAAAGTTGAAAGTTCCAAACACCTGGATGAAATGACGGAGGGGTTATTATTAGATCGCTCGGTCAGATCGCGTTATGCGGCAAGGGCCGAAGGATTTGCGGGTCTGAGTCTCCCCTTTTTCTCTAGAGTCTCAAGATTCCCTGTTATGTAAGATTTATATCCCCGTTCGAGTGGAAAATGCCAATTGTCAGCATTTAGAAAGCTAGATTACTGCCTACTAGGTAATATCGCTAAATGTCATCAAGCTATAGCAGGTAATGGTGAAGTTACTCCCCCGCAGTGAAATGCCCTGAGCTAAGATTCTTTTCCGCTATAAAGACGCTGTAACTGCTCGGCTACTAGGGACCCTTCTACAATGTATCGACCTGTCAATATAATCAATATCATTAGACACAACAATAACAAACCCACTTGAAAAAACCTCGGGTCTCTCGGCATTTTGGTATCTCTGAGCCTGTCGCATGATACAAGGCAAACATGCTGTCTCCGGGCTCATGATCAGAGGGAGTCGGCTGCCAAATGATAAGACAATATTGAACTTATAATATGAGTCGCAGAAAGGCGACACAGTGGTAACCGGAATATCATGTAGCGAAACTTCCCCTGGCCCTATCCCCTCATCCCAGAGGTTCAGCACATCGTTATAGTTGTGAGTGCGTACCAGACCCCGTACGGTTTGGTCATTGAGTTCTTCGACCGTAGTATGTGTGCATTTGACTCTAGTATCCAAGCGACAAGCGCCTCTTATTGCGCTGCTGGGATCAATCAAGCGAGATTGGCTCTGCGTGGACACTCGAAGCCATAGTTGATAACGGCTAGGAGCACTGTTCACTAATACGACATCGATGTCTATATGAGTGTCGTCTCGTTGCACCGTTACATCTATTGGAGCTTTTGCTCCCTCTGTCATAGGGACCGGTGCGCGATCGAAAATTTCTGCATCCCGTGCTTCGATGACAGCAAAGTCGCCCTCCACACTCTGCATCCTGCTCTGTCTAATATCTTCCTTTGTAACACCTATTCTCCCAATAACTGCTTCCATTGCGAATGGTTTGCATTGGCACATGTTGATTGACATGTCAAGCCATGGCGCAACTACTGCAAGACCACCGTACTGGACAGCAATGACGGTTGGAGAATATGTTAGAGGAAGGTCTTTTACCATAGGCATCTGGTCCAACATATTCGATCTTCCAGGTTTCATCCTAGTTAGTCGAGGGCATCCTAAGTAGACTCGCGCCGCGACAGTGAACCAATCATTCCATCGTAACTGTCCTTCTGTAATAGTCCCAAGAACTTGGAGAACACCTGGATCTTCGAGCTCCATATTAGATACAGCCGATATATCATCACAGCCAAAACCGTCCGCGATAGCATGCGCAATCAGTTGCATGATCTCCATCAGTGCTTTGTGTTGGAGACAGCCACGGTATATGATGTGTTCTCTTGCAGGATTGTAAGTGTTATTTCGACACGGATAGCAGTAGCAACTCTTTTTGACTTCTCGCAGTGCATCTCTCAGAACCGGATAGTGTTCCAGAACTGTCTTTAACATTGGCTCATCAAGCCCTCCCGTACCTCCTATGAATGCACCTTGAGGGGCATCGTCGAGATCTTTTTCGCTGTCTATTGAAATGTTGTCATCTAGATCGTCTGAAATTGGGTCCGCATATATAAACTTCGAAATTGGATATTCGGGCCATCCGAGATTCATGATTGATGGCAATCTAGTGAAGAGATTCGCGAGTCTAGTATTCTTTCCAGGAGGAAGATCTGTCTGCTTCGGATTAACCTCAAAGACAATATCTTGAAGTTCCAGCACCTTGAGAATTGGGAGTTTTAGAAGAAACGCAACGATTTGGACTGCCACACATCGTGTGAGGTTCTTTATGCTTCCACGTCCAGCTATCGAGCTAGGATAGTTGATCGATGTATGGTACAGTTTTGACCGGACTCGTGGCTCCGTTTCGGACATCTTGGAATTGTCTATATAATCGAGTCGCAAGAGCGATTGCAAATTTCCAGCTACTAGCGTATAAATGTTAAGCTCGTGAGTTGTAGAATCCATCCCTGCCGTACATCCGCCATCTAAGGGGCAGTTTTTGCGAGCGCGAATCTCAATTCGTCTATCGTCATTAGATTCTCCAGTATTCTGGCTGTAGATAATATTGGCCTCAACCACAACGCGTATATGTCCAGTAAAATGGTAAAGAAGCCAAGAGGTAAGGTTTTTAATCAAATGTTCGCTTTCAATGAGCACTTCTCTTTCGCACCTCTGTAATTGCGCCATTACCGTGCCCAATTCATGACTTTGTAAGTGGTGCCCTTTAGTACAGGCCTTTTCTAACACCTCCGGAAGAGGCAACAAGTCGTCGATCCCATATTTAATTGTCCCTGAGTTCACAATGTAGAACCATATGCTCGATATAATCTTGTTCAGCACTGGTTGCATCTTAACTCTGTCGGCATTGAAATTAAGTTGTCGTTTCGACAGGGGCTCTTTCGTTTCTGGTCGGCGTGCCTGAAATATGAAGGTACATATCGTATCCGAAATAAACTGCTCGGAGTGGAACTGAAATAGCCCGGCAACTGTCGATGTCAACCAACGAAGATGTGGGTCGTTGACCATGAGACGCCCGAGTGATCCTGAGCTTTGGACGACGAACAGGGCTACATGTTTCGGAGGGGAATTGGCCAGAACAGCCTGGCAGAATGGGATGCAGTTCTCGTTGGGGATGACAAGGCCCTGGGCTTGTTGAAGGCAGAATTGCAACTCCCTCTCATTAAGCCTTTCTCGTCCAAGCCAACGGCCGATTTCCAGCCCCGTGCGTACAATGGAATCTGGACTGTTAGCTGTGTTTCCCAGGGCCGTAAGGAGATCGATGCTCCTGGTGACCAGTTCCATGCTTTGGGATGCCACGGTGTTTGCCATTATTCCTAATATTCCTAATATTCCTAATATTCGATAGAATCAATATCTATGAAGATGTCTCTCCAGTAAGTCTAGAGGAGAGGGTGTTCTCCTGACTGTGTTTGGGTGTAGTATAGGCCATAATAACGAGCCTTCTGACGGACGATCGAATCCTTCATGGTCAAGGAGGGCTGTGAGAATTAGTTATAGAGTTGATATATGATATCTTGTCATTCTTATGATAAGACAGAATCCAGCTGAAACTGCATGTTGGGTTACACGAGACTCGAGTGACGCCATATCACAAATATTTCCTGGGTTGTGTCTACGAAGCCTATGTGTTTCGTATTCCGATTTGTCGAAGTTAAGGAGGCAAAAGAAGGCGACGTGGCTATGGCAAATGTCGGACTTCGTAATTTCCCTGGCTTCATGGGGCACATTTGAGCTGATCAAAAGCAATTCATACTTGTCCATAACGTTTTTTTAAGTAGAATTCTACTTAGGTGAGTCTGAAGTCGTCGCATTTGCCAGAAAATCCGGAATTCAACCTCAGAATAAAAGATACAGTAACTCATTTATAAACATCAGGGAGAACCCTGTTCTCGATTCTTTATGTGTGTTATTGAGGCCATGTAGAGAAGAGGTTACCTAATCGTGTCAGTTCACAGTTATTGCTACACTCACAACTGTTGGTCTGTTACTGAGATAATATAACTCTCTCTCATTTTAACAATTAGCATTTAATTCATCTGGCGGATGGAGAAAACCCAAGTTGGTACATAGAATAAATTTCTAGATGGTAGTAAAAGAAATATGTAAATTCTTTGATGTCCACCGTTATGAAGAATAAGAAATGTAAGGTTGGTGCTTTCTTCTTTCCGTGATATCATTTGGATAGGTGCTGCCTGGGCCCCTGCATATATGACTATCGATAAGAATTGACCTATCCCTGCAGATCTCCCGACCAAATCAGGCAGGCGGTGAGCTAAAATGGTAGCGGCAGAAGGTGGAGTCTTTATCACGATCCACAATTCTTTTTTTTTTCCTGCAACAAGTGAAAAGATGCGATTTTCTTTTCGTTCCAAACGACTTCATTTATCAATTGCGACTTACCTTTTCATGGGTGAGGGAAACTTACCTTGACCCATTTCCCGTTGCTGAGGTTATGTCAAGCAACCCACGCGCCAATCCTCCTACACTTGCTCAACGCCCTCCTACTTGGCTATTTACTAATAATTCCTCCAATTCGTCTTCATCCGTACCATCGGACGATACGCAAACCACAATGGCTAAGAAAAGCCAGAAGGCTACCAAGCCCGCGACTACGCGCGCACCTGCCGCATCATCTGCGGCATCTACAAGCGGAAGTCAGGCCCCGCCGAGTCAACTCATGGATCTAGTCGAATCGTTCCTGTCCGATCAAGGATTCAACAACGCCCATCGCGAGTTCCAAAAGCACAGAGCGAAGAAGGGCTGGAAGGAACAGGGCTCTGAAAAGAAGAAGGAGAAGGAACATCATTCGCTCGTCAGCGTCTTCCAAACATGGAAAACTTTCTCAAGTCAGGGCAATACACCAGTTCTCGTCAAAGATGACCCTCTGCAGAAGATCACGAAAGTTAGCAGCAGCAGTAGCGAGAGCGACAGCAGCGATGACTCAAGTTCCGAAAGCGAAAGCGACAGCGACAGCGACGCCGAAGATGTCGCCATGGCCGATGCACCTGCTGCTGAAGAATCCAGCTCCTCCGAGAGCTCTAGCTCATCTGAAAGCGAGAGTGATAGCGAAAGCGAAAGCGACGAAGAGGAGGCAAAGCCTGCTACAGAGGCTGCCAGTGTTGCTAAGTCTGGCGCGAACCCACTGAAACGTAAGGCAGAGTCCGATAGCGAAAGTTCCTCTGAATCCGATTCTGACTCAGCAGACTCGGATTCGGAGGATGAACGACCGCAGGCGAAGAAGGCGAAGACCAGCTCAAGCTCTGACGAGAGTTCGTCTTCAGAGTCCTCCGATTCATCCGACGACGACAGCTCATCCGATGAAGAGGAGGCCAAACCCAAGGTCACCAAGCCTAAAGATGACGATGCATCTTCCTCCGATTCCGATTCTGATTCCGATGAGTCAGACTCCGACTCAGACGAAGAACCAGAGGTGGACTTGAAAGTAGCTGCTGAAGTACCGCTACCCGATTCTGATTCGTCTTCCAGCGAATCTGACTCTGACTCTGATTCAGATGACGAGAAGCCACAGCAACCCGCCAAGCGCGCTGCCATAAACGGCACAGAATCGGATACCTCTGCAACGCTTGACAAGGTGTCGCCCGAGTTTGTCCCTGCTCCTCTCCCGCCTGACCCAACTCTCAAGTCGAATAACAGGGGCAAGAATGGAACGAAGACTCCCAAGGCGCAAAACACCCCTTTCTCTCGAATTCGCCAGGACGTGACCGTCGATCCGAGACTGTCATCCAATGCCTACGTTTCTCATGGATATGGCGAGAAAGCCCATCAAGATCTAATCATAACCAAGGGCAAGGGCTTCACCAAGGAGAAGAATAAGAAGAAGAGGGGAAGTTACAAGGGTGGTCCTCTGGATATCAACACGAGCCGAAGCATTAAGTTCGAGGATTAGGAACCGCGAATCAATGTTTCAACACCCAAGAGAAAACCTGGGACACCCCACGGACGCAAGAGTGACGGACAGACGAAAGTGTCCCAGAGCCCTAGCAAGTCGAAAGCGTCGTGATCGACATCAACGAACTCATTCATCACCTGAGGCAACCGGTCACACGGAATTCAATTGACTTAGACGGAGCGGGTGACCTCAATCATCCCCTCCACGACGTTCACGTTAGTGATCATGCGCGGCGCTAACACTTAATCTTTCCCACTCGATACCAATTCATAGCACCTCTCGGAAACCCAATCGTCGCTAAATTTTCATCTAGCGCGGCGGCTCTTGCGAAAATACCATGCATTAGACTTTGGCGAGCCGCGCATTAGGCGGTAAAAGTAGGCGTTAGACAGCAGGGCGAGTAATACTGGCATGGAACTTTGTGTGTGGCGGCGCGGTTCTTAGTTGCTTTTTTGATAGGATTTTAAAAGACCACAACATTTTATGAAGCTCTGAATTGGTCCCCCGTCGCCAAATCAATGATTGTTAGTCTACCCCGGGCTACCTCGTAGCTTGTCACTATTTTCTGTCGACGTGATATATTGGTCGATTATTGAATTTGGCAGGTGAGCTGTCACATGTCTATTGGGTACATCGTAAATAGATATTCTTATGACACAATCCTTCATGGTGTTTCAATTGGAAACTCTATTAATTAGAAAATAGCTAATGGCATTTAGGGGAATAGTTATCTACGAGGCTGACCAGATCGCCCGTAGCGCCTGTGTTTTTACACTCGCAGCAGTGTTGGGCGGGGTTCCCCTCGAATGGTAACACCTCCAGCACTGAGCACTGCCTCCTTAAAATCGGTCCTTACGGGCGGTAAATGCATTGAGTTACTGGACCCAGGATAAAGTATAAGGGAGATTGTAGTGATATGGAGAACTTGAAACTAAGATTGAAAATCATATTCGTTCGATTGTAATAAATGAATATTGAGATTTCCTTAGTTTGACTCACCGGGTCGCCCTAGTATGGTATGTATTATTCCTAATTGTGATCTGATTGAGTCATCTTATTTGGCTGTCTGTTGCTCGCTCGCGAATAGGTACCTAGTAGGTAAGCTCGGCAAACTCGGATTTCGGATGAGGGTATCCTAACTCCTGAGTGGTGAGATAAGCTATCATGGTTTCCACGGAGAATGGAAGAGTGCATTGCATATGATTCCTTGCAGTGCTTATGAGCTTCGATTCGCTGTTTCTATAGGTAGATGATATCGATTCATAGTTGTCATCATGATTCGCTAAGAAGACGGTGCTCAGATAGGGGATATTGAGTATCGGAAAGTCCACTAGATATTCGCAGAGGCTTCACAGTGTGTGCTATAAGGCTCATGAGTCCATCTAGTTCCGTGACAAGGATATGATATGGAAAAGATGGTGGTCTGTTGTTGTAACATTGAATTGCTGTGTTCAAGGTGCCTTGTATGCTGTGGACCATGATAGGTACGAAAGCTTGGGGAACTCCGTAGCATCGCAAGGCTCATCAGAGCTCCCAGGTTGACATCCATTGCTTTAAAAAAAACCTAAGGTTATAATAGTTTCAACATCATAAGAGCTGTCTAGGTAAGGGACAGAGGATTTAATATGGGGATATGCCACGTGGTTATAATGAGGGTAGATATGAGAAAACGATAGTCGATGATTGATTAGTTAGATCCTATAAGGAACCGGAGTTTGTTTATGGGGAGAGATAGACTAGGAAGCGGTGACAGTCGTGGTGGGCCTTGCAATGCATATGATGTCGACGAGATTGTCTTTGGACCGATAATCAAGGCGGATTACTTTTTCTTAGAGGATTTCTCGTGGCGATGTTGTCGTCAAGCCTCTTTGAACCCACTAAGCTAAATACTGCGAGCAACCAATATTCTGGCAAGTATCTAGAGTTCCGCTATTGCTGCCACTCTATTGTTATCACTCTAGGATATCCCAACCACTATTATTCGGCTTTTTCAGGCGAGGATAGATCTGCCCGGTTCGAAGGGATCTCGGTCTGGAGAGGCAGCTCGAGTAAAGCGGTAGGTAGCCTATTCGTGAGGGATACGGCTCTTGTGACGAAGTATCACGAGCTATTAGAAAGAAGACTGTCAAATGACAAACATGTTGAAGTCACGATGTGAGGAACATGAGAGAAGACCCTCACGCTCTGAATTAGGATTGTGTAAAAGACATCAGATGTGTATTAACAGTCTTGGAAATACTGGACAAGAGAATAGCTATGTAGGACTATTATAGTTTCCAATAAGCGCTGATAAAAATCGGTAGGAGACTGCGTACCGAATTTTTGTTAGATATAGCTGTTGAAACAGAGAAAAGCGCGCGGCTAGAAACTGCTTGGCAGACGGATCTAAGCTGTACCTAAATCGAAATGGTAAGTCATTCATGCCTACTACCTTATGAGCATAGTAAAGATCAGGAATAGGTGTCTAGGTAAGTAAGGGAAGAGGTTTGTGAGAATGATCAATCAACGTAGAAGATATCTATTATGAGGAAACTAAAGAAGTCGGCGGATTTAAGGAATAAAAGCGTGAGTTTTAAGAGGTGCCTACCAGTTAGCCTGACCTATTTTTCTAGGATAGTGGGGTAAGATAACCTAATCCTAATTAGGCTTAGGGTGGTGCTACCTACATATGAAGAGCCTTGTCAGACACAGCCCACCAAGCCCACCAAGAGGTGTAGTGGAATAATCTCCCTTGCGACCGTTCATCTGGTAAACTCATATTTCTAGCTTCATCCACATTTAGTCACGAACGCTCACATGGGTTACCAAACATGATCTAACAATGAATCTGAACAGGGTTTATCCAACTTTGACTATTAGCTTTAGTCTCGCTCATACGCTAGGTGATGGGGGTCTTCTGCAGTATATTTAAAGACGGCGTTGACCGTCAGCAGGAGACGACAATTAAAGAACCTCACCGTAAACAATCCGGATTATCTCACCTACGCTATCTATTTGGTAAAATGACCAGAAATTCAGGTGGCGAAATAGCTCATCGCCCTTCAGCATCTGAGCGCGGGGAATTCGGCTTTCAAAATGCCATGATGGATCATGCTAGTCCGGAAGAGAAAGCGGCAAATGAAGAAGTGCTACGGCAAAGGCAAAACGACGACAAGCTATTCTATGAAGTTGACGGGCAACAACAATCGCATACTACTACGGACCATTATACCCGGAATGTACAGATAATTAAAGGGACTCAGTTGCTAAAAATCGCGCGCAACATGCCCAAAGGCGCACATCTTCACCTTCATTTTAACTCTACTCTTCTTCCAGGATTTCTTTTAGATATAGCCAAAGGAATGCCAAATATGTATATATCGAGTCCTACCCACAAGCTACGATCTAAATCTGATTTCGATCATTGTGAGATCGTATTCACGCTCCGGGATTACAGAAAAATAGAAGGCATAAAGGAAGATCTATCATTCGAGGAGGATGAAGAACCACCATTCGCTTCATATAATGCAGATATATTTGCGGGGGATGCATCAGGCCCAGATCTATTTGATGAAAACTACGAACTGGGCGGGCAGATGCGATATCAATATTTCCGCGCCAAATGGAACGCCCTACGGGAAGGTCGACGATATATGCGAAGCAAAGCATCGCAATCTGGGGAGCAAACATCAGTTGATGAACCTAATTCTTGGGATTTGGATATGGACTGTGATAAATGGCTTATTAGCAAACTTATATTTAGTCGACGAGAAATCGACTTAATATTTAACCCAGAAGAAAAGCCATTAGATCAAACGTCGAAGCCAGAGACGGAAGAGGAAAAAGAAGAACGACAACGAAAAGCCGAAGAAGCAAAGTGGCCCAAGGATATCGAATTAGACTTCCAAAGGAGTCCACATAAGGATATTCGCCAGCGAGCAACAAGGTATTTGAATTCCCGGTTCTGCTAGGACTAATTCGCTGACAGATCTTTAGAGCATGGGAGAAGTTTAACGGGCGTACTAGAATGATGAAAGGCCTATTCAATTATGAAAAGGCATTTAGAGCATATACTAGAAAATGCCTCGAAGAATTTGTTAAGGAAAATGTTCAGTACGCCGAGATTCGACCAAATTTCATGAAGAGCAACCAAGTTCTTCGAGATAATGGAGCAGGGAGCTTCAATAACTTTGGTTTAATGGAAATCATTGTCGAAGAATATGAAAATTTCATGAAAGACATTGGCGACATGGACGAGGATGGACAAATCATAGAAAACAGGGAGCTGGACCCTCAAGGAAATCCGATTTATTTGGCCAATAGTGATATTCCACTTGGTAACAAGGACCACAGGCCATCTTTAGGAGGGATGAAGGTTATCTACTGCACACCACGATCTTTCTCCAAACCTATGGTGAAGGAAGCATTAGATGAATGCATACAAATGAAGAAAAGATGGCCGCAATATATTGCTGGCTTCGACCTCGTGGGCGAAGAGGCGTACGACAAAAAGTACCCACTAAGATACTTCGAAGAAGAATTCAGACAATTTCAAGAAGATTGTCGAACAGAAAAAGTCGATATTCCTTTTTTATTCCACTGCGGTGAAACCCCCGATGACATCGAGGGTAATCTTCAATGTGCGCTTGACCTTTCCGCCAAGCGAATTGGCCATGGATACGCGCTTCCCGGAATACCAGACATTATGGAACAGATGAAGGCCAAGAACGTATGTGTCGAGGCGTGTCCAATTTCGAATATGGTCCTAGGACTAGTGGAGCATATGGACGAGCACCGAATATACGATCTACTTGCTCACGAAGTTCATTGTTCATTAAATAGCGATAACGGTACTCTCTTTGAGTGAGTTCTCAAGTTCCCCCAAATTAAGATTATTTACTAATTTTATAACTAGATCTACACTTTCTCATGATTTTTACGAATTTTTGGTTGGAAACCGAAATATGAACTTGTTTGGTTGGCGTCAACTCGCAAGATGGAGCATAGACCACTCGTGCATGAGCCTGGTTGAACGGGAACGAGTCTTGGCGGAATGGGAAAGACGATGGAGAGAAGAGTTTATCCCCGAATTGCGTGAGAAACCTACTCGGCATCCGATAAGGCTCGAAAAGTTGGATAAGATCGAGGAGAATCGGCGGATACGAGTGGCTAAGCATAAATCGTAAGCCTAGTGCTACGCCATTATCAGGCATTCACAAGGCGTTTCTCCTCCCCGGTAGGTGCGGGGATTCAACCTATAAGTTACGATTTATGAAGTTAGAAGATACCATGTGATATCATTGGGGTTCGGTGTGGTAGACTCGTATAATAATGTAAGTACCTACATAGTTAAGAGGATTGAGGCAACTTAGGGGGTTCGTATCAATATAGCAAGCAATCTTTTATTTTTCTACCCAATTACCAGTACATACCTTAGGTACCAGCAAGTAAATATGACTTGAAGCGTTGTTATGTACTTAGGTAGGTAATCAAGAGAGCAGTGTGGATTCAGATTTCAATTAGAATATACGTATTTCTATGTTATGTTTGATATGCCTTACTTCTTTGCCCACCGAGACATTGCTTGTATATCACCGATTACAGGTGAAAACAAAGAGTTGCTTCCACCAGCCGCACCAGTCGATTATCGCGGCCGATGGATGTGCAACACAATGTGGAGGCGATGATAATGATGTACCCCTCAAACAAAGGAGGCTGAGCGTGGTTGCCAGACATCTGCGCCGCCCTTGACCAAAAAAGGGTAACCTAAGTGGATTCGCTTAAGCTATAGTGGGTCTAGATCGGCGCTTTCGAGCTTAAACTAAGCCCGATCAGTTGAGACCACTAAACGCGTGCCAGCGCACTGGGCAGAACCTGAACAGTCTGTATAAAATAGCGCGGCCCGTAGCGGCTAATGGCGCGTTGAAGACCCTGTAAGGACCCTGTATCTCGTTCTTGCTGCATCTTGAAACTTTGAATCAAAGAACAAATAAACCCACTACGGTCCGCCTTGATCCATTTTAAAGAGATGGCCTCCGGTCGATGACCAATAAGAGCAGAGAAGAGAGAAAGTGGTAGGGATGCCCCAACTTCAAATATCTTTTTGAAGCTACGCAACTACAAACATTCATTTTTCCTCTTCGGCTTCCAGAAAAAGATTTCGACGTCTTTGTTTTAAGGCTCTTTTTCTCCCTCCTTCATTTCCTCCTTTCCATTGCACTTTTTCTCAACTTGGCGTCGCCTATTCTACTTCTTGAATTGATTTATATATATCATTTATTTCAAATGTACCTGTTAAGCAATTGAATATGTCCTTTATGAACTAGGTCGGTTGGATTCAATCGACTCGTTCTGATCCGTTCCGCCTCCGTCATTCCACCAACACAACCCGAGTCAATCTAGCCTCGAAGTAAACTGACCTACCCGCATTCCTCCTCCACCTAAAATAGACCGGCCGAAGTAGTTCAAAGTCACATCCCTATCAAGTAACTAAGTTGTACGAAGTGTCTTGAAGAACCAGCAATGGCCGACGACGGTAGACCACCGGTGGCCACATGGTTCTCTTCTGATTTGGATGACCCTGCTGATCAGGGTCCGTGGGGTTGGCGCTTGGATGTCGTAACTCTACTTGCTGTTATAGGCGAATCGTCTATAGCAGAGCATTCACAGACCATCACAGCCAGCATCTTCTGTCTCCTCCCGCGCATCATTCCCGCCCCTCAGGCTTTCTTGAAACCTTCTCGCCCTGTTCGCCTTCCCGAAACCACAGCAAAGATGACCGGTGTCTATAGTGGTGTCACCCTCGATACTGTAGGCTTCTTTGCGAACATCATTCACCCACTTGACGAGTACCAGCCATTTGACTTTGAGGTCATCGAAATCAAGCATGCTGATCGGAATAACGCTGGTGGTATCGAAGTCCCACGTACGCTCACGGAAAGGACTTGGTGGTGGTTTAATCGACGACGACATGGGAGCAAGTCTTCTAACCCGAATGGGGGGCTTGCTACCCGACGCACTCTCCCGCGTTATAATGATTCCCAACCAAACACACCTGAGAAAAGGAGATCAGATACTCCGACGAATACTCTGTTTTCAAGTGCCGATATCGAGGCCGGAGAGCCAAGACAAGGCATTAAAAAACAACCTACTTTTAAAGAGAAGGCTCAGGATTTCGCGGCTAATCCAACACTAGTCAACACCAACGGGAGGCCTGCGGTCCCGGCAACCTTATATTCACCTCTTCACATCCTCTCCGTATTCTCCTTCTTGTTGACATTAGGCATCATTGGACTTGCAGCTCGATATCAAGATGGCACCGCCATAATTGCTGTATCACTTGTCTCCTTCGCTAGCTCTATCGTCGGTTGGGCCTCATGGTGGAAACCTATCCTCATGAAACGAAGCCACACCAACAAGGTCCCTGAAGGTGACGTGATTATTCGCACACGCGAAGGAGCCTTCCTCCTTATCAAATGTACGGAAGAGGTTGCACGTGAGCTTTATTCGGGCACTGAAGAGTGCCAGTATCACGTTAGCGGGCGCGCATATAGGGTGCTGATGGGGCTCGGGACCTGTTTGTTGATGATATCCGTGATCCTACTTGGTAACTGCAAGTGGTATACCCAGATTTTCATCGGATGCAGTTACATCGTGTTGAATGGCGTCTATTGGGCGATGGGATTGCTTAACAAGAAACTCTTCTGGGACTTGAGTCGCTATGATATCAATACCATGGTATCACGGGAGACCCAATATACCCAAGACATTAACAATCACGACCAACGCGAAGGCGTAAGAAGCTTTACACGCACATTATGGTTCGCGGTCCGTGAAACTCAGCGTACGGCTTGGGTCCACCGGAGCGGCGCTGCCCCTGACACTCCGCAGTGGCGCAAATGGCTCGCCGAAGCCGAGCAGGCCGCCAAGGACGGAAACATGGATTGGCCTGCTGTCGCCCGCAAGGATGAAATCATGAAGATGAGCGACGGCGAACTTAATGCTAGCCCCATCACCAAGGAACCAGCTGAATCTCGGGACTACGATGCAGCTGAACAGGCGGCGCCGTATACCGAGGTACAACCCCGAGATCGGCGTCCCAACAATGGCACATTGTAGGCGACTTGCCTATATACCTAGTACTTATTCATCACTATGTCTGTTTTTGGAAGTCAATTGCGTTGGATACCCATCTATTAATGAGCGAGTTATCTGGGAGACCGACAATCCAGTCGAGGTCTGAATTTGGTAATGACTCACATGATATGGTTTTTTTTTCTCGAAATTTTTGGGCTGTCTTATCTACTAGGTACATTGCATGTTCATATATCCATATACTATTGTGTTCTGCATGGTTGGAAGGGCATCATGACAATACGTTTGAAAGCATGGCATGTTTTGGTGGACGTCTCTAAAATTTTTATCTAGGTAATTCGTGGAATGGGAAAAGGGGCTCCGGGAATTTGTATATATATATCACCTACTTAAAGCGAGGAGTTTTGGTGTCGAAGATGGGCATCAGCTTGCCTCTTGTACAAATAGTTGATACTACCAACGGTAAATTACTGATTACGTTCCATTCTTCAAGAAAAGCGACTTGACCAACATCGCCAATGCATCCCGCTTCGGCCCGGTCTCCCTGGTTTATGTAAACATCTCAGTCGAAGGGTTGAAGCTTAAAGACCGTAACCCTTCCTTCCATGTTATGATGGAATAGGTAATGAACAGATTTATGAGTAGTAGAGCACCCAAGGCAGATGTCAAGCGGGCCTTCTCACAATAGTTACCAACCTCCCAGGTACTAGGTACCTAGTATGTATTCAGTTGAACCAGGGGATTAGAAAAGCAGCTGCCTGCCAGGTGATCCAGAATGTTACAGGCAGACGGTAGGTACCTATGTATCTCCTATATTCTTATCTACGATACTAGGTAAGCTAAGATAACCAGATATCCGATAGCACGTGACTTCGGAGTTTCAGTAAGATATCACGAAGGACGTCATCAATCGCTACAATAATCATAATAAGCACCTGCTACAGTTTACATCTTCATATCAATCATATGTTCTAGACAATATGATAACGATCGATATGTTATTTTCAATCTTCTCTCATTTTGAACGCAACTTATTACATAGAGATCTACCATCAATATAAGTGATGGTTCCGAATGTAGTTTGGTCTCAATCTTTCCTTTCATGGTAGGATGTCATAATCTAGGCTAAGCTAAGGTTAAGTCGGATCATGTTTTTTGGTAAGTGAGTTACAAATGGAAGCTAGCTAAAAATAGGAGAGTCGCGTGTAGGTAATATCCCAGTTGCTTGGAATCAATGACGTCGTGTCTTTGAAGTGTGCTCATCATTAAACTTAGGAACGCCAATGAATTTTATGATTTATTACTTTGAAATGAGTGTCGAGATTTCATAAAGTTTCAAGTTCTACACAATGACACCTATTCATCCTCAAATGTTGGTCAATGGATGGCATGGCTAGCCATAACTTCAATGGTAATATTGAGCGGCAGAGTGAACACTCTATGTTTCAGGACGGACACAAGGCCCCAGATGGGCGTAAGAAGGTACTCATCGTAGGTGCCGGCGCGGCTGGGTACGACTCCTCTCAATTCCCTTACCTACAAATTTGTTGGTCTAACAGACTTTTCTAGCATGTCTGCAGCATACCACCTATCGCAACACCCTGATAAATTTGACGTGACGCTGATAGATGCTGTCGACTATTGCGGTGGTCAAGCATTCTCCATTCCGCTGGACAAAGACCGTTATGGTGCATCATGGTGTAACCAAGGAGTCCAGGGTGGCTCCTACATCTTCCACCACACATTGACTATGTTTCATAGGCAAGGCTTCCATGCCGACCCTGTAAACCTCCAAGTTTCATTCGGGAAAGATGAGACTTTCTGGTCCAACATGTTTCCCACGCAGCTTCTGGCTCGCCACGAAAAGGAGATTCAACGTCTGCCAACGATGCTGAAACTGATGCGCTGGTTCGAGATAATCTTCGCCCTGATTCCCCTGAAGATCGTATTCAAGTTATTTGGATTTTCCGAAGAATTCACCAACACGATCGCTCTACCGATGACAGCCCTATTTCTAGGCACCGGAAATGCAACTCCGGAAGTTCCGGCCATCATGTTTGAACGACTGTGCACCTCGCCGACGTATGGCATGTGGTACGCCCCTGATAAGAACGCCTTCATTAAGAATCAACCTCCTATGGTTGTGTTTCCCAACTTTTCAGAGTTTTATAATACCTGGAAGATGGATCTTATCTCGCGTGGCGTGACGGTTCGATTATCCACAGAATTGGTCGAGATCGTTCGACGGGACAACAGTGGTGTGGTAGTCAGGCTTAAAGCACGTACCCCAATGCACGATGGGCACAACCCCACCGGCGGCGATCCCGGTGTTCCCACTATCGAAGAGGTGCATGATGAGATCGTGATGTGCTGTCTGGCGGACACTGCTAAGGCGGCGCTGGGTAGGACGGCAACCTGGAAGGAGAAGAGAGTGCTCGGGTCAGCTAAGTTTAGCGACGATATTACAATCACTCACAACGATTCCGATTACATGAAGGAGCATTATGAGAACTTCTATAGGGATGACTTGGCCGTGACTAAGCTCAACGGAGTCGACCAGACCTCGCGTCTAGACTCTGCGACGAAGAACTTTCGACCAATGTACTACATCAAAATGTATCCAGAAGACAAGTCGAAATTGGAGATGTGTTTCGATACGACGAACTACCAGAGCCAGTTCCCCGAAAAAGTGCCTTTCGAACAGCACGTTTTTCAGACTATCTACCTCAACAAAGATCGCGACAGGAAACTATGGACGGACCATGAAATTAAAGAGGATAAGATTATTCGGAAAGACTGGTGGCATCAACTGTGCCATAGCTACACGCATTACCTCTTCGTTGTACCGTGGATGATGTTTCTCCAAGCGAGGAACCATACCCGCTACGCGGCCTCGTGGACCTTGGTCAATGCTCACGAGGTCGCGGTCATGTCTGGCATTGCAGCCGCTGTGGACCTCGGGGCGGACTATCCTGAGGACCTCGAAAACGACAAGTTTGCTTTCCTATGTTTTCGACTATATTACCTCCTTGCATATGGGAAGTGGTATAGACGCAGACACACTACCAAACAAGGGGGGTCCACAACGCAGGCCGCAAAAACAGGGGGTGGCTGGGGCACGGGGCTCTACGGCAGCGTATACGAAGGCCCGGGAGTCACAAAAACGGAGCGGCAGACGTGGAAAGAGGAGCTCGAGAAAGGTGCTAGTATTGACAACATGGCCGGTGGTAATGCACCTGGGAGGAGCCAACCATGAAACGAGCCCGTCGAGAACGGGGCCTTTCAAGCCACACTGTAAATTAGTGCCCCTATATTGAAAACTATCGTAAAGCCACGAATGCGACTCCAACTGAGTCACCGAGTTGCAAGTTTGGTTCAGCATGCAATAGATCAAATCGGGACACCATAGTCTTAACTGTCAAGTAAACACGAGCCTCACCTTATGCACCGCCTGACTCCGCCTTAATTTCAGCTGTGGCTAACTGGATTAAACCCTTTTGAGCCTCAAGTGCGATGCTATGCTATAACGGTCGAAGCTATAGAAATCAATATTAAGTAATTAAAAACATTTGAAACATGTCCAACTAGGAATTTACGGTCTACGCGGCCTTACATGAAATATTGTGGATATTGGACCATACTATAACTCGTGTTGTCTATTCAAAACAGAAAAACCTCGTGTCAAAAGTTAACCACTGTGTTCCAGTTTATTATTATATGGGAAATTTATACTTACCCCCTTTTGGCTATATCGGGATCTATATTACCTATATTGGATCTATAGAAGCAGAAGCAGAAGCAGGAAGCGGAAAGCCGTCAGCAGCTGTCAGCTTCCCACCGTGTGGGGCCAGATGTCCGAATAAGAATTGTCAAGTGTCAGCAAAGCCCGGCGCTTCTGCCCACTAAATTAAGTCCCTCAAGTTCGTAAACCGGTTGCCCTTTTTTAAGGGTATTATTATGCTTGTTATTATTATTAGGGCTTAGCTTAGCGTAGCGTAGCGTAGTGTGGTGTAGCTTATTTACCTGTAGTCTGACTCATCATCATTATCAAGAAGGAATGTGGAAATTCCCAAGGGATCCATGGATCTCTCCTACATACATACTCCCTAGTAGGATTGGGCGAGTGAGATCGATATATTTGCCTATAGAACCAGATATCGACCCAACATGGACCCTCGCGATTCCTCGACGGCTCCCACAGGTTCGAGGGCACCGCGAGGGCCGCCAATAGTGGTGCGGGAAATCTCGGCACGCCAGACCTACGACCTACGACACGACGTGCTCTGGCCTGACAAACCTATGGCTTACGTGCAGCTGCCCGACGACGAGGCCGGTCAGCATTTCGGCGCGTTTATCAGCAGCAGAAAAGGCGGCTGCGAGATGGGGAGCAATCATGATGGCTATCACAATGAAGATAGGAACGCCGACCCTGATCAGGACAATGCCAGCGATGCCAACGATGACAGCAGCGCCAAGGACAACAATGCCAGTCACAGCGGTTGCGGCTCCGGTTCAGGACCACCACTAAAACCCTCACCACTAGAAGCACAGGCAGAAACACAGGCAGAAACAGAAACAGAAGAACTGGTGAGCGTAATCTCGCTATTCATCGACGAAGGTGGCTCAGCGCCGACAACAGCGCGTTTCCGCAAGTTCGCCACCGCGCGCGCCTGGCAGGGCAGAGGCGTGGGGTCCAAGCTCCTAGCTCACACCATCGCAGCGGCCGCGTCCAGCGGCGCCACGAGGATCTGGTGCGACGCCCGCGCGAGCGCCCTGCCCTTCTACCGTCGCTTCGGCATGGGCGGTGAGGAAGGGGAGGTTTTCTTCAAGGGCGACGTGCCTTACCTGCGTGTGTCGAGGGCTTTGCCTTGAGAATACCTAAACCTAACTTACCTGGTTGGTACGTAGAGGGAGGCCGCCGAAGTTGGGGATTGAAGGTTTTGATTTGATTTGGTCTGGGGTTGAGTTTGAGGATGGGTTGTGTGTGTAATGTGTTGTTCGGGCTCGGTCTGGGCTCGATGATCTGTTTGGTCTAAATGGCCTAAAAGGTCTGGATGGTCTGGCGTGGTCCGTGTGTCCTCTTTAGGTGGCCGTTACTTATTATTTTAGGGGATTTACAGAGGGCTTAGAGATTAGGGATTAGGGCTAGAGGGGTCGAGGGGCGTGGCTTTATGGGGCGGGAATCCCTTCTATTTTCTTCGTCAATCGGGGCGAAGGAGAGGGAATGGAGTGGAATTAGACGCGCTTCGCACCCAAGACTCACGAGACCTTCGTACGACCAATGATCCAGGCCTGTCCGCTTAGAGAGCCGATGATTGGGAGCACCACACTGGAGCATTCCCGCCGCGGACAGCGCGTACGTCCTGTCGTTCAAAACAGGCGATCCCCCGCGTTTCCCGTCGGGTCCGCGGGCGGCAGACGGAACAAACTTACCTACACTAGACGATGCAGACATGCATACTATGTACGTCTACGTGCTTTTTTACTGGAAACCTACAAAGTCCCTTTCCTTTTTTTCTTGATTAAAAAGGCTAAACCCGAGTTCCCGCTACGATGCTAGGGAGAATAAGGGCCTCGAACGACCGGCCCTCGTCCCTGATTTCGTGCTTTAGGAAACGCCGATGACGTATGCACCTCGGCTTCTGAAAGGCTCGACATCCTTGGACTTATCATCTTATTGTCGCTCCCGGACCCAGTAGACGAGCGCGGTAACGATTCCAGCATTTTCCGCATATTGTGTATCGTATGCCCTTCGGAGCCTAAGGTGACACAGTGCCTCGCGGGAAAAAGGGGGGGTTGGTAAGTAGGTACTCAGAGGAGTATTCGAAGTACCGTGGGTATACACATAGGTAGACCGAATGTAGACCACATGAATATATAGATCACGTGCAGCGACGAGGTGATGTTTTGGTCTTCGAGCATGTATGGGATGTCCGGCTGTAAACGGTATTGGCTTAGTTTAGCATGAATTTCACTTAGCAGATGGGGCACTACTGCGATGCAAGCTGATGTGTATTCTTACTTGACAGCCTTTAAGAAGGCTCAACTATAAGACACAGTGTAGAAGGTGGAGGAATAGGACCCTTCCTCTATGGCGTAGACGACGATTCATCAACTACGGTATGAACTAGTATGAACTGGTATCATTTCCACCATTTCCACCTCTCCACTTACGCACTGTTTTATGCAGCGCGTTTCTGGTATTACCTATCGGAACAATGTTTATGAGAAAATCATAAGAAAGTTGAACATGTTGAATCGAATAATGCATGCAAGTATTGCACCTGTGCACCCTATGCACCAAGAATCTGGTTCTTAAAAGTTATGCTATACTAGATGGCTTGTCTAGGCAATCGTCAAATCGATAGACAATCGATGATAGACACCGAGATCTCGATGCGGTCGTCCATCACTTGATAACGGCCGGCGATATATGACCTACCTTAAACGGAAAGCTAGGGTAGTCATTTGTGAGACATTCCCGATCCTCCAAGAAACTTGGTGTTGACCGTTTGATCAAATGATTGTCTCACATTATCGAAAATCGTCGGTAAAACCTTCAACAACTCCAAAAAATGATACACAATCATCGTTCCTCTTCATAAATTAATTTATTCGTGACCGACAAATGAAGGACCATGAGGCCTTTGAGCACTGTGTAGAATTTCATAAGCTATCATAAGTTTTATCCCAGTGTAGTAAGGATGAGCACGACGAACACGAGCCCGTCACCGTAGGCATCTACCGACAGTGCTAATCGCTCGCCAACGGGAAAATTTCAATCGGACTATCACGACTATCAGGGGCGCTGGGTGGACGATCCGTCCCATTGTCCACTGGAAGAGCCGAGCTGCCAAGTTAGTCTGCCTTGGTCTGCTTTGGTCTGCCTAAGTTTGACAACACAATTGACGACTCAATAAGGGCGACACGGCTACGACGGGGGAACTCGAAGGGTCGGGGGGCGTGTAGCATCGAAAACAACATGAAAATAAAGGCTCAGTTACTTCCGTCGGACAACGGTTGGCTTATGAGGGATGCAGAAGTGTCCAATCTTATATATTTCAATGTAAGTCAATGTAAGTCTAGCCCTTGTGCGACTGTCCGGAGACTGTGGACTGGCTTCGGACTGGCTCTCTACTCTCGCTAAAGACGCGCATAGCCCTTCGGGGGTATTTGGGGCGTATGTGAGGAAGGGTAATATTGGGAATTATGGAAAATTGTAGGGCAGAAGAGACCTAACAGACGTCATCGGCCAACGAAGAATTGCGTACGAATGTTTCTGAGAACTGTGATAGACACTGGGAGTGGTCAGTAATTTTTTTATCAATTTCTTGTGATTTAGTTGATTCCTGTGACTTGGCAAATGATGGTGGCAAAATTATAGGGGTGGGGTGGATGATGGACTAATATGGGCAAGAATAGGCAAGTATGGGGTTGGCATCCATAGTGGCGTCCAGTAGCATCCGCCGTCACCTGGCCGTCGACCAATCATCTTATACGAAATGCATTTGTGCCCAACGTTGGGCAATCGAGCATCTGATCCAGCCTCTGTGCTCACCAGGTACAACTTTGTAGGCAGGTAGTAGACCTCTTGTACGCTTGTTTTGGCTTGTATGCTTAGTACGCCTCTTACGCTATTATCGCCCTACTATGCCCCTACAGTGTTACTTTTTTTCTTCCAAATTTTCCACCGGGACCCCGTTGGGCATACGTTCCCTAAATCAATTGGGCGCCTCGCGGTGAGTCAGGTAGGTACAGCACTTCCCTTGCAGGGAGACCCGGGGATGGTTATCCTGGTAAGCACGCGGGTTGCGCAGTCTAAGTACCATAGTCTATATGCGGCTTTCCAACAGCAGCTAGATGATTCTGTCATCACACCTACCGTGGCATGAAATATCCAATTTATTATTCAAGTACCCGTCAGCCTTCCCTTTGAGGTGTCTCCTGATCCTCACTTAGGAAAAGTCGACAACCAGTGTACCGTTTGCCTCACCTTGTCTCATAAAGAGTCCGGACAACAAAAACCAACCCCATCCCAACCGAAATGATCCATCACCACACCACTTCTTCAATTCAAGAAATTGTACCAATATCACTAAGCCGGCCACTACCCTCAACAACACTAACTTACCAATTCCACCCAGAATACGACAAAGTACACTGAAGATTTTAAACAAGAACGAGGCAGCATGAGCATCGACGTAAGAGCAAGCCGTCCCGTCGAACGGCCATTCATGCCGGGCGGATTCCCATCATTCGCCGAACGGCCCCGGGAGGTATCACGACCCAGGGAACTATCACGGCCTCGGGAACCGTCACGGACCCCCACATCAAGAGAATCCGAAGCAGAGACATCACCTAGCCGGATAACAACAACATCATCACAAACCCCAGCACCTCTTCGAGGTATACTGAAGAACGCAAACACAACACCCACACATACACCCTTAGCCTTAACGCCGACGAAGCCGCAAGATCCACTTGCCGCACGCTTCAACAGACTTCCCAGGCATGATCAGCAGATGCAGATGTACCAAGTTGCACCTCAGTCGCCGACATACCCTTCGGATAGCGAGACATACAGCACCTTCGACACCGACTCTCAAACGGAGTCAGACCTTTCGATTAACACTCAAGCCACAAGTGTTATATCAGATGTACCACCAAAGCCAACTAAGCCTTCGACACAAGTAAAGCATGTTCGTCACGTGCCGCCAGCGAGAAGTGTAAGGACGCGGCCGCGGACCCGGTCGACGTCGTCTGAGGTAACGAAGCCTCCTGTCCCAGAGAAGAAGAGGACAGTACACATCCAATTCGTCCCCTCAACAACACAATCCTCCACCACCCAGTCCCAAGCCCCCTCCCAAGCCCCTTCCCAATCTCAATCCCAAGCACTACAACTCGCGCGGAGATCAGACAAGGATCTCCAGCACAAGATTGATCAGTTGACATTAGAAACTGACACCCTTCGAAAAGAAGGAAGTAGGCTGAGGAGGGAAGTAGACGATGCGTCGGTCCAGCTGTCTACGCGGGGGCAGGAGAACAAGGAGATCATTCGGATACTCAACCTGGAGCGGAACTCCAAGGAGCTTATCCTCAGGGATCTCGAGGAGCAACGGAATATCACCGATGAATTCCGAAGCAACTACCAATTGCAGGCGGGGATGTTAATCGATGTGGAGAGGGAACGAGATGCCCTCAGGAATGCCAGCGAGAGGTTCGAGAAGGAGCTCACCAGACTTCAGCGCGAGTTGGCGGAACGGGATGCTGTTCAAAGGGAACAGGAAGCCGTCCAGAGAGAACAGGAGGATGTGCTCAGACATGACATCGACAACCTCGAGTCAGCCGCGGCGAGCTTCGAGAAGCAAATCGGCTCTCGCAACCGGGAAATCAAGGACCTCAACAAGGAACTTAGGGACCTGGACCACGAAGTCAAGGAGTTGACGCACGAGCGAGACAGTGCACGAGCAGAGTCCGCTCACTTCCAATCTAGAGTACGGAATCTTGAGTTAGCACAAGCAAGCAACGTTCCCCTAGTTGAGGAAGTTGAGGCACTCGAGAAAGAGAAAGAGAAGCTCCAAGGCCAGATCCAGGATCTCCAAAACGACAGGGCCGCCTTGGAGGAGAAGGTTAAGGCGTTCGAGCAAGAGATCGCATCCCTCAAGACGCAAGTCGACACTTTAACGTCCGACAAGCAAATTTTCGAGGCGCACATCGAGTCTCAAAAGACCGGCAAGGAGGAAGTTCAAAAGCAACTCGAGGCCGCTCAATCTGAGAAGGCCGAACTCCAAGGCCAGCTAGACGCAGCCAAGACCGCCAAAGACGAGCTTGAGAAGCAACTGCAAGAGACGAAGGATGATCTCCAGAAGCAGCTCGACAGCACCAAGAACGAGCTCGAGCAACAACTCGAAGCGGCTAAGAGCGACTTGGGCAAGCAACTCGAGACATCCAAGCAGGAGCGAGACCAGGACACGCTTAACTTCAAGGATATCCTCGACGACAAGCAATCCAAGATCGACGGTCTCATGACCGAGGTTGCAGGAGCCAAGGACGCCAACGTGGCTCTCGCATCCGAGTCCCTAGCCCTCCGCAACGAACTCACTAGCGTGCAAGCCAACCTCGTCAACATCGAAACCGAGCTCGGCCAAGCGAGAGAACAGAACAAGAGCCTCGAGACCGAGAAGGGAGATCTGACGACACGAGCCGCTGACCTCGCGAAGCTAGAAGCCGACCTCGAAGCCCTTCGCCTCGAGCACGCAGGCTGCGCCGAGAAGTCCGCAGGCCTGGAAGCCGACGTGTCGAAGCACGCGGAGGCGGCCAAGGCATTGCAGGAGGACAAGGACAAGCTAGCGGCCAGTGTCAAGGACCTAGAAGGCGGCTCTGCTTTCACGAAGCTTGTCTCCGATAAAGTCGAGCTCGAGGTCAACGTCAAGGATCTTTCTGCTCAAGTATCCGCGTTATCGCAGGAGAAGACCGATCTCGAGGCCAAGACCAGCGATCTGGAGGCCGAAGCAGCGAAGGTCGGTCCCCTGACGCAGGAGAAGGCGGACTTGCAGGCCGGCTTGGAGGCTAAGACGAAGGATCTCGAGGCCGAGAGCGACAAGGTGGCCGCGCTGAAGTCGGAGAAGAACGGGCTCGAGGGACGCATCGGCGAGTTGCAGGCTGAGGCCGATAAGGTGCCTGGCTTGTTGGCGCAGGTGAACTCGCTGATGTCGCAGCTAGCGAAGGTGACGGTCGAGCTTACCGAGTCGACTTCCGAGAGGGCGCTGGCCGATGCCCAGATCATGGACCTACGAGCCCAGGTCTTGAAGATGCAGGATAGCAAGTCCAAGTCGCGCAGCAACTCGCGGGCTGCCAAGCGCCAGAGCAGGTCCCCTTCCAGCAGCTTCGTTTTCGTTAGGGCGAGCAAGGACAAGGATTCTTGCTATATCACGACCCGCGAAGGGCTGAAGGGACGGGATCGGTCGCCGTCTTGAATTTGTGCGGGTTTGAAGCACAAACAGTAATGAGGCATGGCTGCGATGTCGAGGCTCGAGTCGGCGTCGAGTGAAGTGGTGAGAGGAGGTAATGAATATGGGAAACCCACTTGATAGAGGAGGAACCGAAAACAATGATACCAAGAAAAACAACAAAAACAACAAAAAAAAGCGAAGCGAAATGGGAAGTGGGATGAAAACGAAAATGATAGAGCGCGGGATCGTGAAGGTTATGATACCGGGACTGGATCGGCGCTGTTCGCTTGCATCATTGTAATGAGTGAACGAGTCCACGATATCCTCGTCCCCGTCACGGTCCTACAGGTATTGGGTTATTATTATGGGATACACAAAAGCACGGGGCGATCGGCGCGAGGGAAGTCGATCGCGTCCGGCACTTTTTCTTTTCCTCTTTTTTTTTTCTTATCTTTTATCTGATTTATTGTCAGCTGTAACATGTATTGTTGTCCGCTGTCGTCATTGCTGGGGAGGTGGGAAACTGAACGAACCAGTGGATAAATTGTCGACGTGTCAACGGATTTTAGGGGTCTTCTATTGCTTGGAACCTTACCCAGCACTAAACCCCACCACGCTCATTCTCATCTACACATTTCTCTTTTGTCTATTCCCATTTGTCTGAACACTTGTCACACCATCATCGGGAACCGGGAGAGGGAAAACGGGATACTAAAAGATTATTTTGGCAGGGGACAATTGGGGGAAATTGAGGCCGACCTCAAATCATGTATTCGAATCCCTCGCATCTATTGTATTGCTAGTGTAAGGTTGTCGCGGCCGTCCCTTCATGTTTCATGTACCAAGGTCTAGACAATGAGCACGAGCTCCAAAGGGGGAAGTTGGGATATTTAGCGTTTTAGAATTTTTGCATAGTAATATTGGCTCTTATTAGTTAATTCATCAACATAGTTCACATCACATCATATATATTCTCTCACTAGGAAGTTTCGAGGTGATCATCAGTAAAGTTTAGTGATACAGCCCTGGAGTAGCTTACCTGAACTGTAATGTTCGCTATTTCCAGCGGACTTAATAAACGTAGATACCTGTAGTACCACCTGTAGGCTAGCGTAAGTTCAGCTAGGATATAAATAAACTTGCCCTATCCAATCACGGCTTTCGTCAATACCCAAATGCGGTAGTAGTCTACCCTAGCTCTTTGCTGGCACCTATCCATTCTAGCAGCTACAAAAATCTTTATTATCAGGTACTAGCACCTAGTAGTAAATTGTTTATTTAAATGAATTAGAATTAAAGAATCATAAGCTAGGTACTTAATCATCATATATGGGATATTTTGACATTAGGTAGGTAGATTACATTACATCTAGCTCGGATTAATATGAAGAGAGTTGTGTTTAAGTCAGTGTTTCACCGGCTGGCTTAGGTGTCGGATAGGGAAACAGTAAGGCGTTCTAGCGTGAATACAGGTAGGCGCTCGGTAATATATACCACTAACTTCAGCGTCTAAAAGTACCTAGACACCTATAGCACCACTAACTCGTTCTATAGATTTAAGGTTATGGTAGGAAACCAGGAAAATATTTATTTGAAAAGCTACGCGAGACACTTTACTTTAGGTGGCAGTTACTTTTTCATTTAACGGAACCATCACTTGCATTGACTATTTCCATTTCAACCAAATAGGTAGTAAGGAGTAGGGAAAAGAACTTGAATTTGTGCCGCCCTAGTCAAGCTGACCCAGGTCTCACTAATTACAAAATTGCACTGGACGAGAAGACACTTGTGGGCAAGAAAGCCAAAGGAGCCAGCTATCGCACCATCTCTCGTCAGCCAAACATACACACAGCAGCAGTACATCTGTAACTGCGAACCTCGACACATGTTTCGGAAATGGGGTTTTGGGGGAGAGAGGTTGACGAATGCGCGAGGCGCGATTTTCTGTTGGGACCTGTCAGTTGCTGCAGCCAAGAAAATGTTTGAATCGAGCATGAGTAAGCTGATCTTGGGAACAAAACTGACCTGAGATATATCGTTGCGGACAGCGGAAGTCTTACCGGGAACCAGGTAGACATTCCTTTTCCATTGTCTTGAAAGCGGAGTACAGTACACCATCACAGGATATGGCCATCCTGAACAGATCCTTCATCATATAGCATCACCGAGAGAAAACATACGCCAATTGTTCAGTAGAGTGGCGTGGCGTCAACAGGTAACTTCAACTGTGGACCACAAAAAGGGGAAAGTATGAGAATTGGTATTTATTACGATTGGACCATGTTGCTTAAAAGTATCCCTAATCCTCTGGTGCCAATCATATAAATGTACCATGCTAGCTCAATGGGGACAACCATGAACCGAGCCTGTTTCGAAAGCTCATAGTGTGAATCCGTACCAAAATTCAGACATCTGATCTCGGAATTGCTAGCTAAACAAAATGATCTCCGCGGTTGAGAAATTGGAGAATCAGGTCTTAGGTTGAGCTGCTGGCGCCGATGTCTCATTCGCGGCAGCGAGAGTAGTCTGGACGAGACCAGATGGCGCCGTGTTTGCTTGAGGTCCTGGCTTGCGAACATTGTTGCCGTCCTCCGTAAGGAGCTTGCTCAGAAGTTGCAAGTCATTGCGAGCTCTGCTATCTCGTTCGAGAGCTCGGCGGACAGCTGTCCATTCGCCTTCCTTCATACGGGCGGCGTGAGGAAGCAAGAACGAGACGATGGGGCTGTCGAAAAGCTCACCAAGAACTTCTTTGGCTTTCGTCTCACCCTCGGCTTGCGCAGCTCGTAAAGCGGGAACCATGGGATCCTGGGTCACCTGCATTGGGGCCCCTGGAGTCTGGCGCTGTGCTGGCATCACCGGTTGACCTGGAATTTTAGGCGGTGGAACTGGCGTTTGGCTATAGTGGGGCGGTGCTGCACTCTGATTGCCGAAGGATCCTTGTGGGGTTGCGGGTGACCAAGTCGGACCCGACATTGATGGTCTCGACTGGAAGGGAGTCGGGCTTCCCTGGGCCTGAGCCGGGGATGCTGCCGAGGCGGCCTTCTGCAACTCAGATCGTTGCTGGTCGAGTGGGATTTGAAAGTGCTTCTCGTCTCGATAAACGAAAATCATCAAGAGCATGGGCTCCGACCGCTTCAGCGGAACAATGTGGCCGTCGATATTCTGCACCGGCTCAGGAATCGGGCCATCGCCCTCTGCAACGGGTACCAAGTAGGTGTCTCTAACATTACCAAGCTTCTTTTCGTTGACGACTCCATATCGCTTCTTTGATTGGAAATAATCGATGATTTTCTGGAATTGCTGACGCGCATTGGAATCTGCTGGGTGGCTCGGAGTAAGACTCGTAATTACCAAGTCGACCTGGTTGTTATACCTCATGCCGCACAAGTAAGGAATAGCCTTCTCTTCCGTGATTCTACCAGCGACCATAAGTAGAGGGGGTATAAGGTCTTTCCATGCCACATTTTTGACCTTGCTAAGGTCGGCTCCGCCAGCATACTTCGCTACGACATCGACTTCACCCACATTAGTCATGACTAGGGGACCGCGCCAGACGATGTCGGGGTCAATATTCTCGGATGGGGAATATGGTGGTGAGTCCGTTCCATCTTCCTGGAGTAATCGGTCGACGTCAGGGTCATCAACTGGACCAGCTGGTTGAACCTGAGTCGAGGCTCGTCTTTGGTGCGTAGCTGAAGGTGAACGCACGCTAGAAAAGACTTTGCCGATGTCAAAATCAGGCCTCTTCGGCGAGTGCTGAGGCTGCGTCTCGATTCGCAAAGGTCCACTTGTTGAATTGGACCTACTGGGGTTGGTAGACGATGGTACCTTGTCGGCAGACGACGAAGCAGGTTCGCTGTTTGCGTTGCCAGTCTCGCTTGTCTCTCTAGGACCTTGGCGTTGTGGGCGCGATGATGCGTCTTCAGTTTCGGCTGCAAAGTGCTCTTGTTCAACCAGCTCTTCTCCCTTATGAGTTCGTCGGACTCGTGGTCCATCATCTGTGATTAGAATAGACTGCTTTTCCGCACGAGCTTTCATCTCAGCAGTCTCACGTTGCTGCTCCTTAGTTGCTAGTTCATCGCCAGTCATTACCACAAATGAAGGCGGTGGTAACGACCTGTGTAGTATTTGAGCTGCAAGCTCGACATTGTTCTTCAGGCTAAACATAAGCGTACGGAGCTGAGAGGCATTGTGGGAAGTATTCGGGTGGGTATCAAGGAAAGCACGCTCAATCTCAATGGCTAGACGTTCGGTAATACTCTTCTTAGAAGAACCTTGGGGGATGGAATAGAGCTTTTTCTTCTCGGCAAGATCAATGGCGGCGTCAAGTGACTTCTGTAAACCTTGTGCTGCTTGTCTTCGAGGACCTTCCAATTTCTGGATACTGTCCGGCAGATCGTTCGGGGGGGTATACTTTGGCGCTGAAGGACCTGGCTGGGCCGGCTCTGCTGCAACCTTGCGATGCTTGGTCTGTGGTCCTTGCGAATGATCGCGGGACTTACGCTTGCCCTTCACTACCGGCTCAGATTCGACGACGCTACCTTCCTTCTTAACGTCGGGCGTCGGCGATGGCTTCGCTTTTGAGTTCGCAGCTGCAACGGAAGCAGCTGGTGACGCGCGATCCTTCGTGTCGCTAGTTCTCTTACCCTTACTCTTCCTACCACCTTTCTTGCGCTTCTTCTCTTCCTCCTCTTGACGCTTGCGCTGGCGATCTTCCCATGGCTTCTCTCCTTTCTTTATAGCATCAAGCGTAATCTTGTGGTCGGCAGGTTTGCACTCCTCACAATAGTACTCCTTAGGCAAATCTTCAGTGAAGATGCTCAACCCCATACACACATTATGCTGCCAGGCACCACATTGATCGCAAGCTATCCATGCTTCATTAGCGTCATCGTCTTGCGTCGTAGCACCGCAGATACATCGAATTATCTCTTCTTCATCCTGTTTCTCATCTTTCTCTACTTTCTTGCCCTTTTTAGTCTGTTTTCGCTTCGGCTCCGGTCCGTTCTCGAGTTGATCGAAGGCTTTCGTGTGCTGACCCTTGGTAGCTCGCACGGATCGACGTGGTTCGTGCTCTGCGGACGCGGAAAGCGATCGTGTTAGTGAACGTGTTTTTGGACGATGTGTGTCACTTGTGGGAGTAGAATCCAGCGTGGTTTTGGCGCTGGACCGAGTACGTGTTGAGGGAGCGCTTGAACTGCCACTAGCAGTGTCGGCGCTGAATCGGACGCGCTTACCAGACATCACGAGGGATTGGTTAACCTCAGGTGGGAGAGATATGGGACTTATGTAAAGATGTAGAGGTGTGTTGTATATTTTCAGTAGCTCAGTAGCTCAGTTGCTCAGTATTGACGGAGGTTTGTCTACGCTGCGCCGCGATTTGGAAAAATTGGCAAGGTAATCACGTCTTCTACAAAGCTGGGATTGGTCTATGATATGACCCGAAGGCAAAGACCAAATGACCAAAATACGGTCCCAAGCACTTTTAACACCTAATGAGACCTAAAAGGTTTGCCTCTTTCTTCGTTGTTTAAGTTAGTAAAGGAGAGTCGCGAACACGCAGACACGCGAACTCTGCGATCGGATAATCGGTCGATAACGACGAGGGTATGGCGGGGAAAATGGGGCGATGGCGACCGATGTTGATGTCGCGGCTTTGATCAATGAAGCTAGCGACGCGGCAGAATCAACGCCTCAGCAAAAGGAAGTATCGAAACAATGTAACATTCGTGTCTAGACCAGGTTATACGGTACGGTCCAGTGTCATGTTATATTGTGCTGTGACGTGGTCCAGCTTTTTGCTAAAGAAAGTTGGTCGCGAAGTGGAGGTTCTGACCGTTGAATCAATTGTAAAATGGAGAAAATGGGGAAATGATTGGGAGCACGGGAGCACGGACCTCGGGCAAAAAGCTGAGGCAAAGCAGTACAAAGGTTATGTAAGCTAACCGAGTTGCTGGGCAGCTCCTGAAATCTGGAGATTTGGTAAGCACGGTAAGCACGGTGGGCTAAAAACGGCAGAACTTCGGGAGGAGGCAATCCAGTACACAACCCGGACACTGGCTTGAGTCTCATCTGTTGTCTATCAAGTACTATCATGTATGGTTCTGGCTGACAGATACTCAATTCTTAACAGATAAGACTCAGGCCAGCGTCCGGGTGGCGTATCTTCTCAGTTCTGTGGCTCAACATTGCACACTAGCCACGGTAGCCTTGTAGGTAGATCAGGTACGTACCTATCTGGTGGTAAGTGGGTCCTTGCATCACATTTGGAGGGCACCTTTCGGACAGCAATTGTACGCGTCGGAGCTCTTGCCTAGCTACTTCCTAGGTAGCCTTAGTTTACAGCCCTGCCCTTTCCAGCAATCAATTCGCAGCATCCAGTCTTCAGTCTTCTCAACTTCGAGAACCAACATTCAAACAATTAGAATCCCACCAAATAAATCCACATCTACCGATTTACTGATATCAATCAGCCTAAACACCGCAGGCTAGAGAAATCATCCCCGCTTGACGATTTCTCACGGCCACATTTCCCATCATGTCTCGCCGTTACGATTCCCGAGTAAGCTAGCTTGGGAGCTACCTATATCTTATGCGCACAAGCTCACATCTTGCATAGACCACCATCTTCTCCCCTGAGGGTCGCTTGTACCAGGTCGAATATGCCCTCGAAGCTATATCTCACGCCGGAACTGCGATCGGAATCCTCGCCAAGGATGGCATCGTCCTCGCTGCCGAACGTAAAGTTACGTCGAAGCTGTTAGAGCAAGATACATCCGCAGAAAAGCTTTACATCTTAAATGAGTGCGTACTAGAATTCTATTCAGCCGTTTCTGTTGGATTATATATGGGTAAAAATACTAACAAGCCTCAGCAATATGATCTGTGCCGTAGCTGGCATGACGGCCGATGCGAACATCCTCATCAACTATGCTCGACAAGCTGCTCAAAGATACCTTTTAACCTACAACGAGGATATCCCATGCGAACAGCTTGTGCGAAGACTATGCGATCTCAAGCAAGGATATACTCAACATGGTGGATTGCGGCCGTTTGGTGTGTCTTTCATCTATGCCGGCTGGGACCCTCAGCGACAGTTCCAGCTTTACTTGAGCAACCCCTCAGGTAATTACGGCGGCTGGAAAGCCACAAGTGCTGGCGCCAACAATGCGAGCGCCTCTAGCTTATTGAAGCAAGATTACAAGGAGGATTGCACGCTTAAGGAGGCCTGTGGTATGGCAGTTAAGGTGCTGAGCAAGACCATGGACTCCACCAAGCTAAGCAGTGAGAAGAGTGAGTCGATTAGTCATAATAGTATTGTACGTTTCTACTATGCTAACCTAATTTATAGTTGAATTTGCGACGGTAGGACAGACCAAGGACGGTAAGATCTACCATCGACTCTGGAGTGCGGACGAGATCACAGCGCTCTTGAAGGAGCATGATCTAGCAAAGGATGAAAGTGCGGAAGATAAATAAGCAAAATCTAGACGCCTATGTGTCTAGCACCCAGACCCCGTAAACTCGAGTTCACGAGGAGTCGATAGTGTATCAATACAATTTCTAATGAGAGCACTATCTGGACATGAGACCCGCATATTGGTCATGGTCAGCACAGCAAGTTTTGGGCACTATGAAGTCATGGTCTATTTAGACGTCATGTATGCAATGTTTGCTATTGTTTGTGAGGACATGGTATAGCATGGCCAACTTAACATTCTTAGACTTGAGATGTAAGATTGTCCATTATCACTGGTCTCGTTCTTGACCGACACTCTCGCAACTTCGCAAAATACCTTAAAGAGGGGATATAATCGACTCTAACTCTTCTCACGACATAAACAAGCGATTGAGGATTAATTGCATAGCAAGTAGATGTCAAACAAGAATGATATAATAGTAGATAAACCAAGATAATTATACATCCTTTGCCCGAGATCAAGTTGATCCAGGCCGAGCCTGGACCAGGCCTGTACATGTTAGACCCCAAAAGTTGGTACCTTTGAAAGCCAATTAGTGCCTCCACATTTGGCACGCATATGAGCGAATGCCCTGAACCAATCCCCTGTCGCCGTCATTTTTGGGTCGCTGTAGCTGCATGAACCCAGAAGTTACGCTGGACATTTCACTGGACAACAAGCTAAAAGTCTAAAAGTGTTCAGTGCTCTTGCCCCGCCAAATAAAAACATCTCGAGCATTACTTCCATACTTCCATTTATTTTCATGGTCTAACGCTTTTTTAGCTCGAAGACTTGCTCACCTTTTTTTATATACACATCTACACGTATTCATCTTTCTCGGTAACCATGCTTCAGGTTCCTATTCGAGAGAAGGCCAATGGTGCTAATAAGGGCACCAAAGCCGTCATCTTGGTATGCGCATTCCTGGTCTCTTACACGTAGGCGGGGACCCCACTAACAAGATCGTCTATCTAGGTCGGCGGTCCTTCGAGAGGAACCAGGTTTCGCCCTCTATCGCTCGATGTCCCCAAGGTCTGTTTGCCGATCGACTCTAGATCTATTACCAACAACACCACCAGCATACTAACCATGCTATAGCCCCTCTTCGATGTCGCTGGACACCCCATCGTATGGCACTGCTTGACCGCCATTGCGAAAGTGCCCTCCATTCAGGAGGTTGTCATGATCGGCTACTACGACGAATCCGTATTTAAGGACTTCATCAAAGAAGCCGCCTCCGAGTTCCCTAACCTACCTATCAAATACCTTCGAGAATACCAAGCCTTGGGCACCGCCGGTGGCCTTTACCACTTCCGAGATGCGATCCTTAAGGGTAGGCCCGAGCGCATTTTCGTCCTCAACTCGGACGTGTGCTGCTCTTTCCCGCTAAACGAGATGGCCGAGCTCTTCGACAATAAGGATGCCGAGGCCGTCATTTTGGGAACGCGGGTGAGCGAGGACGCTGCGACTAACTTCGGTTGCATCGTGTCGGACCAACACTCTCGTCGTGTCCTACATTACGTCGAGAAACCTGAGAGTCACATATCGAACCTAATCAACTGCGGCGTATACCTATTCAGCGTCGACGCCATCTTCCCCAGCATCAAGACCGCCATTAAACGAAGAACCGACCGACCCCGATTGGTCTCATACCCGTCGTCTGAGAACCTCGAGTCGAGCTTCATGGCTGAGGAGGATGAAGAGCGCAAGAATGAGGTCATCCGCCTAGAGCAGGACATCCTTAGTGACCTCGCCGATAGCAAGCAGTTCTTCGTATACGAGACAAAGGATTTCTGGCGCCAGATCAAGACTGCCGGTTCTGCTGTTCCGGCTAATGCGCTATATCTACAGAAGGCTTACCAGACCGGATCCAACGAGCTTGCGAAGCCTTCTCCCAACGTCATACCCCCCGTATTCATCCACCCATCCGCACATGTCGATCCTACCGCCAAGCTCGGTCCCAACGTTTCGGTGGGTCCCCGCGTAACAATTGGACCTGGCGCGCGTGTCAAGGAGTCTATCGTCCTCGAGGATGCTGAGATCAAGCACGATGCTTGCGTACTATACTCTATCGTCGGCTGGAACAGCCGCGTAGGTGCCTGGGCCCGTGTTGAGGGTACGCCCACGCCTGTCACGAGCCACTCGACTAGCATCGTGAAGAATGGTGTCAAGGTGCAGAGCATCACTATCCTGGGCAAGGAATGCGGCGTCGGAGATGAAGTGCGCGTGCAGAACTGTGTCTGCTTGCCTTTCAAGGAGTTGAAGAGGGTAAGTCACATCAACCCCGATACGATACTTTACCTAGTATATACCGGATTGAGCTAACATAAGTACAGGATGTCGCTAATGAAGTCATCATGTAAGAAAGTTAAGTGGATGGATCAACTTACAGGCCTCTCCTCTTCTTATGAAATCTACGGATATACGGTCTGTTGATCTAAAAACACGGTCGGATTCCGTCTTCGGTGTAATGGACTAATGGACATTAAAAAAAATGCGGAGATACCTACGGTGCGATATGACATGCTAGCAAGCGAGGTAGTTAGGAAGTTAGGACGTTTATATAGGTAATTGACGACGCGCTTGCATTAACTCGACTCATGACTACTATTCAACTTCCCCCGTCTCCCTAGAATTTAAGCTCTACGCTGTTCGTTGGTAATATGTTGTGAGTTTATAACCTTGAGTATCGGTTGCCAACAACTGAGTTATACTACTTACCTGGTTCGTTCCCACAATCTAGAGAAATCTTGTCCAGATAATTCATTTCCATGACGAAGTACTTAATTCCGATGAACGCTATGCCACAAGATATGAAATTTAATATGACACGACATCAGTTTTATATAAGACTACAATACAACTAGTTGTCAGTAAATTATATATCAATTATTTGGTATGATAACTGAACCTACGAGGGTACGGTTGAGTTAATGTCTTCTAGTGAAGAACCATGATACCTGGTTCTATCCCCCTTTACGGAACAACTTATAATCCAAATGATTTTCAGATTTATAAATTCTAATTATGCTGGATTTCACGTATGAGGCCTAGAGTATAGGTACATGATCACGATTAACACTACATAATTCGCAAGCGGGCATAAATGACATTAACAATGGGACTAAGTAGCGCACATAATAACTGCAGACTCAGTCCGCTAGACGAACGTAAGTAAGTATACCGCTCCGTTTTTACATGTTTATTCCAGTCACATCCAACCCCTACCGATAAGCAAAGAGCGTACTTTCCGTCTCGGCCGTGTACTCGGTTTGCCTATCATACTCCGGCTTCGTGTTTTGCGGAGCATAAGGTGGCAAGGGCGGCCTAGAACCGGCAGGGAACCGATCCTGAGCCCCGACGACCGAGGGTTGCGACTGCCTCCACGGATGCGAGTCCCGCCACGTCGGAGTAGAGTCCTGCCATGGCGGTGTCGCCATCCACTGTCCGCTAGGCGCGCGACTCGCAATACCCCCTACACCTACTCCTCCCATCCCCTCCCCACCTACAACCCCCCTACTATCCCTAACATATACCGACGGCGCCACAGCACTTATCGGCGGCCCTCCCCCTCCCCCTCTAAGGACCCCTACCTCCGACATAGACTGCGCCCTCTCCCGATCCAACTCCTCGTCCCTCAACGCATTCATCTCCTCCTGCGCCATCCGCGCCCTCCGCCGCCGACTAAAGAAATAAATCAATCCCGCGAGCGCGACCACGGCAACGGCGCTCCACACGCCGATCGCGACTTTGGCGCCTGTGCTTAGCGCCGGCGGGTCCGGGGATCCGATGGCTGGTTGCCCGGAGGAGGCGGCGGTTATGCCTGCTTGTGCGGAGTTGGTGTTGGAGTTTGAGCCGGTGACGGCTGGGTCTGAAGAGGAACCTGAGTTTTGATTTTGGCTTTGGTTCTGGTTCTGGGCTTGGGCGTCGGCTTCCTGGCTCGGTGTCGAATCCGCCGAGCTCGCGGACGAGGCGCCGTCTTCTTCGATGCCGTCGCCGCTGATGGACGACATTGAGGAGACGGATTCTGCTTCGTCGTCGTCTTCCTCCTCATCTTCTGCATCATCGGGGGAGGGGGATGGTGATGGGGTAGGAGTGGAAGCAGTGGTCTGTCTAGCGACGACTTTGGTGGGAACCCCGTGCCTCCGCAGGAAGTTGTTCAGGGCATCTTCTGGCAGCGAGGCCTCGCTCGCGCTGGTGCCTTGGAGCCAGGCCGCGGTGCTGACGAAGGTGGCGATGCGCGCTGCGCTGATGGTGCTGGGGAATTGGTACGCCATCCTGTGCGACTTGCTAACTGAAACGAAACGGAACGAAACGAAAATTAAGGTGAGGTGAAGAAGCGAATGGGTTTTCGTCGAGACGAGTGCAGCTCTTCTCGCGTCCTCCTGACTTGTTTGTCCGATGAATACTCGGTACACGTTACTCCTCCACCTGGGATTAGCAGTGCAGTATAATCGATCGATGGTAGGAGGTGAGACCGTGCTTCGACGAGAGATCGAATGTCGATGACTGGGCAACTACCCTCCAACTCGTCCTGGAGGCGTGAATGTTGAGTTGCTAAGGAACATTGAGCTAGGAAGGAAAAGAATGGATCATCTGGAAGGGGGGACTAGTTGTATATATCCGCCGTAAAGAATCCGGAAGCGGAAATAACGCACGCGACAGTTCGTCTGCGATCGACATCGCTCCTCTGGATGCCGTGTCGCAAGCAAGCCGAGATTGGATCGTTTCGAGTGTTAACAATAGAAAAAAAACGCCGTGCTTTGATCCCTGGTAGGCTGTGATGCCGCGGCGAGATCCCGGGGTAGCGATGAGATGAAACGAGATCGCAATGCCAAGAGGTATCAATGTCCTCTTGGCGGGCCGCAGCATTTGCTTGGCTGTCGACTCGCTTCATCCGATTCTCTACCTTATTGACTTCAACATCTCGGATAAGTTGAGATCACAAGTCAGCCTCCCAAATGCCAAGACCCGCCCTTGGTTAGCTCAGACGACTGTCGTCGCGGGTGCGTCGAAATGTCAAGAATGGTGGCGATCATGGCATTAGGCAATATGTCTCTTCACCAAATGTTTCAACATTATGTTTTCCATTAACCCGTCATGTTTATTAAACAGAGATTTCATTCCCTTTATACCGTAGGCTTAAGGCGCGGCTGGGCTTTCTAACTCATCTGGCCCGTCCGGCGTATCCGGCCTATCATACACGATAATGTTAACGACATCAATGAATATATCTTCTGATATAATTTCTCTTTTTACGCCAATTGACATCACGGGCAAAGGTTCACTATCCAATTCCCAGGTATCAGAAGGGGTCGCCATAGTGTGAGCGAATAACGGTTTCCAAGCTTCACCAGGACTATACCATCGGATGCCCTTATAATCTACTGGAATTCCAGTACCTTGACGTTTGTTGAAAAGTACTGGAACGAGCTCAACGCAGAAAGGACCCCAGCGAACGTCAGCCTGAGCAAGTCGTTTCAGGCCAAGGGTAAGGCCGTAGTCTTCCCCTATCGCCTTTATCATGTAATTAAGGTTGAGTAAACGACCATGAAGGTGGCCATTCACTACAACCACTCTCTCACAACCATAATACACAACACCATATCTTTTATTTGGCTCATTAAAACCCATACTCGAGTCATTTAAAGGTGAATCCCTTTGTATAACAACATCACCACAGCCTAATGTTCTCTGTTTCTCGGGCACGATATGGCGTAACAACGTTCTTTTGATTAGAGGTTCAGAGTCGCATTTTATATATGTCCCGTTATCGAGGAGTAATTCGTTCGTCCTCCCGAGACTTAGCCGCGCGGTCCTCTCTAGAGGGATTTGAACCATACGATCGAGATCTTCGCTGCAGCAGAGCAAAAGTACAACACTACCCCAGCGTAATTGCGATATCTTCGGAATCTTCCAATGGTGAACTGAGGCGAAAGAACCTATTATTGGTAACTGAATATGGATATTGGATCCGGTTAGTATAGGTAAGCCTATTTCGGGACGCCCATAGAATGATTCGGCTACTGGCGCAGGGACGAATTTCCCGGAATATTTGAAATCTCTTGGGGACTCCGCAAGTAATCCTAGGAGAGGCTCTGGTTCTGACCATGGTATCTCTTTCGTTCCGGATATCACCTCCTTATCAGTACATTGCATCGAAGGTTTCGAGACTATAGTGCCCCACGCAAAGATAGAATGATCAAAATATCTAATTTTGATGATTTCTTCTTGGAGTCTTCGGAAGGCTTTCTTTCCTTCCCCGTATATCAATGGCATATTAACATCGAAAATTCCGAGCAAAGAATATGCAACATCTTCGAGCCGGGATGTGCTTCGGCTCGATGCCCACGACATTTTCTTCGCGGTACTTGCTAAGTCGAGGTTCTGACAATCGAGAAACTTCGGCTCAATGTGAGTGATTGAGTGGATAACCTCGCAGAGCTCATATTTAGTGCCCAGAAGACACCAGTCCGCTGAGTAGAAGCGAAGGATAGCTGGCGCGATTAGCTCCTGGAGCGTCCATCCTCGTGTGAACCATCGGGATTTGGAAAATTCCGAGTCCTCTGCCATAGTTGTGCCTCCCGAAACATCAGATAAATAGGCATAACAAATCTTCGAGTCTTGATACCATCGGAACATGGAGTTTATTGATTCGGAAAGCTCTGCACTGCTGGATTTGTCGATACAGCAACTATATGTGATAAATTATCCGTTCAGATCTACTCTTGTATCATAATTATGACTTACGTATCAACCCAAATCCATTCAAGATCATCTCGAAAAGCCTGGACGCAACAATAAAAGATCTTCTTATAACCCTTCTTAAAGCTTAATTGTTCTAACGGGATGTCTCGCATGTCCTGGAAGCTTATCTCTTCGTCACCCCATGTATGGGAGAGGATTGCGTACGGGGGTATCTCTCCGTCGATGATGAATTCTTTGAATTCTTTACCAGAGGCATGGAGAAGTCGCATCTTGGTCAATCGTCAAAGTTAAAGGGTCTTAGCGATCTGCGAGAAGAGATATTTTACAGCAATATATTCGATTTTTCGCTAGCTGAAGATGAAACACATTCTTGACAGTCAATTTTGACTTGAAGTATATGGTAAGGCACACTTGAGGGGTCATCCCCGAGGCTGTATATGCAGGCTACGTGCGGTACACTGAGTGGCTTGCATTAGTAATTCGGGCAGGCTCCTGAGCGATGTACCTACCTACCTAGTCACGTGGCCGTTTATCTTTCTCCGCAATATTGCTCTCCACTTTTGCTTAAAGAAATCAGCCTCTCGAAATACACTTCTAACATTCCGTTCTCCTCAAAGCCATGCGCCCGAATTAAACCCATCAGCCTCGCTACCTTTATCGATCGCTTGTTTACTTCAGAGACCTCTCCGATCTCGCTGTAGAATATGTCCCAAAACTGCTGCCGTAAGTCAACATGAGAGGGATGCAAATGCCAATCCTGGACTCCCAACAGGATCTCCATACCACTGATTAACAGCCCAAGGAGTGCTATGAAAGCATCGGACCAATCTACGATGCCGGTGATGTGACCAGTTGCTTCTTCAACGTTGATGTTATTTTCAAGAATATCGCCGTGGTGAAGCGCAATGGGAAAGTCGGGGCCAAAGATGAGGCAGAGATCTTGCCTTGCCGTATCGATTAACGAGCGTAGGCTATCGGGAAGTGTGGACGAGAGCTTGTCAAAAATAGCTACATATTCGTCTTGCAACCCATGCGGCAACGGCTCTGGAGCCAGCTTGTTAATCCAAGCTAAGGCAGAAAATCTGATAATATAGATAGAGGTCAAGGCTTGGAGCAGCTGTGCGATAGAAATGGGAAGCAGAGGGGGCCATATAACATATATTGGCTAACCTAGCAAAATCTTGGACGGTCTGCTTGCGACGCTGGTCCGTCTCTACGTTCATCTTGAACATATATTGACGTAGTCGGCAGAAACCTGACCCAGACACACGATTCCAAACATATACATGGAGGGATCCAAGCGTACCATGATACACACATTGAGGCACAAACTCAAGTATACTTGTTAGGAAAGCTCATGTTTTTTTATGTCCAGAGGTACAGCCCGGAACTGGACTACCTCGGGAGCCCTCTTTCTTTCTACGGTATGGCTATTCCCTCCTTGGATTGGCGTGGCGGTGATAGGACCTCTAAGCATCCAGCGGCCAGATCATCGCAACTTCGAAAATAAGAAGTGTGATATTTGTGCGCGCAATAGATTGTCGTAGCTTTCTAGCCCGGCTGCGTCCTCGGCAATATCCATATCGAGGATCGATTACAGAGGATTTGGTACCTACCTAGTACCTACCTAGTAGGTAAAAGGACTGTTTAGACCTAGGTAGACTTGCGGTGTGTATATGCAGTCATGTGGACATTCATTCTATTGTTCTACTCTATCTTCAAGTTGAATTTGAGGATATTCGGAACTACAGAGACCTATGGACAGAATTGTGACCCCTATTCAACATAACTTCCTAATTGGCGGACGATGAAGAAGTTGCTGAATGAGATATCGGTAGAATTGGCCAACGAGATCGTAGAATGAAGAGTAGATTATGTTACTACAGCTAAGTAAGTACCTATACATAGATCTTAGTGAAGATATAGGTACTCAACGTAGACTAATTAACTAGGTGTTACTAGAAGTATATTGATATGGGACACCCAGATTCCTACTATGGAGTAAGTATCCCCCACATCCCCTAGCCCGAAGCCGTAGTCACGGAACGGAGTGGAGTAGTACGGGAATTAAACGCCCAACCGCTACGCTGTGTTAGCGGCGTAATCACTAGGCCGGGACTACTACTAGGTACTGCTAGGTAGTATAGTACGGACCTACACTACCCAACTAATAACCACGTGTTGTGGTACATGCATGACTAGGCGCATTCTAACCCCTCCTTAGTCCTTCAGCCCTAGCTATTATTGGATTACAGTATTTTCTGCTAAGATGTATAATACTCCAAATAGAACACCTTCGAGAAGAAGATTACGACATTGATCTGATGCCAAGACGGCGGGATCGAAGATCGAGAAAATGGGAGAGGAAAAAGACCGGTTTTCTCATGGGAATATCGGGTTGAGCATCGTGGCCCCTTCTACACCCCCTGGGTAGTAAACACCAACTATATGACTGGCGATTCCCCCATGCGAGAAGTCCGTTGTAGACATGAATCACGTCATAGGACGAACTGGACATATGAATTTGGTCGGTTCTCCAACCTGTACGACCTAAACGCTGTGGCTATCCGACACCTTCCAGCCAGCCCGACCCCTCCCATCTCATTCCTTAACCCCTCCATAGAAGTACCTACTTGCCCGGATGAGGGATGGATACGTGGGTTGGGCGTACAGGAGGCACTAATAAGGCCACAACATTAACATACGTCTATGGTTACTAGACGAGACGAGACTAGTACACCAGATACATACATACGGCGTACTGTAACCTACCTACAACGCAGACAAAGTAGCGCCACACCCGCGCATTCTCTCATCCGAGGCTAAGCGGCGTACTCGATACCTACCTCTCGCCCAGATTTCTGTATCCCTTTCGAGAAACTAGTTTGATGACCTAACGGCTGCGTCTCGGGCAATTGTAATAAGTTGAGCCGTGTCTAATATGGTAGACGTTTCAGGGGCTGCAAATTGCCGCCCGTTCGTCATACCCACCTTTCCGGTCCGGCCGGTACGGGCATAGTCCGTGGTACATTCAAGTGCCTCAGGGATGCTAGGACATGTATGCTTGGACGTACTTGATACATACCTAGGTCAAGGAGAGAGGTGGGGGTACATCAAGGCTACTAGGTAGTAAGGTAGGTAGGTAGATACCTAAGGTGAGATGGATGAGGCTGGTATTGACTTGATAGTGCTGCGCAAATGACGTCTATTGATAGACCCTGAAGAGCAGGATAGTACAGTACTTGGGGCATACCCAAAAGGTTGGTGATTGATAGATTAATCGTGCACCTTATGTCTCGGTCCAAGTCGTCCTAATGTGACGGTGGGCAGCAAATCTATTGGCTGAGAGTCCTGTCCCTTCTACATTTTACGTATGACCCGCATAACCGCTGGTACCCCTTCAGTTTCGTTAGGCACATTCGAGAAGACGGTTGGGGTTGGGAGAGGTTATCTATCACCTGAGGACATCGCAGTTGGGGTCAATTGGTGCGTGTATACCACAGCCTCGATCGGATTTGATGGTTCTGGATCAATTGCAACCAAGGTGCTAATTACCAATACATATTCCACGGGCAACGAATTGGCTTGTCAAACCGTTGTTAGTTGTATTAGCATCGCCTGGTTGTGTGCCCGACGGACTCGTGTGTCACGCGAATTCAGCAATGATGTTCGCCCGTTCGAAATGATATGATATTTCGGGCGGAAACTTCAGCGGGAGCGACTACATACATACGGAAACCGGGGCCACGAACTGGTGCCCGTACCCAGATAGGATGTTACCAGATAGTTCATCGCTTTCGCCTATCTGTCATTATGAGAAATCGGTCCGCTACATAGATGGATGGGTAGATAGATTTACGGGCGTGCGCATATGCCCGCTGCGGACTAAGCCTTACGAGAGCCGTAAACGAGAGCGCCCCGGGATGGTGAGAAAGGCATCTAGAAGGGTGATGGCATATTCTATCGCCCCATCACCCTCTTCCCCCGCCCGTGCTTCTCGTCCGTTCCCGTCGCGCAAGTCCTAATTCGTCGGGAGTGGGAAGTGGGATATACAACTGTAGCACGGAGGTAAGTAGGTCATCATCTATGCCTGTTCCTGACCTGCGAAAGTGTGCGACGAGAGATAAGACAACTATGTCATCTCAGCTTCTTGTTTGTAGGTAGCACTTAGTTGATTTAGCTGATGCTATTTCGGTCGTGGGTGAATGCAACTTTATGTATGCACTGCGCGAAGAAAGGCTGGCGCCTTGCCATGCTTACACCACGCTACGCTACGCACATTAGTGGCATCTAAATCCATTACATCTCCGCCCCCAAATGGCCGGGGGAATGGGTGTGGTCGCTCAAGCCTCAGCACGTACAGCACAATACGTAGAACGAGATCCCGGCCTATGATTGGGGACATATGCGCCGCGGATCCGTGAGACAGAAGCATCCGAATTGGGAATTTCCTGGATAAGGTGGGAAAGATGGGATGGGAGGACGGGTAGGACGAAAATTTTCTTGGTCTCGATCACATCAGCACCGTAAATAGTCACCGGGGATGACCAACTGCCGCGACAGACGCGGGTGGCTTGAGACGCGGACAGGGGAAACAAAGTGAGATGGATGTTGGAGAAGTCTTTTTCTCGGGACCCTCTGTTATTGCCCTACCTACTGATGTCGTATGTGTGGCATAATGCAACATGTTATCAATTTGTTGAAGACTAACTTACCAACCCGCATACCACCGAACAAAGAGGTACATGCGAATGCCGGAGGCTCTGATAGGGCCGTAAGGGCTGTTGCAAGGTGCTAAACTCGGATTACGTTGTTGTTGTTTCGTTTTCATAGGTGTTTGTGCGAATAGAAACATTGTTGATACATGATTCAATCCATCCCATGCCAGGGATATTTTGATAATTGATCTCGGTCTAGAACAGACCCAACACAAATTGCACTTTGGTCTCAGATAGGGGGTATGTGCTACCTTACGTGCTCCCTTCTTGACACACACGCCCCGTAATCCCATCGTCGAGATGTGCGAGATGTCACCAGCCACGATTACTCGATTGCTCGATTACACGCAGGAAGGATGAGATACTGTCTTCCCAAATGTCCTAATTGGAACGAGCCATGATTCGGCAGCCTTGGCCGGCGTACGAAAGTGGTATTTAATCTACCACGGCAGATATGATCAAGGTTGCAAAAGGAAGAAAACGAGAACATCCTTTTCCTTGTCGCTCTTCGCGTGGCAGTGGATTCTCCAATGTACTGTAACCCTTTTTCGTAGCGCGGCCGGAATCCCAAGTAACTCCTAAGCCCGTTTCGTTACCTTGCTGACCTTGGCTCCCAAAGTGCAAGGTGCCCGCCGTTCCGTAGATTATTACTACACAATCCAGTAGGAGGACCGTGGGCTGCAAGGGTTACGAGCTTGGACTTGATTACGAAGAACATCGGTGCGTGCCTGGCGGATCCACGTTGGGCGCGTTTATTCATGTTCGTAGGTGCCTAACGAAATAATATGACGGAACAAGTTGGAGCAACCAATTCACTGTGACTCGAAAGAGAAAGGGTAGGACAACCAATTCGATTAAATAACTTGTTTAATCGAACTGAGAAGAGGGGTTACTCGGCCTGGCGAATGAGAAACTCGACGGCCCGCCTGTTCGAAGGTCTCGATGTACAGACCTGAGGATGATAGACGTACGGAGGGCGTAAAGAGTCTAATCTGCGAAAACAGATACATCCCTGTACTGTACCCAAGACAGGAAAAGTAGTTTAGCTGCAGACTGCAGCTTGAGCACGGAACACGGAATGGGCTCAGCTGTAAGACAATGGACATGGATCTTCAGTCGCTAAATGAGCCTGTAAGAGCCCCTGGACGAGAAAAGTCCCAATGAAGGATGAGGGATGGTCTAAGGCCTGTAACCCTATCAATGGAACCCTAACACGGGCCTGTATTCGTGAACAACAATAGACATCATCACCTCATCACAGTCAGATACGAGCGCATCAAGAGGCCTCAAGGAATTTGTTGATCTCGTAGTCCATTGTTCATAGTATGTAAACACTAGCATTATCGTAAATACAAAATATTCCCCTCAATTGCCTTCTCGTGTTCGCGTTCCAAGTCTACTTCGGCGCAAAACACACAAAAGAACGAACGCGCGTGTGTTGAGTGGCCTGGGGCATGAAAAGTAATTTCGGGCGAATTACTCCCGTCGGCACACACAAATTTCAAGAGAAAAATTTTTGACAAAAAAGCAAGACAGGAAAAAAAGGGGGGGAAGTGTTAAAAAGGAAAATATATGGAAGGATTTCACTACCTGTGATTATAATTAAAAGTTGCTATTGCATAGCGCCATGGAAGTTTGAGGCTGACATTGCATGACATCCTTCGAGAAGACACGTTTTTTGCCTCCCCTGTAACTCAATGCTCTCATCTAGTAAAGACTGGTAGATACTAGGTACTTCTACGATTTCGGGAAGTACAAAGTTATGACGAGATTAAGTATCTCAATGCGACACAGGCGAGAGAAGGATGATTATACATGACATGGGAATGAATAGGAGACAAAGAGTCAGCTTGATGATTTGATGTTCTGCGGCGCACAGCACTGGGGATGCCGTCAGATAGGAGCCCCAAGGAATAGACCCGTACGCATTCGCAGTAGTATTAATCATCCTACCCCTTGCGCACTAGCGTTGAGTCATACTATTGTACATTCATACTACCTAATATGTCCCCATAGTATCCAGTTGACGGCATTTCCATCGTATGTGTAATCAACTTAGATGGAATGACAATTCCAAAATATTCTACATTTGCGAAGGCCAATCGTTACATATGGGTCTCCCTCTAGGGTCACATGCCCTACGCACCGGTAAGTTCGGCAGCGAGCATATGCATACTATATGCAAACATAGAGCAGCAACTGCATCACGATGCGGGATGCGGGAGGTTTGATTGGCCGAGCAAGATACTCGCAGCATTAGAGACGTGGACGAAAACGCTTCCACACAAGTCACTTCAAAAAAGGGTCAAATCACATTTATAGCAAAAGACGCATAGATGTTGAAAGGTATACTAAGATTGGTGTTTGTTTTTGTCTTCCTGAGATTCCAGTTACAAGCAAGAAAAGTAAAAAATGAAAGAAAGGGGTATCTCCCAGCCAGCCAGTACAACCCAGTCCCGATCTCGAAATCGTAGAGATCCTCTATAAATGCGTCCAGAGCAAAACAATAAAATCAAAATGCCACCAGGTCTGACGTAACGCCCGCTAATATTGGCGTCAGGTGCTAACTGGCGAAGCAAACACGACTCGGCTGGTAAACGAATCCATCAATATCCATAAGACAATAACCATTAATATCTTTTCTAAGGCTGGACAATAGCCAGCCTGATGCAGTTTCCCATCAACGGCAACCAATAAGGCCGTTGCGCAAAGTAAACAATCCGTCTCCCCATAACCAACTTTTGAGTTCCCGAATGTCCCGAAAGGGTATATCTCGCTCGTGTCCTCGTCAACTGCTTGCGCGGCGAGCCTGTGTGCAGTGTAGGCACGCACTCTCCTCTCTTCGTCCGGGGTATCTTGAAAAACGAAAGACGAGACAGGAAAATCCAGGCCCTTCGCATGCTAGTTTGCCCTGCGGCGAGTGTAATATGACAATGAAAAGAAATCCTGAACGGGGTCTCCTGGTATCGATGTCACTCCGGAAATTTAACCCAAGCAGGAAATCAATTTCTAATGGTACACGATGGCGGCGCCATCCTTCAATCTCCAATCAGTTTTAGTAGTGTAGTAGTAATAGTAGGTAGGTAGGTAGGCAGGTAGGCAGGTAGGTTAGGTGGTAGTAGTAGTGTGATAGTAGTAATATGGTCCATCCGCGGAAAACCTTGAGTCCGGAGATGGATGATCCGGGTAATAAAAATCCTTGGAGTCCAATAATCTATTGCTTTGGCCTCTTTAGGATGTCCTCGCAGTTCGCGTCAAATCGCAAGTTCCAGAGACGGACTTGCTGCATAAACGCCTCGGTGCGCTCGAGCTCACGCTCGCGACCGAAAATGGTCTTCACGAATTCCACGCCGGCATTCTGTCCCAGGTGGGATGCTTCTTTAGTCTTGGCGGACCTCAACATGGGAGCCTCACATTTCTTCAGCAGAACGCGAAGCCTGTCGGTCAAGCGCTCACCAGACTCGATGAAGTCTTCAATCATCTCCTTGTTTGCTTGGGTCCTGACCTCGGGAACAACCTCCTCGGCGCGCTTTACCTTACCCGATAATTGGATAAGTAGGACCCATAATTCGCCGGCCACGTCCGCAATGGGGGTGGCGGCTCCGTGGTAGTGGACAGTCCAGTCATAAATCCATTTTCCCAAGGAGTTGGAGTCGAATACACTTCCTAGCAGCATGATGGGCTCCTCAGTAGGATCCCAGTTCTTTAGGGAATATCCTGCAGGGATGCGGTGCTTCTTCGCATCCGCTTCCGTAGCCTTCCGGGGACCGGGGGCGGCGGGCTTCTTCTTGTGTGAGCTGGAAGGTCGCGTGGTGGAAGGTCGCTGAATAGGAACAGCGGATGCCGAAGGGCGGCGGGCGTGGTGGCCAACCCTGGTGGCGGAACGAGCAGGGGGCTCGTCGAATTGAGGATACTCGGTTCTCTCTTTCTCGTAGAACGACGTCGGCATGCCCTGCGAACGGTAGTAGTGATCAGTGCCATGTCCCGGAGCAGCATAGAAAGATTCTCTGCGCTTGCGACTCTTGGACTCCGCAATCAATACGCATCTGACACCACCGATCTCGAAGAACTCGTCCTCGTCGGAGTCCCCATGAGAGGCCCGATGGTATGAGAAGGAACTCCGTCGCTCGCGCCTGGGCGTGTGATGCGACCCCATTGAGAAACTGTGCTTTCGCGAACTCACATTCGGGCTTGGGCCGGTGGCATATTCGCCGTTGCTCTTGTAACGAGGAGAGAAAGCGGTCGACGGTCGGAAGCTAGGGAAATCGGTGCTGGCGTTGCGAACATGAGCTCGAGTAGCCGGTCGCTGGGGGGTCTGAGCTGGGTAAAATGGGTAGTGACGTGGCGAAGGAGTTGGTGAGGGACTCTGTACGTCGTAATGATAAAATGGTTCACCACCTCGTAGAGGGGTACCGTATGGCGATGTGTAACTCATCTTTCCCGACTCTTTGCGCGAAGCTATCCCGCTGAAGTCGTAAGATGTCGTCGGTTCAACTCGCTCGTGAATGTGACCGTCCCCGAACGCGAATCGAAGGTGAATAGGAATGTTGTGATCGTAGTATTCGATGTGAATATTTTTATAATATTATATGGCGCCTGTATCGGGACGCGGGAGGAAGTGACACCTGTCACCTTGGTATGTGGTCGGTGGGAAGAGGAGAGGAAAACCGTCTTCTTTGAGAGAACATGTCAAGATTTGGTGTTTATATCCCCCGGGAGGATTGGGCATCAAAGTCGATCGGAAATCGACCTTGAACAGTGAAATCGCTGGAAATTGCTGGACCTTTCTAAAGAATCCAGAGTGAAAATTCGCTTAAGAAAGCGAAAATCAAATTCAAATAATGTGGTTTCGAATGATTGATGAGTCAATACAAATGGCGAAGGCCAAACTTGGTAGAAAGAATAGGTTCAAAAGGTGGTTGGGCAGGCGAACGGCTTTTTTAATAAGAACAGGATATTTGGAGAGACGCCAACAGCCCGAGTACACATAAAAGTTTTTTTTTTTTCTTCTGGGGGGCTGGCAAGGGTGTACCAGAAAAAAAATACAAGGGTGCCCCCTACCCTGGCCTAATCCATGTAGCCTAAATGGCAAGGTACCTTGGCAGGCTTGGGTACGTATCCCGGTACGTACTTCCTGAGTCGGATGTACTGGGGCGTGTGCGAAACTTGGACTAAGACAAGGGGGAGTAGAGGGAGTAGATCCAGCGTAACCCACTGTGTACCAAAGTACTAGTAGTCGTAGAACTGGCCGAAAAGCCAAGAGATGATTCTGGGAATAGTTGACTAATCTCCCAGTGAGGGAACACAGCCACAACGTCTGAGAAAAGATCCGCTCGCACTTTGTCTCTGTTTCGGTACCCAATAGGCGTAATGAGTCGCCCACAGTTGTCTATTGTCGCCCACTGTGCGCTGTAAATGGCAGTAGGGGGCAATTCAATTCAGCTGCTTAAGCTGGAAGTCGGTCCGCTTAGCATCAATTGATTCGCTATCTCCAGAGACGGACCAGTAATAAATAAATAGAGGCCGAGAGGCCACGCTTCCACAAACGTACTCGGTAGTCGTATGGCTCCGGTAGCCTGGGGATCCTCCTAGGCGGCGAAGACGATTACGATGACGTTCGGGATTGCGCGCAATTCTTCCAATACCCTGTCAATATACTATCACAGTTCAGGTATTTGTGAAGCTTGCCATCATAAGGGTCATCGTAATAGATATGAGTCCCGCCGTCCCTTGTGAAAAAAACGGAAACTGAAAAATTTGTTGTCCGACGGTCGAATGACGATGCTTTGAGGATCCTAGGCGGCAGGGTTGCTGAGATTTCGGCTGCCCTTAGCGAAATTGGAATGATGATTTTCTTACTCCGTCCTTGCGCACCGACAAATGTCCCAGCGATATGGACCGTATCAAAAAGAATATGAAAGAATAAAATTTTTTTCTCTTAATTCAAGGATCTCTCAAAGATCCATCGGCAGAGACTTAAATTCCGGGGTCCCTGTCTTAGGTCTTTAGAGCATAGGTTGAGATTGAGGCGCAATAGAGACTTGCGACGAATACCAGGTATCGGAGATAATATCGTAGTTGTCTCGCTTCGCAAAAAGGAAGAGATGCACTGTAGCTTAGATCTGTTCCTTGTCCTTAATTGCGCAAATAGAATTGAACTGGTAAATGCAGACTCTGACTAAGCTAAGTCAAAAGAGCCAGTCAATGTCGATCTTGATGATGAAGGAAGCTAAGTTGACCCGGTTTGGATCCAAGACTGAGAGTGGACGGATGAGATGGATCAATTGATTGAAGAATGTGCAGATGCGGCGGATGACACGGACCCTATTCGACGGTATGTAACTTATGATCCTTCCCTATCAATTATCAAATGAGCCCCGGTGAGCGATAGTGAGTCAATCAGATGTTCGGACGGTCGTTCATGTAGGTATCGTGCAATTCGGCCACGGGTCTCCAACGGGTGTCGGCAGCGTGCGGAGAGACGAGACAACTGCTCGATCGGCTATTCGCAGCACCAACCAGCACCAACCAGCATCAACGCCGGACTAGTAAAAGTGTACGCTGTACTGCTGTACGCTGCACGATGCTTGTTGCTTGACTTCGTAGGGGATTGGATGACCCCCTCTTCCGTCAAAGCATACTTGTCTATAATATAGTCGAGTTTACGTAGTTGGGTTAACCAGGAAGATATCCAATGGATGGATGAGGAAGAAGGATGGAAACAAAATCTAGAGAGGGGACCGGGCGATGCCGAGTTATTTTATGTATGCACTGTACCTTCTAGCTAATACCTAGTAAGTTGAGATCTAAATGGTAAAACGGATAGCGACTTCCTATGTATAGAGATAGATAACCATACATAGTGCCTTCCTGTATGTAGTATAATAGACCACGAGGAGGAAGGTCGTAGTGCCCGCGCGGGGAAAGTGGGCAAATGCAGAAATGCGGGTAGCGCTTAGGCCAAAGTGCATATAGATTGCATAGGCTGCATGCTAAAAGTATTATAGTGGCCTAGTATAGTAGTATAGTGCCTTGTACTATGCTTATAGTATCACCACATTTCATCATCACAAACATTAAGTCCTGTGTGCTACTAGGTATGTACGTACATAGATCCATACATCCAACATACAGTACTCTAAGAATAGTTGCAACCGCGACGATCCCCCGCTATAGCTGAAAGAATTTTCACAATTACCCCTTATTATACCCCTTATGAAGTGTGTAAGTGTGGATTGATGTATTTCTGTATTGACGACATTTACATCAGAGACTTTCCGAATAATATAATACTATTGGGTAGGTATGTATCTAGTATGTAAGTATTTCAATTTCATTATACCCGTTTCCACTTATATTGCCGATATACCTCTATTCATCCGAGTATCGAGCCTTTTCGAGGAGGTACGTACAGATGTATACGCAAACATGTGGTTGACTAATTTTTATCTCTCATCTTCCGCCTCGGTAAATTCGGCTGTAGCCGGGACCTACCTAATATATTGATGGTATGGAAGATGGTGGACTGAACTGGAGGGTTGGGAGAGTCTTACACACCCTTCACATCCGTAGAGTACCATCCGGCGCTTCTATCCTGGATATAAACCAACATTTGCCTTTTTATAGGAAAAGAAGGGTCTCAAGCTGAACATAACGAAGCCATCAGAATAATTGATGCGTCATCCACGAGTGTGATTCATAAAACTAATGTGCGCTTTTGAAAGGGTGAAGGGATCAAGATTCAAGATTGATTTGACCTAACGAACCCCTGAACCGGCGATAGTTCGCTTCAAAGAGGGTCATCTGCACCACCATGCATAACGCATAGCGGGGAAGAGGCCAGGAAATAAAAAACGTGGAGGTCGCAGCATACGGCCTATCCCCTTTCCCCTCTTCAGTGGCTTCCAGTGGCTGGCTTCCAGGTTCCTCAAGTTCTTTCGTCATCATCTAGCATTTATGATGTCTGTGACTAGCATCTATACACTCAGATCTATTGCTGGCCTCATTGGTCACCTACGCCATATGCAAGGCTTGAATGGACCTCAACGGGCCTCAACCTCGATTTTCGCAACACAGGATCGGAGGATCCAGTTGATTAACAAATCTCATCATGACTAACAGGACAACCATCCAGCCCATCTAACCGGCTAGAAAGGATCTTGCGTTACAACCAGCCTGCCCAGGCTGCTTATCCCATCTGACCTTCGGATCTACAACCTACCAACCAGCCAGCCACTTTATTAATAGTCTACTGTATGTGCAAATATAATGTACCTGCCTACCTATATTACTACGCATCGCTTGGTGTTGGGAGAATGAAATGCCGGCATAGGTCAGTTACCAACTCTGCTGAATATAGGCAAGTAATGATATCCAGGTATGGTCAGCTTACCCGTTTCTTTTACTTCGATCTACGACCTATCATGTTTTGCGATTCATTGGTTGCTCAAGGACTTCTATTCAGCCTTCGTTTTTTTCGAAACTACTGGTCGCTATGATCTATCAAATATAATTCTCTTCTTTTTTCTTCGTTACATCGTAGCACGTCGCACAACGGCCTCACACCCTCTCGGTGTAAGCAAAGGGATTCTCGGGGTGGTTGGTCAATCAACCTGGAAGTTACCCTGTTTCGGCCTTATTCCCTCAGCTCAACCGCTTCGAGTCCACCCGATCTTATCTATCTCCTTCCGCCGCCGCCTCGAGAATCAGCTCATTCGTGACAAGATCCTTCTAGGGATATTCGCCTCAAACACAATACCTACAGTATGTGCCCCTTATATGCAAGATCCAGTGATCGACCTGTCGACCATTAAAAATGAAATCTAGCCAACGCCTCAATTCGTTGTGGCTAGGACTTTAACCTCATGATGCGTTTCGAAACAGAGGGATTTTTGTGCGACAGTCTCGTACTTATTGCTACCCTAGGATCCCAGGATGCTACTTCGTGCCGTAGTATCTACGCTACAGACTAATCCAACGGCTAAGCACATCCAACCCGAAAGCAAACATTACTATGCAGGAAGGTAAAGAGTAAAGGGTCTTGAGGCTCTCTAATTACATGCCTTCTATGGCAATTCTTGTCAGCTTTTCTAGAGCTAGGAGCCCGGACCGGCTCGGCTGACGATCGCTAAACCACAGCTACAGACAAAGCTAGTGAAGGATACTGTTTTACGATTTAACTAGTATTCTCCATACAGTACGGGCAAGACTGTCCTACAGAATCAAGCCGCAGATGTTCTGGAGCTATCGACTCGCGGAGATTACACCCACTGCCGCGGGTCAATCCAACGGTGGACCAGCTTGGTTGGAGTGCAGTATTGAATCCATGCAGCCATGAGCAGAGTACATTAGGCATGGGCTTTTAGTACAGACATATTTACCGGCCTTTCTCCTGTCCTGTCTTGCCCTGCTGCCCCCAGTGCCCCATACATTTTGCACTAGACAGTGATAATTCCCTCCCCGTCCACGGATGCATTCACCGGCCTCACACCTTGACAGGGACCCAATCATCCCTGGCGCATTTTCTAGAACTGCACCCCTTATTTGGGTGTATGTATTTTCTTTTTTTCTCGTCCCGCACCCGGACCTGGATATGACCAATCCACTTTCTCATTTCTCGATACGACATCACAGAGGAAAAATTTTTTATTCGCAAATATTTCATTTCGTCTCCCTTCATTGCGAGACATGCAAAAAGAGAGATAAAATGAGTGCCTATGGTCAGGATGGGTACTCTCTGGTACCATCGCCCTACCAAAAACTGTGACTCATACGAGTAGTAGTAGGATAATTGTGATGTATGTTCATGTCATGATGCCCGGTTGCGCGCAAAATCGCTGGCTGCAATGATGTCCAATTCCTGCACTTCCTGTAAGCTGAAGGGCGCTCTGTAAATCGTTTGGTCAATGGGACCCAGCTTAAGGCCACTCTTCATGCATCTGTGCATATCCCGATTGGAGAAAGCAGGGGTATAGAGAGGTCAACTCCCCGATTAAGCCACCTAGTGTTTATTTTATCGTGATATTCTTTTTCTAATTCCGTACCCAACAGCCAATATCTTGGCCACATTGTTGAATAGCGGTCCTTCTCCACCAAAGCTTTCAACAAAACAAAAACAACGGTCGACTTAGACAGGAGACCTCACCAGACGACTCTGGCACGATAACGAAGTAGATCCTCCTCGTTTCCTACCACTCACCGACTCTTGACAGCCAGACAGACAGATGGCGCTGCAGCATTATTCGGAACCTTTTTTGTTCATGCCTTACATGCAGATTGCAGGTACCGTCCCTGGTCGTGTTGGTTCTGTGACCGCTGTGACGTAGCAACGGCGCACAAAAAAAAAAGAGAAATTGAAAAAATAATTTTGGAATTGGCATTGGAGAAAACAACCCCTCTGCCCCTCTTCACCCCCTCCGGGGAAGACGAAAAAGGGAATACGTGTATAGGCGTCCTTCGGGACCATGATTACGTAGTTGATGGCTTTGAGGTCTGTTCTCTCTTTCCTCTCGAGTCTATCATACAAACCTGATGCGCTACAAGCCAGAGACGGCGTCGAGGCGGTCCTTGGAGGCACAGCGGTCGAGCCTATCAGGGCTACTGCGACACCACCACCAAGGTACGAAAAGATGCTTGCTCCAACTCTATGTAGGACCCTAGGCGCACGTGTTTGGTATGTGACGAAAACGGGCGGCTGTCAATTTCCCTAACTAGAACAGTCATGATAAGGAAGCCTTGCTGTCTATCCCTCTGCGTTGTTCAATCCAGACAACTTTATCCCTGTTGTCGCTCACCTGGCCCCCCTTTTCGTCACTGTCTCGCGGGGCTCCGAGATCTTGATTCGACATTGTCTCGCACATCGAGATTATAAGAATGCCGTTATAATCGGCCAAATGACAAGATGCCCTTCCAAAATTGGGTATGCTGCGGCCTCCGCCTTGTCTCCCTTCGCTCACCGTAGCCAATGCAGTGTCTGGAAACCTCGAGTACATCCCGCGTGTGCGCAGCGCGAGGACAATTATCCTACGAAGGCCATACGGGCGGTGATACATCGGGTAGCTGAATAACCGGGACGGCGCCTCGGATCCGAGTCTCTAATTTGCTACGAGCTCGCGCGACTGGAGCACTGCCTGGAATCGTATACTACCTACATTACATACTACTACTATCTTTGAATATTGCACAGCACAGTCGTACGTCAACCAGACCACAGGGCCACAGGTGCATGCTGAAGGCCACTTCGTAACCTTACAGCATTCCAGTAGGGAATTTAGAAACCCGCGACCCAGAAGCCTGGGTATGCCGTATGCGATTGACGTGTCACCCTTAAGAGCCAGACGTATGCATTAGAGCGTTGCGCGCTTCTGCTGTGGCTGTGTTCGCTACATATTATGGTATATTGCCCTATTATCTCTCTTACCTCTATCGAGTCTAGACCCGAGCATGTGACGATGGAGCCAAGTTGGCCCTATATGCATGAGTAACCAGGGCATATCGCCACTCCACTTTGTTCCGGAACATTACCCTTTTCGACTCCTTCTGCCCCTCTACCTCATTTTCCATCATCCTGACAAATGCCCAACTCCTCCCTATCACCGACTTCTACGAACCCGATCAACCAACCGTCCCTCTCTGGGCCTAGACGGCATCGCCGGCACCACTGAGTTTACCACTATGATAGCATATGACACATACTTGGTTGTTGGGTTCGCTAGGAAGGGAGAAGAGCCAGGACGGACGAATCACAAGCCCGCGACGGGTACGGAGGGATTAACCAAGCCGCGGGCGAAAGAAACCCCTTCTAAACTGATACTTCTAAGGTTTTGCGGGAATAATATTGATAGCAAAGCTTCCAATCGTGGTAAGTAATTGATGACGATAACTACACGCCTCTCTTCCAACTTATCTGCGAAAAGGTAGTGCCCCTCGTTTCCCGTAAGTCCGACATCTGCCTTCCCAGAAGTTACTCCTCGATGGCTGTTCTCCGCCGGGCGATTGTCAATAATGCGACGCATTGGATATATTGACTGGATACCACGATGGCGCTAGCCGTGTTCCTTGCTTTGTCAATCGAAGTTTCACCGCTGTGGGCGGTGACTCACCGCAGGCGGTTTCAATTCGCTCGACATCCCACGGATCCGGGGCTCGGACGCCTCTTCGCTTCGAGAATTTGCCGAATCAAGTAAACAGCCCTAGGATCTCACACAAAATCGCCACTATTATATGCTGCTGACTCTTCCCAACTTCTTGGGGGTCATCCTAGACCTGGCTTTTGATATCCAGACGATGGCAAGAATCAGGAATCATTTCGATGACGACGACCGGTAGATGTAAGTGATGCGAAAAGCATTCGCCGAAGCTGAGTTGTGAATTTAGCCATACAAATTCCCGCGGCGACGTTCACGACGGCGCTGAACAACAGGCAGCAGCCTCGCAATATCCCACCCCATCGACCGTCCGATACGACGCTAGAGAGGCGTGGGTGGAGGCGATACCTAGTGCGGCACAAGATGAGATTCGATCTGGCGTTTCGGTAAGCTTCTTATTACAGCATTACCTATCACCTAGCACAGCATCGAACGCGTTATCTATTACGCGCTTAACTCGAACCTATCGAAACCCCGTAGCCTCGTCCGTCGCATCCGTATGCCGCGTCACGCGTCAGCCTATTGTGCGCCTCACCCCGGCCATCTAGATTTCCGCGAGGCTGTGGACTACTATCTACAGGCTTCGATGTCGCACCGTCGCAAACCCCCACAAACGACGGCGACTCATCTTTCCTACGGGCGCTTGCATTTGGGAGGGTTTTGGCGTGATACAGACTATGTCAGCCGGACTTGTACAACCCACGGACGGTGACTTGCTCGTCATATGAGTCACATGAGTCACTTCTACATCCACACCCGAAAGCCATCTCGGTATACAAAGGTTGATGATATCAGATTGGGCTGCTGCGAAGGTCAGACAAGACTGACAGTGCCGGCATACTGTGCCATACATCTTGGGACGGGTGTGAGATTCGTGGAGGTGGCTGTGCATTATTATTCCGGTATATAAATCTCGTATATCAAGTGACTTGCCGACGTGAACGTCAATGATAGGAGCTTTTGGCTACTCCAACTCTATAGAATATGAGTCGTCGATATCGTCGATACTATAGGCTCTACCATACGCATGATTCTACGCGCACCGCCTACCATCGGCGGCCTCAAAGACGTAATGCGACTCTAGTCTAAGTACTGATAGCGGGTAAGTACAAGGCAAGCAGTCATTCCCACGTAAGGGAGAGGAATTGGCCCTTCTAGCGAACGGCATGCTAGATGGCCCAGGCGTTCCCTAAGTATCGCACCAAACTAAACGTGGTCCCCTATACCAGTGGAAGTTTGGCTGCCGATCGGTTTGCTGTCGAGGGCTTCCGCTAGGAACGTCACGAGGACGGCGATCGGATTTCCCTATCAAACTTACAGAGGACCGGAATGGGCTCCCTCATTCCCCATGTATGCGAAATGCCATCGCATAGAGAAATATATGGGTTTTATTGTCGAAATCAGGAGATGTGGTTCTTGACCCCGACGAATTCTTGCTGCTCACTGGGCGGATTTATCTACCACCACCTATAGTTCGGACAGTTGTACGAATCATTTATTAGCGTGGTTTCTGTACCCGGTTTGCTGTTCGTATACCCCTTTTGAAAGGGTTCGATCCTAAGTTTGCGTTTCTTGGCACAGAAGCCTGTAGGGAATGAAGATGCTGTTTGTTATCGGGAGCCCACGCTTGCCTCTATTTCCAAATGCCTTCATGTTGGAATTTACCATCTTGGATGTTTGGGTTGATCTTGGGCCTGGGTCGTTTTTCAATATTGACTATTGCTAGACTAGTACTACCTACTCCAAGTCCTTATTAACATGCTATATGTATAACTTCGAAAGAGGTAAACGAAATATCTTAGTTGACGCATTAAAAGAAGTTGCACCATTAACATGATCTTTTGTCATGTTTTACGACAGTTTGGTGATGGAAATCATGCCCTTGCTATGCGACGATGGCGTGACCATTTGCATTCCAACTGCCTATTCTATACACTTGTCTGTAAATACCTCTGGGGTCTCTTAAATGCAATTTTTTACAGGATGATGGGGATCCTCAAGTTCTATTACCTCTAGTAGGTACCATGTATGAAGCACACTTGCGATCTTGTTGTGAGGGACTGCCCATATCGTTACTTACATGCCTACTCTGCCCATATGGTCCCTATGTACAATGCAATAAATAGATTAAATTCACAGAAAGCAAGTAGGATGAGCGATACACCTAGACTTTGAATGAACAGTACCTATATAAAAGCTATTCGTGCAGACTACCGAAGCTCTTCTGAATAATCATGTCCCTGGCCAACCAAGTATCAAACCCCCTGATTCCTATAGCAGGTTAACATCCCTTAAGCTGCCATCTTAAGGATCTCAATGATCTTATCCTTGTCAAGCTTCACGGAGTTCACGTGAACACACGGATCCCTCAAAGAGTTCTCCGCCAGATTTTCATACTTGTCGCTCCCAATGCCGAACTGGCTCATACTATTCGGCAGTTCAAGGGCCTTAACGAACGCGGCGACCAAATCTCCCGGGTCTTTCGAGTCCTTATCCACCTCCTTCAGGCCAAGCGCCTCAACAACAACCGGTTCATCCCAAAACGCAGACGCGGCCTGCCGAAGCGAATTTCGCACTTTTTCATCCCCGTGGGCCCAATTGTACTTCATCACAGCCGGAAGAATAATGCAGCTCGTCTCGCCATGTCCAACACCCATCGGACCCAGCTGATGTCCAATGCCATGACTAGCTCCCATACCGTTATGGATAGCCGAAATCGACGTCTTGACCGCAAGTTGCGTCTGCAAGCGCGCGTCGAGGTCATCCCACTTCTTCTTGGTCTTCAGCAGACCAACCAACAAGTTCCGAAGCGCCTTCACTAACCCCGCGCTGGTCTCCGGGCTCGCGTTAGGCAAGTTGGCGTATAGACCCTCAATGCAGTGGTCGACGCCGCGCATGCCAGTCGACAGCCAGAAGCGCGCCGGCGTGGAGACCGTCAGCGCGGGGTCGAAGACCACGATGTCGGCGAGCATGGAGACGTGCATTAGGTTGCGCTTCTCGAAATTCTCCATGTTAGTCGCTGCGCCGGCCCGGGTGAATTCCCCGCCCGACAACGTTGTCGGTATGAAGATGACTGGGGTTTTGGCTGCTTTCACATCTGGTGCAGCGTTGTCTAGGTTGGTCAGGTCTGCGGGACATTTCGCGTAGAGCTTGTCGGCTCCGTCTATGTCTGAGACGTCATTTGCCGCGAGTAGCCGCGCAACTAGGTGGCGAGTTAGTGATTACCCATTTTAAAGAATCTAGAAATTTCTAGAAAAAAGTAATAAATTTGGATAGCAATCCCCCGAAATTCTGATTCCCGAAAAGAGGCGGGAGAGGATTCACTTTCAGGGATCACGTACGTTTAACACCATCGGTAATAGATCCGCCTCCGAGTGTGATAATGAGATCCGGGTTTTTGGTCTTGAGATCGTTCGTAACGTCGAACACGTCTTCCCATGGAGTGTGCGGGAGAAAACCATAGCGGATGCCGACAATCTTGTCGCCAAGAGCTTTTTGGAGGGTAGTAAAAGCTTCGGTCTTGCTGATTGACCTCGAAACAACAACGTAGATGCGCGAAGCATGGAAGGTATTCTCGGCATGATGAGCACAGGCCTTTTCAAACGTCAATCCGTAGGAGACATGAGGTTTGGGCTTTGGGGGGAAAGCCTCAACGTAGGTTTCGCCTGGTGCTGCCATAGTGATTCTAGCCTTTGATATCGTTTCAGTCAGTCAATATAATACTGCCTGTGAAGTTTGTGGACGACAAACTTCAAGTTAAGCCACAAAGAGGGGAGTGTTTAAGTATTCTAGAGGATGATCTCACCTGCCGAGAAATAATTGTAAGTAACTAATGTAGTATATTGCGATCTTGCGCATCTGAAGTGCTGTTTGTAGCGTTGCTTCACCATTTTGAGGATATCTTGAAGCGGTTTTATGTTGCGAGGCTCGCTCGTTCTCATGATGGAACGGAGCCGATACGGTTTCTGCATACTCCAATCTTCTCCATATAACTGCGTGATGCCGCCGCTGCTGACAGACGCTTTCTTCATACTCCATGTTTGGCACATCCTGGCGTCATGCCATCGGCGCCTATTCCCGATAAGTCCGCGTATTTAGTACCTGATTGGGTATGATGTAACCCGTTGTCGTCAGTGGCGTTCTACCAGGATAGCAGAACGGGATATCTAGATTCCGGATAGGAATGCATGGATATTTTCCAGTGCTTAACTTTCCTTTGAATATTTCTACCAAATCTTATACTAGGTGCTCGGTCATCGCTAATAAGGCAGATATAGGTCCGTACCTCCTATCACTCTTATTTTACTTAATTATCTATGTCCTTGGAATAAATCAGGTTACGAGTTAAACAAATATATGAGAATATACCGATGCTAGGTAGGTACGTATAATTGTTATCTTATGGTATCTCGACTTGTGAGCAATCCCCGCGGTAGTGAGGATAGTGAGGATAGTGAGTACCTATGGAAGGGGCCATAGAGAATTACCATATTCGGACTACAGACCTCGTAAAGAGCCAATCAAAGCTCGCTCTTGGCCAGTCCGGGGGTTAAGCTTGCCTGTTTTAAGGTCCGACCGGTTCAATTTAGTAGGTACCTCGCTACCTAAACACCGCTAAGTCTCATCATCCATTTAATAGTTCTTCATATTCCCTTAGAAAATTAACATGAGCTGCCATAGATTTTTCAAATGACGATCTTATGATTATCGATCAATATACCGGAACCGATTCGGCTAAAATCCCCGTTTACCGTTGATCGGCAATCTAATCGTTAGCCTGCGAATGCTCGTTACTGAAAATGCCACGAACACGTACGGTTTGACCATAAGGAATGGTTTAAAAGGTTGACCGTGAGGCATCGGGTTAAGAAATTACCTGGAGATAAGAGGCTGCCTAGTCCGCAAAAACTGCTTCTAGTCTCCTGTTCGAGCAGAATGTCAATCCACCCATTACTAGCGGATATCCCCAGAGTTATCTCCAAACATGCCTGAGCGCTGGTAAACCTTAGAGCCCGGACATATTATATGTCGCCATGTCGCGTATTCCCGCGCATGCGCACCATGTGTGCCGTTGCATCACACCCTGGCGAATTTAACCCGAGACCGTGATGTCGTTCACCGAATCGCTTTTCAGGAACTCGTTCTGGAGCTACGAAACACACGATATCGTCCTTCGTAGGCTAAGCGAGATCCACACGCCAACCGAGGAAGTCCCAACAGCGAGCCAGCCGGAACGCCAGTCTAGATTCTCCATCAGCAGCGAGGATGACCGACCGGCGAGCTCACGATCATCGAACGCGGTTGCTTCGCGGTTGTCGCAGGGTCCGCAATGGATAGCGCAACTTGACAAAGCATTACCGCCTATCCCGCGGGCTTACCGTCTCACGAAAAAGCGGCGGAAACATGCGAGCATAAGGAACTCAGGGCTCAATGCCATCGACGAGATTTCTTGGCCGATGCCTCCCGGGATGAAGCCCCCACCGCCACCGTCCGGAGATCCAGTCTACATGACCGATAAAATGTCGAGATTTCAAATGTGTTTGTTCGTAATAACAATTGGTATGGCTCAATTATGCGCGCGTAGGTAAAATGACTCTAAATTCTTTTATTTAATCTTACTTGCCCGCTGACACGAGCTCCAGAAATAGGTATCGGCCAGACATTGGCCATCTCCCGTGAAATTGAGGCCAGTTTCGGTAGAGCCAGCACCAGGAATATGATATGGGACCTTACCGGATATAACCTGGCTGTTGGAACATTCGTTCTGATAGCAGGTAGGCTAGGCGATGTATATGGACACAAGAGAATGTTCCTCGTTGGATTTGTCTGGTCCGCCGTTTGGTCTACTGTTTCTGGGACAGCGGTATACTCGAATTATGCCCTTTTTGTCGCATCTCGAGTGTTCCATGGCTTGGGGGCTGCCCTCTCCCCCCCAAATGGACTTGCTCTTCTAGGGGTCGCATACCCCCCAGGAAAGCAAAAAGCGATGGCCTTCACTTTCGTTGCGACAATGGCACCCGTAGGCATTATAGCTGGGGCGGCGAGCGCTAGTTTATTTGCGTTAGCTTGGTGGCCTCTAGCATATTGGACCTTTGCGGGAATACTACTTGCTATCGTCGGAGTAGGATACTTTACCATTCCCAAAACCAGCCAAAAGAACGAGACGCCTGGCAATATCAGCGCTGTCATAACAGAGCTCGATATACCGGGCGCAATCACAGGTGTATCGGCCCTTGTGTTAATAAGCTTCGCTTGGAACCAAGCCCCCCTCACGGGGTGGCAAGAGCCATATCTTTGGGTTGCACTCATTCTCGGCGCTCTACTTGCTACCCTATTTGTGTTGATTGAGAAATACTACGCTCCGAAGCCACTCATCCCTTTCTACGCTCTCTCATCCGATGTGTCCCTTATCCTCATTGCGGGTGCCTGTGGTTGGTCATGCTTCGGAGTTTGGGCCTTTTATACTTGGCAGTTCGTCGTGAATATTCGCGGCATCTCTTCGCTTTTGGTATGTCTGGGAACATGCAACAATGGCTTGGAATACTGACTTATTTGGGGATTATAGGCCGCTGCGTATATCGGTCCATGTATCGTCGTCGGTTGTTTGGCCACACTGTCAACAGGTCTTGTTCTTCAGCGGTTGGGAACAGTTCTCGTAGTCTTCATCTCTCTACTAGGGTTCACACTAGGATCGACGCTTGTTGCGACCATGCCAGCAATTCAAAGTTACTGGTCTCAATTATTCATTTCTGTGCTAATCGTATCTTGGGCAATGGACACAGGTTTCCCTGCCACGGCATTAGCCCTCTCGAATGCCGCCGAAAGAAAAAGCCAGGGAATAGCGGCGAGTCTAGTTAGCACTGTTATGAACTATAGCATGTCAATCGGACTCGGTGTCGCTAGGACTGTGGAGTCTTACGTGAATAGAGGTGGCAAATCTACCGAGAATAAGTTGATCGGATATAGAGCTGCTGTTTACACAGCAGTCGGCTTAGCGGGGCTGGGTGCAATCCTCTGCTCTGCGTTTCTTTTGGGAATGCTGTGGCGAAAGCGAAGAAAATCTTACAGCCGCGATGAGGTTGTCGGAGGGAATCAGATCTAGATATCACTCAGAGGCCTAGGTAAGAATATGTATGCAACTACCTAAGTGATTTGAGTATATTGACATTCAGAGACTTTAGGAATTATTTGATTATTGAATAGGTATGTTATGTACCTACCTACCTAATTATAGAACGACGAAAGGATACCTACTCCGGCGATGGCCGTTAGTACGACCACCGTTACATTGATAGGTGGCTGGTTGTTGAAAGCAGCAAATGAGATATAGTCTCATGCAACAAGTAAACTCAAGCCACCTACCTAGGTAATTAACAGGCTATTTGATTCGATGGCCTACTGATGTAGGGTTCTTCCGATAATTTCTAATCATTCCGGCGAGGATAAAACTTTGATACTTCAAAGCCTTGCTCAGCTTCATCTAGGCTCAAGGAGTTGTCTTATTACCACGCTCACCTATGACGACCCAGGAAGGCTATCATGGCAGAATCAATCGCAGCACTCGGTCTTGTATGCAGCGTGATGCAAGTCATCTCTTTCAGTGGGAAAGTTATTGGTCTTTATCGACGTATTGTGAAAGATGGTTCCCCCGAAGCAGGCCTCGCGTCAAACACAGCGCACCTTTCGTCCCTTATGTCGGTTCTGCAGGAAAGAACCAACCAATTTAACGAACATCTGATTGGCTGCAGATTGGAGACCGCAGATTTCGAGACAGAGCTGGCAAGAACTAGACTCAACACCCTTGCGTCAGATATAGCTAAAGACACTGAAAAGCTTCGGAGCTTACTTCAAGAAGTCATGATAGCTAGTTCGGCGGGGAGAATCCATCGTATTAAAGTCGGATTTAAGTATAAAATTCGCTACCAAACACAGATATCCAGTCTAGAGAAGCGAATTAATAGAGCTCGGAATGTCCTTAGCCTTGAACTCCTGAACGAAGTCTGGTACGAATAAGAAAAAAGGTCCTAAAGTTATCTGCTAATTATATTCTTAGCTCATCATCTCAAGCCAACTACTGTCGTTCCGAACAAAAATTCTCGAACCTCGATACCGAAATGAAACAGTTCGTTAACCGTTGGTCGGAAGGGAAAAGAACAATATCGGAATTGATTGTTACTGAAGCGCAGGTAACTAGGGCTCATGTTTCTTTGGAGGCGGAACATACTCGAAATCAAATTGGTTTGATAGATGTGAGGCTACAGTCCGACGCTTCTCGGCGTGAGCTCGAGGGAATACGGGAACGAATACTTTCCAGCTTACGGTTCCCGGAGATGAATCAACGGGAGAGTAACATTGCGGAGGCCCCATCAGATATCCCATACCGGATCTTTCCAAGATCCACCTTAGCCAACTGGCTTCAATCTGGTGAAGGGGTGTTCTGGATTAGCGGCAAGCCAGGGGGTGGGAAGAGTACTCTTGTGAAACATCTCGTTCACAATGTCCAGACGATCGAGCATCTTCGAACTTGGAAACCGCTGGTGGCGATATTTCGATTCTATTTTTACGAAATGGGCAGTAATCCTCTGCAGCGCCAGTTGCTTGGCTGTCAACGTACTCTCCTCTATCAAATCCTTGAGAGCGACCTTGGTGTTTTGCGGTACTTAATTCAAATGCGGCCAAGAATAGAAACGAAAATGTTGGAGCACGACTGGTCTCTGCAAGAGCTCTATGACGCACTATCTGTATGTCTCCATTATAGAGACCAGGCGACTTGCTTTTTTGTGGACGGACTGGACGAGATACAACCAGAGGAAAGAGGGAAAATTGTTGACTTTGTGGAAAGCCTAAAGAATATGCCTAACACAAAGGCCTGTGTAACAAGTCGCCCGGAAATCCTCTTCCGCAAACGCTTACGTTCGTACTCAACTTTTCGAGTACAGGACATTACAGCGGAAGCTATCTGCGCTTACGTTCAAGAGACTTTGCGAAAATATAAGGATTCTTTCGGAGTATCTGAAAAAGAATATCAGTTATTCCTCCAACGTCTCGTATTAAAGTCAGAAGGGGTATTTTTATGGGTAGTGATAGCACTTAAAAATATTATTATAGGGATCGAGAAACATGGGGACTCATGGGAATTGCTGAACCAGCGAATAGGAGAATTTGCGCCTGATCTTAATGATCTGTACAGGCAAATGTGGAGTCGACAGAATGCGGACTTGCCCGTCTACCTAGGTATAGACAGGAAGCTGCCGAGATTTTTGGGTGTGTGATGCGTTGGGTTTCGACACCTCTTTACCTATTGTCTTGTCTGCTAGCGACGCGCCCGGACCTTCGAGGGGAATTACAATATTTAGTATCTACTAAAGGTTTTTGGACCTTTAAAGATGAGATCCGGATTTGTCATAAGTTTCAAGAATGGCTCTTAATACGAACCGCCGGGATGATAGAAGTGAATTATGGCTTAGCCATACCTAACGACTTTGAAGACCGTGTGCATTTCATTCATCGGTCAGCTCGGGAGTTCTTGGAGGGGACGGAAGACGGCCAACACATCATGAAGCATGATAACCGATCTTCTCAGGCAAAGGATATTTCTTTTGTTGAAGCTGCTATAGATACGGCCTATATTTGGGCAGCTGAACCCCTGATAAAACCGGAAAAATGGCCTCCGAGAAAACGACGTTTTGCAACCAAGCATATAGGAGCGATAAACATGTTAGTTTCGTTGGGGGTAGAAATATCATGGGAAGAACGTCTTCGAGATTGGGCGCCACCTCCGAACCAGAAGACTAGATGGGCTAGGATACTCTTGTGTTCCAGAGCTTGTGCTGGAGACATGACTGTCCTCAGCAGCATTTACAAGATTAAAGAGCTATTTGGAAACATCCATTCAAGAGAAAAGAGCGAAGTCCTTTTCTTCTGTTGTAGTCGCATGTTTATTCCTTGGTGGGAATTGGATAAATGGACTAGGGATAGGAGTGGGAGCTCAGAGAACACCTTTCCAGTAGGGTTGAGGATAGCTACACATAAGATGGACTGCATTAAGTGGTTAATTGATCATGGCGCCAACCCACACCAAAGCCACAAAGAAGAAGAACTCACTCCCTTGGTCGATAGAGTGTATGGGCAAAGGTATTTCAAAGTTGTGGACAATCCTACTTCGTTTCGGATGTTTCTCGCCGCTTCCTTCATTGGATTTCTCCAATTGCCCCAGAAAGTCAACAATCAGGAAACTCTGGTGCGAACGTACACTGAGGAAATATTGTCTTGTGTCGACGTATTTGATCGGCTTGCACGCAACGACCAAGACAACATTTTAATCGAATGCGACGCAGAAGAAGAAAGGGACGAGCCCCAAACCTATCGTATACTGTTGAATGTTCCTTGGTTCTTAAAATACCTTAATGAGATTGCCAACCCTGAAATAACCACCGATCGCGACGTTTTTCTTCAATTTTATTTGAAATGGGACTATATTCAATTTCATTCAGCGTTTGCCGGTAGACGATGGCTGCGACTTGCAGTGAGCAATAAATGGAAAAATATGAACGAATTAAAAATCGCTTTCGCTAAGTATTTAGTGCAAATTAACGAAAATGCAGGCTCTACAGGATATTGGGAAATGGCAGACGCAGCAGGATGGGACATTACTGGCGTTGAGAATTCGATTGTCTGGGAGGAACTGAAGGATAAGGCGTCGTGAAGTAATACAAGAGTATTGGACTGTGCACCAAAACCCCTATCCAAACAGCCCGACTTCAATCTATACACCGGGGTACACAGTAATTAGTCACAGTCATGAATATAATTTCATATTATGCGCTGGAATTATTCTTTTCTTAATTTCTTAAGGGTATATAGTAGGAAAAGCAGCCATTTACATTTTGAAGATGAGAAATTACCCCTGAATCCATAGGTACCTACCTAAGGTACCTACTACCTAGATTATGTAATAGTACTACGCTACACATGTGAAAGTATCTTTGCCCCACCTTCGGCATCAAACTGTCCCAAACAAGAGGAGCTATGACCAAATGACGTGTTGAAGAATGAGAAGCCGCGTGTTAACGAGGCCTCCAAAACCTGGCAGCTTCTAGTTTCGATTCCTTTAATAAATTCTCATTTTAACATTTCCAACTTCTACATATCTTTGATCTAAATCTTCCCTACGTTGAACATCTCACTCAATAACTCATCTACACGATTAGGTACAATACATTATCCGTATCCGCATCCAGCATTATATTACCCCTCAATTACTTAGTACCTCTTATACTAGAAGCATCATGGCTGCAAACCTTACTGTTCTGGTGAAGAACATCAACGCTGAGGCGGACGACAAGGAGGTCAAAGACTTCTTCAGCTTCTGGTAGGTTATTCATCCTCATTTTTAGATATCGCATGCATCTAGAACGACTTTTACTCAACTCTTTTTGATAGCGGCAAGATCACTGAAATCAAGATCACGCCGGGCGAGGGCAACACCAAGGATGCTAGCGTCACATTCGAGAAGGAGACTGCTGCTAAGACCGCACAGCTTCTGAATAACACGCAGCTCAAGGGATCGCAGATCTCGGTAACCCCCGCCGATGGCAAATCTGACGACGGCACTCCTCATACCACTAATGCCGACCGCGATACCGATGAGATCACACAAGAAGAGAAGCCCAGAAGCCGCATCCTAGCTGAATACCTTGCTCACGGATACGTCGTTGGCGATGCCGCACTGCAGCGCGCGATCGAACTTGACCACAAGCACGGCGTCACCAACCGCTTCATGAATACTCTGATGAACCTCGACCAGAAGTACCACGCCACCGAACGAGCTAAGGCCACCGATCAATCGTACGGCATCACCAACCGAGCCAACAGCCTGTTCAGTGGTCTCAGCTCGTACTTCGAGAAGGCGACGAGCTCTCCTACGGGCAAGAAGTTGGTTAAGTTCTACACCGATGGCCAGCGCCAAGTCCAAGATATCCACGCCGAGGCGCGCCGTCTAGCCGATCTCAAGAAGGAGGAACATGGTGGCAGCGCATACAAAGCCTCTGGGCTCGAGAGAGTCTTCGGTAAGGAGAAGGAACATGCCGCAGCCCAACCAGCTACCACCGGCGATACCTGTGAGTACTTACCCCGCCAGCACATATCAAGCCCAGTGGCGTAGGCGAATGAAAAATGTCGTCATTAAGTCTGGGATGCAGAGAAATTGGCTCATTTCAGAAAAGCAAAACAAATATTACCAGAACATTCACTGACATGTATTTTTAGCGTCGGTTCCCGCACCTGGCCCTCAGGCTGGCACGGCGCAATCTACCCCGCTAGCCCCTACTGAGGCCATCCCCGCCAAAGCACCCGGAACTGAGAAATCATAAGGAATGGAAGGAATAATAGTGCCGTTACGACCTCATGACTTGGGAATGGATTCTCTATAGCTTTATTTTATTGAGCTAGTGCAATGCGATTGTGTGTTCAACAGTAATTGTTGTTTTCTCAGAATAAAATACTTGTGATTAATGTCTTTGCTTTAGGCGTCGGAGTGTGCTGACTGAATCAATTTCTAGGTGGGTAATCCACATGTTTAACGTCATTTTTAAGACGGTTGCAATGTTGCCGTTACCACATGGCATTGAGCAGCTGTATTGATCGCCCTATCTACCTAGGTAGTCGGTATACCTCCTACAGTCATTTACTAAGTGCAATACGATGGTAACATTTGGGGTTCATAATTGTTCAAATTAATTCATTCGTCTCATCGCCAGCTATCTAGGCGAATTCACCTAATTGTATCATACCGAACCATACTCCCCCAGGAATAAACATGTTGCTTTTCTAGTAATCCTCTAACTACCCGAACAGAAATTCTAGTTGATTACGACGACGGCTTCGCAGATTTGGTGAACTTCTCTTCCACCGCATCCTCAAGGGGTCCTCTGGGGTTCGAGGTCAAGTTCTATAATTGAACGAATGTTAATAACATTACTGTAAATTAAGATGCTGAGGTATTGGTGATTAGTGACTAACCTTAAGTTGATCCTGAAGAGATTCTTGCTTGTTGGGTGCTTCGTCTGTGCCTTGGCCGGAAGCAGGTGTGTCCTTGAGTTGAGGGCCGGTCTGGCTCTCAGGGGGGGGTGACTGGCGGCCTTCGTTTGATGCAGACGACATTTTGATTGATTGGTATTATTAGGATAGAATTTTAGAAGTTTAATAGGTGCTTTGGTTGCAATGGTCTTTTATTTGATGGTTGGATGATGAGGTTTGAAGTTGAAAGTAGTTAGACCTATCTAATGTCTTAGTTGATTTATATACAATTCTCGGAGCTTTTTGATATGCAAGAGATCGGTAATTACATAGCCAAACAATACCAAATTCTATGAGGGTTTATTACGGGCGGACACTGAAACGTAGTTTGACATCAGAGCAATCATCTATGCCGTCATCTTCACATATTCCAATGTTGAACAGAGAAGCTACCCTACGTCATTGGGTGCTCTTATCGATAGTTGACCGAAGTATCCCGGAGCTTTTAGACCGGAAAGAGTTTAGATCACTTGCTGGAAGTACCTATGTATCTGCTGTCGGTGCCTGATGGGATTCAAGCCACAACCCAGAAATGTCTATCGATAAGGCTGACCGAACCCCGCATGTACATTGCATGAGGCATGAAGCTCTAAATTTAAGCACTGGCCAAAATGGTCAAAATGGTGGCAGAGTGGACCCAGACAACTTTCCGACTTGGCGGGACGCAAAGGCGACCACTCAACGCGACCACCTTCACCAACCATATTCCATCCAATATTGGCCTAAACAAACAACAACGTCCCTTAATGTTTACTCGTGGTCATCTCTTACAAGGAAAGGCAATGTGATCTCACTGACTGGACATTACTCTCTGTTCGGCTCTAATGTTCCCTCTACGAGTTCACTTTTAACCAACCTTTCTTGGTTGACGAGCAACAAACATACACCGAACAAACCTTCAAGACGACAAACCCACTTGAACATTGTAGTTTGCTCCGGCGATCATAAAGAAACATGCCCGACCTCAATTCCGTCCCACCCTCTCCCCATATTCTCGCCGCCTCCCGTCAAACTTCCAACCAGAATGGCCAATCCCAGGCCTCGCCCACTCCTCAAGCGCCCATCTCACCCTCTTTAAACATCCTACCTTCGAATCAGCATGCTGTCAATCGAGCATCTTTGACTTCTCTCCCATCACCACCACTATCTGGAGTTCATACCATGCCTCCGCCTTCTGCCCCAGGACAAGACAACACCGGCGTCGGCGCTGGACCAGGTCCCTTGAGACACCCACGCCCTTTAACAGCTGCCGAATTACATTCACAGCTAGAGCAGGAGCAGGAGCTATTGGTATGATACTATGGAAACATCTGAGGCTACAAGTAGCTGTACTAACTGCTAGTCTAGGTAAACCGCTTGACGCGTGACTTGACCATGCTTCGAGCGGCACAGAACTCATCCGTGGCCTCCAATACGTCGTCGACGAGCGCATCGACCTCCGCTGATCAGACCCACCCATCATCCTTCACCGACACCCATCTTCTATCCGGCCCTGGGTTCCCCCTTCCGACGACTAGCGCTGACCGTCGACACCACCGAACGGGCTCGAGCGCCAGCACACGTAGCCTGAACCAGTCCATCGCCGCCTCGCAAGGCTCTACACCTGCTCCCATACCGATCCCTCACTCCGGAAACGCTGCGTCGGTCTTAGAAGCAGCGAGAAACCCTCGAGGCGCTCCAGGCATGAGTCGACAGAATAGCACCGCTTCGCAGCGAAGCGGAAGTCGGACTCACTCACCACACCCATATCATATCAGCACCAGCCTCGGTTCTTCGTACACGCAACCGCACGGGTTTCCTTACGATTATGGATCGAGTTACTTCCCGCGTGGTTCGGCATCGTCTAGCACTAGTGTTGCAGCTACCCCCGGATCGGAGCTCTCTCCGGGTCTCTTGCCGGCGACATTGCGGTATGAGGAGACGGCTCACTACAGACAAGAGTTAGACACCGCGAAGCGCGAGAACGAGTCACTTAAAAGACGTATCAAGGAGTTGGAGCGGGCTCTACGTGACCGCCGACAGAGCGATGCCAGCCGCACTAGCGCTGGAAGAGATCGGAGCGAGAGTGTTAGTACCGCGGCAAGCGCTAACGTCAGCGCTAGCGGCCCTGCTAGAGTCGGGGGTGTTATTGGAGGTGGTACAACTATAGCTGGGGACCGCAGAAGTGAACGGAGGGCGATTGAGCGAGGCATGAGTAATTTGAGTATCTCTGGAAGTGTTGGAGCTGGCGTCCCTGATGAGGAGTTGAAGGTGGGCGAGAGTGCTGCGAGCGCTGGTTTACCACCGGCTGCCGGCGAGCAGATACAGGAGGCGAAGTAGGGTGTTTAATCGCAAGATACATTGGTACTGATGTTTATGTTGATGGGGATTATTGATGGACGAATGAGCAAATGATTGCATGAGGCGCACTACCCCCATGATTGCGATAGACTGATTAAGAGTCTTTTCCCTAGCTATAGTCAAGGGCGGTTCCTGAGACTTATTTATTTTCTACTGGCGTATGGTAGACTATTTCACTGATTAATAGATGCCGTATGCTAGGAGTCCGGCGTGGTTCAATATCTCATTTGGTACCTGCTCATTCTATCATTTATGCTTAATATTACCTAATCATCGCATGAAGACGTATGAATGAAAATGTCTTTTTGAATTTAGGTATGTTTTTAGATATATTTTTCCTTCGTTGAAACATCATCTAGTAGGTATTTACACTACCCTTTGAGATCCAAGGTAGATTTTTGATTTGTTAACTTACACAATTCGACCTGGACCTTAGATCTTAGGTAACATATCGGGAATGCACCCCGGATTCAGCAGTTGCAGCTGCAGTCGCTGCCGTAGGCTGGGGCTCCTTCTCCTTTAATGACTTCGCTCAATGGCGCCATTTCAGCTAAGAGTTTCGTTTACTCATTGCACCGAAACTATGCCGCATACAGGGCAGTCCCTGCACTAACAAGCCTGGCTAGACGCGGCTCTTAACCTGGGAAACTCTATCGTTACCGTGATTTCCAGGGTTGTGTTGTGTCATAGCTGCTTATTAGCAGCTCTCAACTAAACTTTTCTTTCCTGCCATTGATGAGTTCGTTATGTTCAACTTCAACTTAATATTTGAGAGAGTTAAGTTCCTCAGGATTCTCTTTCTATTGAAACATTTTGATTAAATGACTCGGAAACTAAGCAGGTAATATAAAAATGACCATCAGAAAATTCGCGGCTCGCCCCGGCGAGGTAGGCTAGTCAATATACCGGCGTCAGCCAGCTTGTCACGCTACTAGTGAGAAAAAGCCTGCATCCAGGCGATCACGCAATTTGGGTCCACACGAAAATTTCGACCTCTATCGGTTCGACGTCGCGACAACCATGCGTGTATATAATGCGTGCTTACAGGTTCTTAAGGCGTGGCGTCCTGCTACATTTGGAGGGGATTTCGAGTTTCTTTTGAGTGTGTCGTGTTTATAGCGACTCTTCTCTCGCCTGGATGATCCGTGCTGTTTAGTGACTACAGAGAAACGACAAGAATATTGTTAAGAAAAAAAGAAGATGGCGAATTCAACTTCGGATCACACCGAATCCCCCGAGGATGTCACTGTTCCCGCAACCTCCGCGCCGCTCAAGCACTCGATCTTCCGATCCGTTCCTTTCCAGATCGCCGTCGCCTGCGGAGTTTCTTTCACTGCGCCGGGTATGTGGGATGCGCTAGGTGGTCTTGGAGCTGGAGGTGCAGCTGAGCCCTACGCTGTATCAGCGGCCAACGCCCTGGTCTATGGCCTATTTTCCATTGTATGCGTGGCAGCTGGCGCAATTAACAATCGCATCGGTCTTCGCTACGGTCTCGCTCTAGGTGCTATCGGGTACCCGCTGTATGGCGCGGGGCTATACACCAACAATGTTAACGCTACCACCTGGTTTATGCTGTTCGGTAGCGCTCTATGCGGTATCTCTGCTGGCTTCTTCTGGGCTGCCGAAGCCGCGATTATTATCGGATACCCGAGCCCTAAGGATCGCGCGTTCTACCTCGCCGTCTGGCAGACTGCGAAGGCAGCCGGTCCTATTGTTGGAGGCGCTATTAACCTTGGTCTCAACGCGAATCGGTCGAGTGCTGGCTCTGTAGGCTCTGCTACGTACATCGTGTTCATTGTAATCATGTGCTTGGGCCTGCCAATCGCTCTCTGTCTTAGCCCCGCGAGCAAGGTATGGCGGCGGGACGGCACGCTGGTTATAGTGCGTAAGGAAGCCACATGGCGTGCTGAGTTCAGGGCTGTAGGCTCCCTATTGGCTTCTCGGCGGGTGCTGTTACTGCTACCGGCGTTTTTCATCAGTTACTTCTACAACGGTTTCGTCAGCACTTGGCTAACCAAGTACTTCACCGTTCGCTCGCGCGCATTTTCGTCGTTTTTCACCAACTTCGCGGGCATCTTCAGCTCTTTCATGGTCGCTGCGCTACTCGACCGACAACGTATACATATCCGAACGCGAGGTCGCATTGCTTTTACTGCGATTGTTACTATACTCATCGGTACCTGGATCTGGGCTACTATCCTACAGAAACGATTTTACGATGCGCCTGAAGCTCCCGTATTTGATTGGTTTAAGGGCGGGTTTGGGTCAGCGTATGCGCTGGTGTTTTTCTGGACTTTCGCCGGCCAGGCGTTCCAGCAGTTCCTCTACTGGCTTGTGGGCCAGTACGCAACGGACCTCTCATCCCTATCTCATCATACCGGTATCTTGCGGGGTGTGGAGGCGCTGGGACAGACAGTAGCTTGGGCGTAAGTCACCCCCTAATCTTTCCCCTGTTTTAGGTGTGCTAACCGAATTTTAGCATGCAATCCGAAGGTGGCGCCAACCACTTCGTTAGCATCGGGCTTAATTTTGGTATCACCGTTCTCTGCATCCCGTTCACTTGGATCGTACTCTCGGAACTCGACCACAGCCATGAAGTTAAGGTGACGGAGGCCCAGATCACGACGGAAAACGCACTTAATAAGCAGGACGATGCTGCTGCTGCCATTTGATGCGTCGCTATGTATATGAATGAGATTTATCGGTTTTTATTAATGGGTCATATATCGTGATAATAGATAGGATTTGGATGGGAGCTTTGGATGATACCCTACTGAATAGATAATGGCGATACATTTTTCAAGGCTGTCTCTGTCTTGAGTGTGTTTTCGGGTTGCGCGCCAATGCTGGGATTGAGATTCCTTATAGTAGGTACCCATAACTGAACCTACCGCTGTAATCCGAAGCATTTTGTGTTAGAAACTTAGAGTCAGGCTGTTTGCCTCTAATTTATTACAGGTGTTGTCGTTGTAACTGTGCTGAAAGGTGAGTCCTATTTGTGATGTCTTCCAAGCACTCATCTACAGCGAACTACTGACACCGCCGTACTACCTACCCAATGACCTACATATAAGATAGGCTCTAAAAGTACCTACTTGGAGCGCTAATTTTTATTAGTAGCGTGCCACCTACCTGAGCAGGATGAGATTTGGGGGCGATGCTTAGGGCTCCAGTAGTATCGGTACCGCTATTTCGCACCTTCGCATTTGCGCTTAAGGTGACCTGTTCATTACAACAAATGGAGATAATCTGATGATTATCTAGGGAAACGCCTGGTTCTTCGTCTTTTTCTATTACATTTTTTTCTTTTATATCATAAGTACAGACAGATTGATATATTTCGGCTTGATCTGAAGGATGCCGAAGACGCGAAATATCCTATCCATAGACGCAACGGGTAGCGACACAGGCCTTACATAGCTGGCTTAAATTACCCGCTGTACTGGCAATTGGCTGGGGCATGGCGAGAAAACTGTCAATTATAAGGCACCTGGGCACCCTTGGTGGCCAACCTCGATAATGACTTTGACATCAATTGCATAGACCCGGGCATTATCCATTCTACTAAGTTAATTCGATAGGTAGTGGTTATTCATCATTTAGAAGACTTATCGAACAAAGACCATTCCAGGCATTGTAGACTAGGGCTATTTGTTCGCGATGCGACATCACTCCAATCTCATCATCCCCCCTGTCATTCGGCGTTCGGGCGGGAACCAGCGGAGACCAACGTGCTCCAGTCAGTATGCATCAGCGGCTGTCATGTTTTTCGGCGTGACTCTCAATTGACTTAGACGTTGCTCATAAATGATGCGCAATCTACTTCGCTCGGTTTCATTAGATACCAGCAGGCAGTTAAACTATATCACACACTCGAGGCAGTTGGCTACTCCCAGCGAGCAATTTAGGCATGATGGGTAACGAAAAATCTCCGAAAGATCACAGCCAAGGCCTCATGAGCGCTCTCGAGCGACTCACTTGGACGCCACCATGGGTTAAATGGGACCCGGAAGCAAACCATGACCTCAGTTGGACGATGAATATTTTGTTTGGACTAGTAAGTCATCTCAAGGATATCGAGTTTCGGACGTCGCGATAATTTCGCACGATCAAGTGCTGATTTCGAACAGTCTGCTGCTTTTAGCGTCGCGAACCTATACTACAGCCATCCTATCTTAAATATTCTAGCGGATGACTTCAATGTATCGGATCAACATGCATCTTTAATACCGACTCTTACGCAGACTGGATATGCTGTCGGGCTTCTATTGATTGTGCCGGTTGGGGATATCGTCCGACGGCGGCCGATGATCCTCAGTCTGATATTTATGACAACCCTAATAGTATGTAAACATATACCTATACCCATATGTAAAGAAACCATGTTGATCCTCGTAGTGGCTTGGATGCACCTTAACCCAATCCTTCTCTGCCTTCTTGGGTCTCTCTTTTTTGGTCGGTCTCTTGACTGTAACTCCGCAGCTCATGTTTCCGCTCGCGGTTCAATATGCGCCACAGCGACATCGGGCCATCATGATTTCCATAGTCATGTCTGGTCTTGTCTTCGGCGTCCTAGTTGCGCGCCTTCTAAGCGGGATTGTTACTCAATACACGTCTTGGAGAAATGTTTATTGGATCTCTTTTGGCCTTCAGGTGCTTGTTTGGATTTTTCTCTTCCTCGTGATGCCCGATTATCCGATCTTGAGCCCTGGAACATCATACCCAAGGATCCTCCTGAAGATCGTTACACTACCTTTTCTCAAACCTGAACTCACCCAGAACTCCCTTATAGCTTTCCTGACGATGGGTATGTTTACTTCTTTTTGGACAACCTTGACTTTTCAGCTTGCCGACGTCTTCCATCTGTCAACTTTGGCCATCGGTCTCTTCGCGCTTATTGGAATCTCGCCGGTGTTTTTGAACCCCGTCATATCCCGTTTTCTAATAGCACCGCTACATCCGCATGGCTCATTGATTATCGCGCATCTGGTAACTATCGCGGCGATTTGCATCGGCACATTCGTCGGAACCTTCTCCTTAGCTGGACCTGTTGTCTGGGCATTCTTTGGAGATCTCGGAATGAATACAATCATCGTCGCGAACCGCGTGGCTATCGCGCATGTGGATTCAAAAGCACAGAATGCTGTGAATTCCGTCTATATGGTCCACACTTTCTGTGGTCAACTTTTCGGCACAGCTGTTGGCAACGCCTTGTATGCGAAGGGGGGTTGGACGTACTCTGGTGCATTTAATATCGCTCAGCTAGTAGCCGGGTTGCTTGTTCTTATCCTGAGGGGTCCGCATGAGAAACATTGGGTGGGTTGGCGAGGTGGATGGAATCTGGGGAAGCCAAAGACGGGGGATAATGTCCAATCTTCTAATGCGCAGGCCGATGTTGAGGCCAATACTGATGAAATGACTATGGAAGTGCCTACCGAAATACCGACGGAGGACGAGGGGTCTAAAGAGAAACTTGGAGATCGTGATGGAAAAGGAGGTAAATCGCAAAACATACCATAGGGAGTGCAAAATGTTAGAAATTGATAAGTGTTTTCAATAAAAGGAGGTACTATCAATTTACAGATGTTAACTTGCTTTAGTGAGGGTTACACTGCTATCAAACCATAGCCCTTTTCTGTATTCCTCAAGCTCATTACGGAAACCTTTCAGTGGTGAGTCCGATTATGATAACAGTAAGGAAGGATATCAAGGTAGGTATTTAATTGTTGATTTTCCCCTTGAATTTCAGTTTAGTAAATAAATAAACTTCTAAGATTGTCTTTACATTCCGTACGGCTTTGAATTCAATTCTCGTTAAACAGTTACTTACTTAGTGTTAAAAACCTACCGAGAAGCAGAGAGACGAATACGTCATAAACGAAGGAAGCCATTGCATTGACGAAGAAGTGGAACATCAGCGCCATTCAGAATCAACGCTTGTAAAACAAGAGGAACAAATGGTAGATCGATGAAAACGAATGGATTGGAAACGAGATGGGACCTTCAACGTATTATTCCCAAATAACGAAACTTTCGGGCACGCGAATGTGGATAAATCAGCATAAAGTCATGTATTGTCTTTCGAAAATCCCACGAGGACAAAACTCAGCTCGACAGGACTTTATCGAGCTGTGATAAAACAACTCGAAGAGGTCCATGTTCACTTAGGTACCTGGGTAAACACCTGTTATAAAATCTCTTTATAGTTAAAAAATATACATCTAATAATAATACTGATACTAATAATAATAATAATAATAATAATGATTATAATAATAATCATCATTATAATAATCATCATTATAATAATCATCATTATAATAATCATCATTATAATAATCATCATTATAATAATAATTATAATGATAATGATAATGATGATAATAATAATAATGATGATAAAAATTAAAATCTTATTTTTACAAGCCACAAATTATATGATTAAACAACCAGATCCATACGTTTTTCCACACCAATCCTCTTCCTAAACGCCAATGATTCCATTATCATTGCCATGATGATACGCTAATGTAAGTCAGAGGTGGGTTTGAACTTGGATTGGTTGGGTTGGAAGGTGAGACTTCTCAAGAATCTCCTGGAAGAAAGGTGGGAGGGTTGGCCAGGTTTTTCATCGAAGTATTACATACCCTAGGCAGGCAAGGCGCCACCTTCTCTTACAAAGTTGAAGATGTACTAGATGAATACATAAAGTAGGTACCTAGTTACCTACTAGGTAGGTAGGTACATACATGTAGGTAGGGGTGAGTGTACATGCTCCTGGTCCTATCAACAGGCATTTCTACTCTTTTCGGACAACCAAACCTAGAAATGTGGCTTTCATCTTATGTACCTAGTAGGCAATGAATTATTTGTGTTTCGGTATCGGTTGGCATGGTGATTTTCAGATAGAGTTGAGAGGTTTCAATGTCTGATGGACTTGCCGTTGTGGTCGAACTCAAATCTTGCTAGTTAAAAATAATTTTCTATGGGGCTCCTATCTTTGAAAATGGCGTCTAATTGTGCAAAGTCAGAAGCGCGTAATATACTCTATCATCGTATCTACCGATGTACAATTTTCGTGTTACTTTGATCGACAACGTAGGTAGGTACAAGAACACTTAGGCAGGGCAAGAGATACCAAATAATTCCTTTTACTCCATAATGAATCAGGATACCTTAAGATCATATCCTCAGAAGCTGATATTCTAGGGGATTCGTCACTGCCTAGGAACCTTTTCAGCCTTTAGAACACCATAGGTGGTTCTTGAGGAAGGCTGGCCCCGAAATAGAGTAGATGAAAAATCTATTGTATTTCTAGGTATAGGGTTCCTTAATCGAGAGAGTTTAGAGTATCTCCAATAGCATTGCTTCTCCCGTTAGTTCCGCCTTGTGACACCCCAAGTTTTCCAGATGACCTACGGACCTTCCCATTGCCGGCATGAACGCTACCGCCACCGATCCTAATGTGAAACTTTCCATTGATCTCTCTATAAGGACAGCGGCTGTTGGGTGATATGCCGTATTGTTTACTTTTTTATGCTGCGTATATATAATATGTATCCTCGTCCGCAACACCTACTTTGGATTCTATGCTAATGTCTAGGTAACTGAATTTGCACCTTGAAATCGGAGATACCTCTACCATATGATATATATTTGCGGGAGCGCCCTGCATCTTTTATCCCACTCCATAACTCCATCCTCAATCTAGCCATTGTGAAAGCATACATTGTTTCATTCATTCGAACTGATATCTGTTCTCTCTATCTCTCAACATCAGTTCGCATTATCCTACTACTACTGCCTATTTTCATACACTTAAAATCAAAGGTACGTAAAACAAACGTGTTTACCATCTAGTATCCATTCACTCCTTTTGTCTTACATTTCGTTATTTTTTATCTCGTTCCTGACGAGATATAACAATATCAAGTCTAGATTAGATATACTAACTTGAAACCAGTCAAGATGTGCACACCACCGCGAACTGCCTATTTCAATGTGGTCTATTGGCCTACCAAGGAGTCTGATTCCACGACTCCGGAAAGTACATCGCCTCCAACCTATCCACCCACATTGCCGGGCCCACCCAATAATCCTAAAGTTCTAAGCAATGCGGCTCCATCATTGCATGGAAGGAACGTACTTAAGATCAGGGCGGCGAACCTTCTCAACCGACTTCCAAAACCACCATCTGGATGCCTACTCAAAGAGCATAACAAACCTTGCGACAATCTTACGTTACACAGCCAATCAACTTCCAAGGTACTAAAGAGGATCTCGAAGAAAACCTCAAAGGAGAGGGCGAGAGGAGAGGCATTGCTCAAAGATGGCATAGGACAGAAGGCACATGTCCCTTGCGCTCACTGTGTCAAAAATCCTGATGGATGCCGAGTTCCAACAAGCGACCATGTCAAGGGTTACAACTCGCTAAAATGTGCGAAATGCATCTCGCAAAAGTTAAAATGTTGCTTCAACATCGACAACCCGGGTATCGATTACCCTCCCGAAATCCTGGCAGAGATAAGACAGAACGAGAAGACCAAACTAGCGGCTAGGACGAAAGCCATGGCGACTAAAACAATCAAGCAGGAGGTGCGCCTTGGGGAACGCCCTAAAAGCGAGACACCGACACCTGTATATGTGGCTCCCAAGAAATTGGAAACTTTAGACGACCTCGTTGCTGCTTCAACTTGGCAGGAGCCACCCGCGAAGGGGATCATTGGGAAGCCACCACCTAAGAATTGGCAAGCTAAACTGGTTCAAAAGAAGAAGAAGAGGCGAAATGGAAGAAAGTAGACCTCCAAATCTCGAAATGCGCTAGGAATTACGAGGACGTTATTCCTTATGTCGCGCTTACAATATTTTTAAGTTGCAGAGCAGATCTCCAACTTGGAGGTTTTCATTCAGGATATCACTTTGGGGGAATATACCACAACGCAATATTCGGTTTACGACGACTCACTATTGGAGGAGTTATGGAAGCAATTATTGCATCCTAGCGTTTTGGTCATTGGATGGCAATTTGGATATTACCTACCTTCTATTGATTGGCGGACAGGAGGTAAATGAAGTTTACAGCGGTATAAATTTCTAGAATGAATAAATGGCCTCAAACTAATTGGCTTCATATGGCCCTTCAATAATTGATATAAACGTGAATTTTGTAGTATCGGCAGAATGGGCCTGCTACTTGGAAGGTGAGATCTCCAGTCAAAACCCACCCCCCTATTTCTGCCCCTATTTCACTAGCCACAGCAGCACAGCCACATCTGTGCCCAGTCTCCCGACCATCAATTCGTACTGTAAAATCATTCGACCTCCGACTAGAGCTTTTCTTATCTACAACTACTCCGATCACGCTCAAATATGAGTGATTATATCCCGATATGAAGTAGATTCCGTGGTCTAGTTTCGCTCAAGATAGAGATTAAAGACATTTACTTTTCACTGTGAAAATTTGTGTACTTAAGTAGCTACGACTTACCATTCTAACTGGATCGTCGTGCCACAGACGTCACGATATGGATATCGTGCTGTCTTATCCATCTGCGCGCTTCTCTTTGACATAATCAATTAAATCACCCATCAGCTTAAAACCATGGATCAACGCGCCGCAATTCCCGTTACTCTGCCCAGAGACAATCCAACTCAAAGTTATTGGCAACTTGAGCCCGACGAGATCGCCGATCTACGTTCCACTAGCACATTACCCGATAAGGCCGACATCGTCATCATCGGAAGCGGGATTACCGGAGCCGCAGTAGCTTTCAACCTCCTAAGCAACGGCGCCCGCGATGTAGTCATGCTAGAGGCTCGACAAGCGTGTTCAGGTGCTACTGGTCGAAATGGTATACCCTCCCATTTTCACCCCAAGCTCTTACCTCTAACCCGTATCTCACCACACATCTCACAGGCGGACACACCAAAGCGGCATCCTACCGCACCTTCCTATCCCACCAAAAAGACCACGGAACAGCCACAGCAGCGAAGATCGCGCGCATGGAACTTGCCAATGTGCGCGCGGTCCACGCTTTTGCCAAGGAGCACGGTATCGAGTGTGATAGCACGCCGTGCGATACCGTGGACGTGGTCTACGACGCGGCGCAGTGGGAGCTGGACCAGCGCGCTGTTAAGGCTATGAGGGATGCGATGCCGGGCGATGATGCGGCGGAGTACACGCTTTACGGCCCTGAGGAGGTGAGGAAGAAGTTTTTCTGTGGGGGAGGGGTGTGTGGTGGGGTGGCGTATGAGGCGGGGAGTTTGAGCGCTTATGGGTTTGGGATTGGGGTGTTGAGGCTGGGGTTGGCGAGGGGATTGAATTTACAGACGAATACTCCTGCGACGGGCTTAGAGAAGCTTGAGGGTGGTGGGTGGAAGGTCGAAACGTCCCGGGGTGCGATTCGTGCGGGGAAGGTTGTTTTGGCTACGAATGGGTATACTGCGAGCGTTTGGAAAAAATTCCAAGGTGTTATTGTGCCGCTTCGTGGACATGTGACTGCGCAGAGGCCTGGATTGAGTATGCCGAAGGACGGGCTGCCGGGGACTTATAGCTTTATCTACGAAGGCGGTTACGATTACATGATCCCAAGGCCAAAAGGGTCGAAGTTCGAAGGAGACATCGTGATTGGTGGGGCTTTGGCCAAGGCTCCTGCGGATGGGCTCGAGGAGTACGGGACGACGGATGACACTGCGTTTAATGAGGTTATTATGAAATCTCTCAATGAGTGCCTACCCCAGTACTTCGGAGATAATTGGGGCGCGGATGATCCGGAGGGACGCATTCGCAAGGCGTGGACTGGTATTATGGGTTTTAGCCCTGATGGCTTCCCGTTCGTTGGCGAGATGCCGGGAGAGAAGGACCTCTGGGTCTCGACTAGCTTTCAGGGGCATGGGATGGTTCTATGTTGGATGTGTGCTCGCGCGCTTGTGACGATGATGGAAGGTGGTGATGAGAAGGAGCTCGATACTTGGTTCCCTGAAGTGTTCAAGATTAATGAGCGAAGGTTGCGGTTGGCTTTTCGGGGACGTCTGTCCTGATCATGAAATTGGCTGAAATGGTGATATTGGTTCAAAAGGCAATGTCCCATTATCACTCGTCGAACAAGAGTGTAAGGCAATACTGTGTTACCTAGGAAATAGTCTATATTTCGAGTGAGACAGAAACATATCTACAAACCCACATTGAAAAGCCGGTTTCATCAAAACACAGCGTCATTGGAATCTAGATCTAACATTAGATTGTATGGAGATAAAGCTTGTATAGCTCCAGCCAATAACGTTGAGTTTATAGTATGTACTTCCCGTTGTAATCAGTGTGACATCGCTTTTCGGCTTATGGTCGCGGACTCTCCCGTCCGGGGCCGAGGCCGAGATGTTCGGTAGCGAATTATCTTGGCTTCGGTTGGTCGGATGATCGGGTGACACAGACTCCAACCCAGGATCTCATTTTATTAATCGATGCCTACTATACCCACAAAATACCTACACAGTACCTACCGTGGGTATATGCCGAATTGGAAATACATACCTTCTAGCTTAATAATGTCCTATAGGGCTGAGACAAACGGTATGTGAATTTACGGTAAGAAGGTACTATGTAGGTAAGTATGGAAGGTCACATTCGGAATGGCTCCGCGTGCTAGATGGGTCCTTTTCTACCCCTGGAATTATCGTGCCACAATAGTGCTTCGAGAGTGGCACAGAACGACTTTAACTCAACGACTAGTGATGACTCAGGATTTATAGTCTAGGATGTTTCGACTGAAAGTAAGGAATATATCGCGGTATTTACTTAATCAGACTTGAAATATCCTACCAGTTTGAATCTACCTATGACTCTTGTTCCACATGCTACAATAAGCGGCGTAACTCGTACTTTACAATAAGAATATTGCCCGAGAAATACATGCGTTGCTGTTGAGATACCATAATACGCCGAAGTCCTGTAGGACATTGCTTTGATATTATCCAGGCCATTGTGAAATAACATCCGAAGTGACGCGTTCCCACATAGAGTCACAGTGTAATTAATTGGGCATAACTTCGTAAATGGCTACGTCGGTCTTCCAAGAACACCGAGCTAGGCAGCTAGTCTTATCAGATTGACTTGGGGTTACCACGGCGATGCATGACGGTAGCCGGGATTGCTTAAATCGGAGAATCGGATTCGGAGGACTTAAGGAATTTCCCGTGGTTCTGTACTCGAATGACCTTGAGAACTTTTCCGTTTCGAGGTTACCGCTTACCGTTTCTTATTATGCAAGGATACGTCGATCCGGGTTTTATGTTTCTTCAGCCGCGCGAGCTGGGGTTGGAGAATGACTCAGTAAATGTGATACTCTAGTTCTGGAAGCTTGAACCGTGCGTGCATTGCCATTTTCGCAGGTTCTACTCGGACGATCAATTCACGAGAAAATGGGCGCCGAGATGGGCTAGCTGCAAAGTTGAGTTGCCTGTGGAGTTGTAGCGGGCTGTAGGTTTCGTATAGATATATCGACGATCAATTTTGTTTTTATATAGCTTCTGTCGCTTCTCGTTTGGAATCGATTTTCACCATGAGATCTTTACGAACCAACACAATCTAATCCTTGTAACCCTCATAACCTATTTTCTTACAGACCTATCAGAACAGACCTTCTAAACGTTGGTCAGGAACGCTACTGATCCCTAACTAAATTAGTACCTACACTATCACAATGCCGCTTAAGGTCCTAATTGTTGGTGCCGGCATCTGCGGCCCCGGTATGGCTCTTATGCTTCGGCGGTCCGACCCGGAAAATAGCGTGACAGTAGTAGAGCGCTACCCCGGGATCCGGCACAACGGACTACAAATCGATCTTCGAGCCTGGGGTGTGCCCATCATGAAACGCCTCGGCCTCATCGATGTCGTGAAAGAGAAAGTCGTGCACGAGGCCGGCTTCACTTTCATCGACGCCAAGGGCGGGAGACACGGTACCTTTGGCACCAGCGGCACCGACACTGGCGCGCAGTCCTTCACGAGCGAGTTCGAGATCATGCGAGGTGACCTCTCACAGCTTCTCTACGAAGCTAGTATCAAGGACCCTAAGACTGGGAAATTGGAGCCTCAACCGACAGCTGAGGAGGTTACCCCCGAAGTCGAGGATAAGCCAGGTGTGAGGTACCGATTCGGCATCACCCCTAAAGTAATACTACAAGATGACGATGGCGTGGACGTTACATTCTCAGACGGCACGCAAAGGCGGTACGACCTCGTCATCGGCGCAGACGGCCAATGGTCAAGGACGCGACGCATGCTGTTCGGCGAAGAGGAAGGGCTGGCCATGCTCAAACCGCTGAACTTATATATCGCATACTACACAATCCCCAGCGAGCCCTCCGACGGCAAGTATGCGCAATTCTACCAACCGGGTAAAGGGCGCGGTGTCGCCACCCGCGCTGCTGCCGGCCGCGGCGGCACGCAGGTATACATGATGCTGCGGTCCAAGTCTGAGGAAGTGCGGCGCGGCATCGAACGACAGAGTCTGGAGACGCAGGTCGACACGTTCGTGAATACATTCAAGGACTCCGGGTGGCAGGACAAGCGGTTCATGGACGGAATGCGCAAAGCAACCGATTTCTACGCCGAGACAATCGGCCAGGTCAAGGCGCCACACGTGGCGAAGGGACGCGTGGCACTTCTGGGTGATGCGGCATACTGTGCTGCTCCGATCACCGGTATGGGTACTACGGTGTCGCTGCTCGGCGCGTGGATTCTGGCGGGCGAGTTGGCGAGACATAAGGGCGATGTGAAGACTTCGCTTGAGGCGTACGATGTTAATGTGCGGCCCTACATTGTCGAGGCGCAGAAGCTGATGCCTGGGGTGCCGTGGATCATGACTATTGATTCGAAGTGGGGGGTTAAGGTGTTGCATTTCTTCACGTCGTTGATTTCGTTGTTTAGGATTGATAAGATACTTTTTGCTCTCATGCCGGAGGATAAGGGTGGTTTGCCCATTCCGGAATATCCTGAGTTGGACCTTTCCGCTCCTTCTTGAGGTGGATTAGGGTGGGTTAAGGGACGAGAGGGTTTGGGAGGCTAGAATGAAATGATTTGGTCTGGGCTGAAATACCCGCGAGCTATTCTCGGCCATTGTAGAGTGGTCGGGATGAATTATTATAGCTTGTATGGTATTGGGAGTGACTTTAGTGCGTGACTAATTTGTATACTAGATTGGCGTGTATGTTAATACCCAGCTCTATTATTTAATTGATATTGCGTTGAATTTAGCTGAGTTTTTTTGTGATGACTTTTGGCGTTGGTGATGTTTCCGATTGAAGTGTTGGCTCCATCTACTTCTAGACTGCCATATTTCAAGCTTAATTTCCGAGTAATCTTTCATTCTGGCTGGATAGCTATCATTCTCAAGCTATCGAAGTTGGTCGTTTCATCATTAATGATATCGCTAGTAGTTGCATCAAGATTTTTAGGAAGTTTTACACCTGAAGTCAATCACAAACCATCTTATTTCAGTAGATGGCTATTAGCGCTCGCCCCCTCAGGTTTCTTCCAATGGACTTGAACGCCGCCCCAGCTTTCTTCGCTGTAGCCTTCCTGTACCTTCTTGCACATCTTGAGGCCCCATTCAGTTACGCCTACCATCAGACAACTTTCAAACATAAAAGCACAACTACCTTTACCGACCAAAGCTGGCTTGAGTTCTGCATTGCTAGCCCCTTCGAAGCTTTTCGCGTCCGGACCATGCCCACTCATGACATTGTGTAAGCTGGCACCGCCGGGCATGAAACCGCCGTGACCTCCCTTCTTCGCGTCATACTCACCCGCGATGAGACCCATGAACTCCGACATGGTGTTGCGGTGGTACCATGGCGGTCTGAATGTGTTCTCGGCTACCAGCCATCGCGGCGGAAAGATGACAAAGTCGGCGACGGCAGTGCCGGGGTGGTCCGAAAGGGCCGAGAGAACGGTGAAGATTGAGGGGTCCGGGTGGTCATACGAAATACTGCCGATGGTGTTGAAACGGCCTAGGTCGTACTTGTATGGATAATAGCTGCCGTGCCAAGCCACAACGTCGAATGGCGTATGGGCCTGTTTGGTTTGGAAGAGTGAGTTATTGAACTTGACCGTAATCGTGTACGTGCTAGGGCCGTCAGAAGCGGTAGCGCCAAAGTCCTCGCTGAAACTAGCAACAGGAGCCTGGAAATCACGGGCATTGGCAAGGCAGTTGGACCCGATCGGACCTAGCTCTGGAAGAGTGAAATGGCCCTGGTAAAGCTCGAGCGCATATCCACGGACTGGTCCAGAAGGGAGATGGACTTGATACTTGACTCCCCGTGGGATAACACATATCTCCATCGGGCGGACTAAGAGCCAACCCAGCTCAGTCCTGATATCTAGTACTCCGTCCTGGGCTACGATTAAGATGTCACCATCCGCGGAGTAGAAGGCAGACTTCTCATCCATTGATTTCCCCGCTGCGTATATGTACATGCCGATGCCTTGCTTTAATGTCGCATCGCCGGCCCCGGCAACCAAACGCAGGCCCGACACGAAGTCCGTCTTGTCATCGTGATCGAATGGGTCCCATCGCAATTGATTCGGGATATATTCAAGTTTTGCCGGATCCGTGAGCTTGTCCGCCTTGAAAGAGCTATCGGCCGCGGGAGCAAATGGAGGATGTGCGCACGAGGGGAGTATTCGATAAAGCCACGATTGTTGGTTCTCGTGTCGCGGGGCTGTAAACGCGGTTCCCGATAGCTTTTCGGCGTACAATCCGTAGGGCGGTTTTTGAGGAGAATTCTGGCCTATTGGTAAAGCGCCCGAAATTGCTTCGCTCCTACATTACACATGCTGCGTAAGTTGGTTGGTTATTTCACGATACGTTGGCAACTTACTCATGATAGGACCCAAAGCCATTCTGATATTTATATTTTTCGCCGAATTCAAATGTCGTAACGGGCATTTTCAGTAGTTCGAGTTAATTCGTTTATTTATTCAAGGTGGGTCAATATTATAGGCCTCTTGAAAAGTATTGTGATGAAAGAGATGAAACATTGAATCAAATAACATTGTCGTCTCCGAGGTAATTCGGAGGTCGAGAGGGGATCAAGATAATAAAAGAAAAGGAACGACCGGCTACTGGAGGTAAAGAATGGAGCGGAATACAGACCGGGTACAGATCTCGGGAGAGGAGAGTTTACAAAACAATTCCGATGCAGCTGGCTGAAATAATGAAGACATACTGGGCACAATAACGGTAAGATTTGGAGAAGTGCGGAGATTGGGGTCAATCGTCTGCCGACAATATCCACTAATAGCCGCTTTCCCCAGTTTATTGATATAGACAGGTATATTCACATATCGATGTACTGAATGATTAGGTACTCAGCAAGAAAGAGAGGATCTCATTTCGGTCCCGAAGATTATCAAAATCTTATTCAATCTTTATTCATCATCAAAGTTCTCTGGCTGCCAAAGCCGCCTGCAGCTTTTTTGAGAAAGACTCAACATGCTGCGGACTTATCATGGTATAATGCGCACCTTCTACTTCGTGGTAGCGAGGATTGGTAATGCAAAAATCTCTCCACCGACTGAGCCGCTCATTTACCCATTCCTGACGCGACGCGGCCGCTATCTTCAGGGGTTCAGCATGGAATATGTCGATAACCTGCACGCTTCCCGAAGGTTCATAATCGACTGCCATACTCTGTAGGCCGTATGCCACATCTGCCCACCGAGTTAATCCTGGTGGTTGGAGACCTAACTCTTGCATCCGCGAGTTGTCTGCAAGCTGTAGCACCCTAGCCAAGGCCTCGTTACGCGACACATTTCGAAATGACGAATCGTTCGAAGAGCTTTCTTTGTAGGCACATTCGTCTGTTATAAGGCTTAGGAATTGTGCAAGATGCAAGAGGCACATATTCCAATTAAGCTGGCGCATACGCGTCTTAATATGTGGCGGGAGATTGAAACTACCCAGAAAGCGTACTTCTTCACCCGCGCTCTCGAGCTTCTTAGCTATTTCGAAAGCTAGCATGGTACCATAGCTATAGCCAGCAAGCGCATATGGCCCTTGTGGTTGCTGTCGCCTGATCGCGTCGAAGTACATATCCATGGCTTCGGAAATTGATGCGAAGTTCGCTTGGTTTGGTTCAAACCCCCGCGCCCGGAGCGCGTATATGGATCGGTTATCAATGCTCATATGTTGGGCTAGTCCTATGAAAACCAAAACTTCGCCGACTCCGGGGTGAACCAGCCATAGCGGCGTTTTGGTACCGGTCGAACGCAAGACAACAATCGGATCGTATTCTGTTTCTGCGCCTCCCGAGGGTTCCGGATCGGAAACTCTTGGCGAAGAGTCTATTAATCCTCTCAAAGCTGCGGCTAACAACCGTATAGTGTAATGCTTTATAATCACAATGGTAGCCAGGTTAATTCCTAAACGGGTGTCGATACGGTGTTTCAGTCGAATAACGTCCATTGACGTAAACCCCAGTTCGAAAACGGGCGTGTCGATTTTGATGGCTTCGGGTTGCTTGATCCCCCTAACCCATGCAAAGTCTGCTCGGATGAGGGCTTCAGTTTCATTTACCCCTATGTCTGTCTGGGTTTGCAGCCTATCCCTGGTTCCTCGGACTGTTTCTCGATGGTACGCGGCATCGTCGCCAAAGACTCCTGCTTCGAATAACTCCCTCATCTTGGCTCCGGAAATCTTACCTAACGCACTTATGGGTAATGAAGTGATCGATTTTGGACCTATCGAAATAATGAAAGGCCGACACGCTGCGCTAACCATCATACAAGCCTGGTGTGTTAGTCTGTCGACTTCGGCCACGTCCTTAGGTTGCGGAGGCCATTCTTTAGGGACATATGCAACTGTAACCTGCTCGGTCTCAGCTCCTGGCGCTCTGGATGGGAAGCTTACGACGCGAGCCACGCATGTATTCCTAAGTGTCTTTTCGAGGGCAACTTGAACGTCAGATGTGACAATTTTATTCCCATTGATGTTGATAATGTCCTTCACACGACCTGTCAAGTTTAGATTCCCATCTGTATCTATAATTCCCTGATCCCCAGTACGGAACCAGCCGTCGGCCGTAAACGACTTGGAAGTTGCATCTGGATTACGGTAGTAGCCGTCGAAAACGGCGTCACCACAAACTTCAAGATCACCCAACGAGCCAGGCGCAGCAATCTGACCCGTGTTGCTATCCATTATTCGCATCTCAATGCCTCGCATACAACGGCCTAGAGATGCCACGGTTCTGCCCTTGGAAATATCGGAATCTGGGCAGTTTAAGTTGAAAATCGAGCCTGCACAGGTTTCCGTCATGCCAAAGCCTGGTGTGATGACATTACGTCTCGCACCATATCGCATAAGCAGTTCTGAGGCCGCAACGCACGTACGGATATCGTTTGCCTCGCCACCCGACGCAAGAACCGTGAGAGTCGATAAGTCCCATTCTCCAGGCTGGGTACTATCATTATCGCACGAGGATACTAGCTTGGCGAGAAAGAAATTAGGCGCAAACGAACGAGAAACACGATGCTGACTAAGCAAATCGAGGAATCGCCGTGGGGACGCGACGATGTCAGCAGCGTGGGCGTGTACCTGGCTGACGCCTAGCCACATCGCCTGGATATGTATTTCAATGAGACTCGCGACATGATCAAGTCCTATCCAATTGAGGAAAGCTCCATCTTGAGGTAATGGGCGCACCGAAGCTTTTCCCGAAACCGCAGTAAATATCTGCTTGTGTGTTAGGCGTACGGCCTTGGCGTTTCCTGTACTCCCTGAAGTCAACATCAGGACAGCTGGCGGTCCCTTATTGTCATTTAACTCATGGACCGTGCCGTCACTTTTCGGGTTTGGCAGTATAGGTAGATCGGCATGGGAATTCCGGCTGGCCAGTCTGACACTACGCAGAGACTCGACTGTATGGACTTCAAGAGTATGGTTGCTGCCCTCGAAAAGATGTTGAGAAGAAGCTCTGGTGATACAGATGGGCGAATCCAATACCCGTGAGAGATTCTCTAGGTGCTTATTTCTGTGGTCTTCGACATTACTCAGAGGCGATGAAAGAATCGGGATGCCTTGTGCAAGGAGAACAGCCCAAAACCATTGGATCGTGTCCCAGTGGTCTTCTAGATGGAGAAGCACCGGGTTGAACTCACGGAAGCTATCCAAAGCCTCGAGATTCTTACTCTTTTTCACTGCCTCGTCATATAATGTGCGATATGAGACCCGCTCAGGGGTTAACGAGGTGTGGCCTAGAGGATAGAATAATAAATGTCTTGCAGGGGATAGCTTTGCTCGCGACTTGAGCATATCCTGAAGGCAATCCCATTTCTGTTCACCTGGAGACTGCATCGTGGAAAATTTGCTCTATACCGTATCGCGGTTTACCCATTCTTTGTGCTTCATTTGAACAGGGGACCAGAGAATGCATCGGATAGGTGCCCTACAACTACCATACACATTTAGATAAAAACTGTTAAGACTAATCTATTACGCTACATGTATTACTTCATCTGCACTTAGGAGGCGCTCAAGACAACATTGGCGAATGCTACAACACAATTCCCTTCAACACACAGAAAAGAGGGTAAGCGACCGATCTTCGTTTGATGGTACATTTACCTTGGACCCGCCATTTCGTGTCATGAGCATTCTACCCTAGACATCCCATACCTTACAGATAATCATCGTCGTTCTGGCTCAGGTCAACTATGTCGTCCGTCGTCATCCTCGGTCGGTGTCCAGAACGATATCGGTGTTGTTCAGAATACGGAACGTAGCAACAAGTGGTCGGTTACCAACTTTGATTATTATCGTTGGCACATCGCCTGCCTTCATGATAAATGATGCCTTGTGTTACAGGTAGTATCTAAAAACGCATTCTGCAACAAGCGTTGGCATGTGTTTTGTTTATCATCGCCACTTAATATCTACCCCCAACTTGGCATGGGGGCGTCATGAGCTAGGTTATACCAATCAGATCGGTTCCTTCAGGCATTTTCTAGGACTCAGGTAGGCGATTGGAATATTAAATGGCGGAGTGGGAGTCTTGGAAAATACTAATCATGTCGTTGAATTGATGCAGCCCTGCTGCAAGGGATCGATATCTGTCGGACATAGGGTTACAATGGCCATCGATGCCAAAACAATGACCCAAGGAAAAGTATCAATGCTCTGTGATTATAAGCAAGAGAGTGGCGCAGTGGTGGCGATGTCGTCTTGATTGCTACGCCGAGTTGATGGTTATCAAAGCGAATATCGAGACATGGTTAGAATCCTTCCCGGGAGCCGGTGTGGTGGCACAACATAATGGAAGTGGTGATGATCTGATAAGTGATCCTGCTAACAGTTCAGCTTTCTCGGCAGTTGAGGACCTAGCAAAATGACCTAGAAAGGTAGGTAGGTGTCTAGATCGGTTAGGAGGTGAGTATCTGTTGTTACCAATTTTAACATCATTAGAAGTCATACCCCTGGGTTGATGATATTTCAGGGTATTAAAGATGTGCTTACGTAATCGTATTCGCGATCTGGGAGGATTGAATCACGGACCATTCACGTTGTAGTTGTGAAATTAGATACGACAACAGTGCTAATGGGCCTTGGAGATCAATTCGAAATTTGAGGTCTAGAAACGTTTCTCTCCTTCCTGTGGATTTTCTCTGATATTTCGCAGTTTATTCGCTTGTAGCCTTTTTGTATGCCCCTTTTGCGAATATGGAGCCCCATAACACAACCCCACGTTTAGTGGCATTAGCAGCTACAATCCACGACTCTGTCGCTAAATTACAGGGAATTTTATCCGCCCAGGGACTACCATCTCCATCATTCGATGAAGATAATCCGACCTCTCTCCCTCCTGAAGCTTCCAAAGTCCAAGATGCTGTACTCGACGCTACTGCAGAATTACACGAGTTACTTCTTGAGCCCTTGCCGTTGCTTTTCAAGTTCAGCGCCGTGAGTACTAGGCTACTGGTGTTAGTTAAATAACATGGCCAGCTAAGTTACTTATCTAAAGACCAACAGCATGGTTAGCATCCATGCAATCTGTCGTCTCAATATCGCCAGTATGGTTCCAGTCGGGGGCCAGAAGTCTTTCAAGGACATTTCTGTGCAAACGGGGTTAGATGAACAGATCACGCGACGACTTCTCAGACATGCTATGGGCATGCGAATATTTCGAGAACCCGAACCTGGCATGGTTGCTCATACGAAGACCTCCAAGATGCTCCTTAACCCCTCAGTAAATGCCTGGATGAACTGTGGGGCAGAAGAATCTTGGGTTTCTTCTGTTAAGGTGAGTTTTAACATGCTGAAATATCGCAAAATAGTTAAACTAATACGAATTTATCAAGATGGTAGATGCGCTCCAAAAATGGCCGGGATCTCAAGAGCCAAACGAAACTGTGAGTCTATCCAGAGGAGACTTATAACCTCATACTAAACTTAGCGGATATCAGGCTTTTGCTCTTGCTAATAATACCGAAAACACCATCTATGAGGTTATAAGTGGCGATCCACAACGTGGGATGCGGTTCGCTTCTGCAATGAAGGCCATGGCTCTCCTCCCCGGATATGGAACTTCAGACGTCGTGAAAAACTACGATTGGGCATCGCTTGGAAAAGCTTTCGTTGTCGACGTAGGCGGATCCCAAGGTCATATCGCTCTAGAGATTGCGAAACACTTCAGTGATATAAACCTCCTTGTTCAAGATATGGGGAAGATGGTTGAAGGCGCTGAAGCGCTCGTACCTGACGAACTAAAGGGACAGATAAAATTTATGGAACATGAACTATTCGCAACCCAGACGGTACAGGCGGACGTCTATTACTTTCGCATGGTTTTCCACAATTGGTCAGATAAGTATTGTGTACTTATCCTCAAGGCACAGATTCCAGCACTCAAAACAGGGGCAAAGATCTTAATTCAGGATATATGCATGCCTGAACCTGCAAAGTTGCCACTATGGAAAGAAAGAGACTTACGGTATGTAAAATCTTCATCTTCTATCTAAATAAAGTACCATAGGACTATATCTGACAAACTGAGCAATAGGGCAACGGATCTAAATATGGGCGCTTTCTTCAACGCGCGCGAGAGAAGCCTCGAAGAATGGAAAGACTTGTTGGCTCAGGCGGATCCAAGATTCGTCCTTCGGCGCGTAGTTGAGCCTAAGGGGTCAGGCTTGGCGATGATGGAGATCATATGGAATAGCGAGTAATTGTCCATCTAAGTCCTAGAGTAACACCCAATATTCCATTAAAACGAGATCCCCTAGAATAGCAGCGTGCAGAGTCCATCACACACCGCTAATAACCTGTGCCGCCGTTCGCCCTGCAAGTAATTTTAATTTTTTACCAAAGACTTCGGGAATTCACGGCATGGATTTCATGATCGTTTTGGAAACTTGAGTTGGTAAGGAGATAGACATGTCCGTGATGTTCATGATGGTGTAGAGAGCCATATTCTCCGGTCTGCACCTAACCAGGTTTGCGATCCTTCCCGTCTGTGGTTATATCTGCAAAGAAACGTCCGAATCCTTCCCGCAAGTTGCCTCAAGGACTTATATGCATCGGTCCTATGAATGGACGTAGACTTAAAGTGCTGAGCGGCGTTCGTGGAAGGATGGTGACCGCGTGAACTTGGTCTAGACAGTGATGATGTTATTCCTGTTCCGTATTGGGAGGTTTCATATGCCCCCCTGTCAAATTTTTCTACGCTGTGTCCATCAAAGCAACCCTCCTCCAGCGCCTAGATATTACGCCCCAACCGTCTTCAGCGTTACTATCTACACAGTGCATGCGACATAAGGTTAGTATATTACATGCATGCTTGAGTGTGATCCTCTCGTTGGAAGTTCTCCAAGTGACCCCCAAAGCTTGGCAAGTTATTACTGAAGGAATCAATCATCCAGCCCTACTATTTCCTATCACTGGATAATTACCTAATATCGAATATTGAACTAAATCCCTCTGCTGCGAAAGATTGTGGACGTTGAGCACTGAGTCGAAACTCGTTGAGCAAGGCTTTGCGGCTTGAACCATCCGCTCGAACACCAAATTCTCGAGTCACTGTCGGTTTCATTATCGAGTTATTTTTTCACTCATTCAAAAGTCTTTCAATTATCTTCAAAGCCATCAAGTTCTCTAAAGGATAAATAAGTTTGTTTCAGAAACACAGAGCTATGAGTTCTTCCCCAATACACGACGGCGATCCAGGCCGCGGGCCAGCGATCATAGGTACGACGTGGACTTTGACGAGTTTATGCATTATAGCAGTCGGAACTCGATTCTACGTTCGTAGGAAAGTAACGCGGCGATTATATCCTGATGACTGGTTTATGTTGGCCGCGTGTGTGCGTAACTACCTACCGCAGAATTGAGCTGCTACGATAGCTTCTAATAATGTGCAACAGGTACTGCAAGTCGCCTTCCAGGGAAACTTGACGCGATCATACCTTTGGGGTCTTGGAAAACATGATAGGGACTTATCGACTTACCAACTCACGAACACTCTAAAATTCGTGTGGATCAATACGCCATTCGGTATTACAGCCTCCATATTGTCGCGTATCTCGATAGCGTTATTCCTTGTCCGTATTTTCGGAACTCAACTTTGGCTGAGATGGTTCTTTATCGTTATAACGGTACTACAATCGCTGGCAAACGTAATGCAGATGATCGTCATTTTACTACAAGTTCATCCGGTTGAAGCCTTGTGGGATACTTCAATTCCAGGCCAGAAACTGGACCCAAGGATCCAAATGGCCACAGGATATCTATCATCGTGTAAGTTCTCGCCTTCAAAGTATAGAATTGCGTTCCTCAAGCCATCACTAACGAGAATTGTGCCGAAGCTCTGTTTGCCTTTGGGGACCTCTCCTACGCCCTGCTTCCCGTTATCGTTGTTTGGAGACTCAACATGCCCCTACGCCGAAAAATAGGCCTATGCATTCTCTTAGTCATGTCTTTGATTACTATGACTGCTGGGATCCTGAGGACAGTGAATATCCAAGGGCAACCTGGAAAAGACGATGATGCCCAGTACCACGCCTGCCTGGGAGTCCTCGTACGTAATAACAACCATAACCTTTCGTTATTCATTTCTTGGTTGCGATGGAAAAATATGTGCTATGACTTGGAAACCTCACTGACTTATCACTTTGCAGTGGACGTCCATGGAGCAGGCTCTTGGAATTATCATGGGAAGCGTTCCTCCCATAAGTGGGATCAAGAAACTCAAGCAAGGACCAATTCATGGTATCACTTCGTCCTTGAAGAGAATATTCAGCTCGAAGGACAAGATCCGTAGCGCGGGCGCTACATCTGAACTGGACAGTTTTGGCCGTGCGACATATTACGAACTAGCAACATCGAATCAGGGCTTCTCTACGCGTCCTAGTGTTCCTCATATTCGCGAAAATAACATCTATGCTGGGTCTCCTGCCACTTCTATCGAACAAGTAGACAGCTATGATGCGAAGTTGGGGAAGATACGTCGTACGGACCAGTTTGCCGTCACATATACTAACGAAAACAGATGAGACTCGGTATGAGCGCAGTCAATGAGGAAAACTTTACTTTTAGGGCTGATTACATAGGTAGATACTAGGCTAATTATAGGTAGCAAAATTCCGAGGGTCTGAAAATTAGGCATTGAATCTAAGTGATGTGTTGCACACCAAGTCGTCATCGATAGTAGAGTTGTCATTGCTTGTTGGTACTACGGAATAGGGGTAGCGCATGGACCACCTTAGTAGCCCATAGTTACACGAATTACCCCTATTTAATACGTACATCCATTACGCTCTCATAACTGAGAGGATTATAATTGTATGTTTTGACAAGCTTCATACCCACATCATCAAGTAATCGACACCATTGATCTTCGGTCCTTTCTCCAGCCGAAAAGGCGGCCATCATGGTCAAGTCCATCGCTGCGGCATATGAATTGACACCACTCTCAGGGAGAACCATTTCATCGAGCAGGATGACCGAATCAGAGGCTAAGGCAGACCTCGTATTCTCCAGAAGTTGACGAACTTTGTGGTCTGGATGATTGTGCAGTACACCGCGAGAATGGTAGAATTTCGCACCTATTAGAAAGTTAATTGAATGATAATTAGGATGCAAGGGGACAAGAAAGACCAAAGATCGGGCGAATGATTGTTTGCAAAAGGTGAACTACATGAATTTTTTTAAGTGAAATTATGGAATGAGGTAGATAAATGCACGATGGTTACCTTTGATAGGCTGCGGCTGGAAGAAATCATGCACCATTGGCTCCACGCCGGGAATCGGCAAAGCTTTCTCAATTGTGTGAGGCATGTCTTGAAGGATCACCCGACCGATGATCTCAGGATACATTTCTTTGAATTGAGCGCATTGATGGCCGACACCTCCGCCGACATTGACGTATATGGGCCTTGTTGGGTCATTGAGGCCGTTGGTTTCTTCCTTAACGGGGTATACTGCCAACCATGATAGCTCCGGCTGACGCCGAAATGCCATGTAGTCGTTGAAGTATCCCAATGCCTCTGGGTTTTCGCTATACCATGAGAATGCATGATGTGGTGACTTCCAAGCTGTTTGGAAAACAGCTTGCAACTCGTTTGTCGGGTTTTTATATCCCGTAGCCTTCATGTAGCTAGGCAAAGCTTGGAATTGGGGTCCGATTGTGGTGAAACTTGAGCAGTTAGCATGATATAATGCACTGGGGTTGCGTTTTTGATTGTATATTGAAACCACTTACCAATGTGAGATTCCCGCTTCGGCAACCTTAGTAGCAAGGTTCTTCGTGACATTATTGGAACGATATTCGCCTTTACCAGTCTCATCAATGATTCCGACGGCGGAAACGTAGCTTAAATACCGAGCTATATATGTTATCAGCTGAAATAGTGTTACGACTATCATATATGCAATGGTAGCGTACCTAAGAATGGAGTTTCTGCGCTAATGTTCTGTTCTATTTCTTGAAGAGTCGCTGGGCGATCTCTTTTCGACATGTATCTGAACAATCCTAAATCGAAACCCACCTTTACAGCAGCAGTCTGTAGATGCTAAACTTCATATTAGGAACTATAATTCGGGAGATGGAGAGTGAATATTCATATAGCATACCAAGTAGCCATACCTATGGATCGTATCGTCAACATCCTCTAGAGAGTACGCCAGTCCGTGTAGATCTGCAATAAGCTTTCGACGAGAGGCTGTATCCGTGATAGAGCCCACATCTTTCAGTTGATTTAGAATCGATTCCGCCGCGGTAGACATGATGGGCACCAGATAGAATGACAGGATGCTCTTTAGAGACGAGTTCTCTTAATTCGATAAAGACTTGGGTAATATATCGGATCTAAATAGAAGCTGTAATTCAATAATTGAAGTCGAAAAGTTGTCAGATATTACTGGTAGTCATATCCAGTGCATACGTCATATATGTTCATTCAATATGTGGTTTAAGATAGGGGTAGTACAGTCCCCAAAATGAACACAGTGTGTATGCATGGCAGGGTTGCAGTGCTTTCTCACCGATACCTTAGCTAGGTAGGATTCGCATTATGTCGTCTTTTATCTTATGGGTCTAGGACTAAGTTACTACCAGTTGTATCCAAGGAATCATGTATCTGATACTGTTACATCTTGAATCACATATGATAATCTGTAGAACGGATGGAACTGCGACTATGATGATGACAATGCAGAATTTGTAAGGGACATTTTTATTGATGCTGGATAATCTACCTAGTACCTAGGTATGTAGATTTATGTGTCAAACCAGAGACTTCTAGTACGGTCAATATCACCTTGCCTATTTGCCTGATACGATAAGGCCACCGCTTTCTAGATCAACACTCTGTCATGGCTTCTGTATTTTGGCTCTCAATATTTGCATTCTTACTATCTCTTTTTGTCCTAATTGCCTTTCACTGGCTAGCTACGAACAATGGAAGTTCAAACCGAGCGAAGATTTGGAGATCCCTCCCATACGTGGGAGTACCGCCTAATGGACCCTTTCGCTGGACACTCGGCGCATTTCGCACTATGATAACCTCTATCAATGATGTGTCAGAGGGATACACCAAATTTTGCAAACGTCTCGATCTACCTTTCCTGCTTCCTAGCACTGGTTTTGGGTCCATCGTTGTGCTGCCACGTTCTAAATTGGATTTGCTGAATAAGCCTGAAAGTCAAGTAGTCGCATTTGGCGTACAGCTAGAGCAAATTCAGGGGTCTTACTTGTTCAACGACAAACGCTTGTTTGATAGGAAGATCCACCTAGACGTTGTAAGGAATCAGTTGACCAAGAGACTAGACCTCCTAGCTGGCCCTATCGCGGATGAGCTTGATGAGGCCTTTCGTGATTATTGGGGTGTCGATTCTGAGAAATGGACCACTGTTAACATTTGGGATACATGCGGACTTATAACTGCAAGAGCTATGAGTCGTGTGTTTATCGGATTGCCCTTATGTCGCAATGAGCGACTGCTGAAGCAAATGCAGCTATTTTCTACACATGTGTTCTTGGGCGGGCTTATTCTTAACACTATTCCAACATTCCTGAGACCGATTCTTGGGCCTTTTATATCGATACCGGCAAAATACTATCTATCAGTCTGTAGAAGGACCTTAACACCATTCGTGGATGAGACACTAAGAAAGAGAAACACTGGTGAAAGAAATGGTTCACAGGTATGTGACTGAGAATAGTTAAAACCACTTGAAGTAGCTATCTAACATTTGAACCGAATTTATAGCCCGATGTTCTCCTTTGGCTAATTGAGAAGTCTGAAAAAGGACCCATAGAAGATCTGGATCCAGACATCATCGTGCAGCGCTTGCTAATTCTTAGCTTAATGTCATTTTTTGCCCCCGCTCTAGTACTGTCAAATTGCTTGCTAGATTTACTTGCTAGTGAGTCTAAGGACGAGTTCATCTCAACTATAAGGCATGAATGTGAATATGTCGCTCAGAAATATCACGGGTTATCTAGAAAAGAGGCGATTGACAGCCTTTGTCATACCGACTCAGCTATCAAAGAGACTTTACGGGTTTCCGATTTTTGGATACTATCCCTCGAACGTGAAGTCGCTATGAGCGAAGGCCTTGATATAGGCAACAATTTCCGAATACCAGCCGGGACTAGAATGGCTGTTCCTTCAAGCGCCATTCACCGAGACGCCGATATTTATAAAGATCCCTTCAGATATAACGCTTTTCGATTTTCTGAAAAAGACGAGTGTTCGGGGGAAAATATTTTCAATGGAGCTGAGAAAGAGCTTAGTACCTCTACGAGCAACTCATTCCTCGCATATGGTTTTGGAAAGAATACTTGTCCTGGGAGACACTTTGCCTCCCTATTGATGAAGCAAGCCCTTGCTTACATAATCCAAAACTATGAGATCGAATGCGTTGGAGCCGTAAGGGATAAAAGATACGCATTCAATGTTATGATTCCGCGCCAGGAAGTGAGAATAAGCGTTCGTCGTCGGAAGGAGTTTCTAGGTGATCTTGGGGGTTTGAGCCCTTTAAAAGGTGTCGAGAGACAAACCGCTTGAGTGTATTACGATGGGGGAGATGTGAATGGAACACTTGGTATCAGAGACCGAATACATACTTAGTATTTATGCGTCTGTAATAATGACAATATATGGAATGAATGAGGGCTCTAGTATTGGTTGTGTATTCAGTTTGATCGAATGGATTCTGATAATGTTCCACCCTAGAAAAGGGGTTAGCTTACCTACGTAATCCCGTGTGTCAACCCCTTACAGAATTGACAAAGAAACCCTTTAGATTTCAAATACCTTTCAACGGGAAACACAATTCTTTATGACTTGCGAGAGGAATCCTAATAAGCGAAGGATATTTTAACACAGAAAGAAACGGAAATCACGATGTTTCTTGCATTTTCCAACTGGTGGTTTGTTTAGGTATTTGCTAAGTACCTACAGGTAACCTAGCAACGGACTATTATTTACCCAACTATTAATTATGTTCCTACCTCCTTCATTTATCCCCCATACATTAGTGTCCTCTTAATGAGGGTCTTCTCATAATAGTTACCGATAGGGTGTCCGAAAGCTCTACATCATCACTGGGTCTTTCCACCGCCGGCATACCAAAAAATTGCCTCCATGTAAAAAAGCCCACCGCCAAGAAGAGTGCAAAGTAGAGTGTTCCACAGAATATGCTCACACCCAAGTATCCTGATGGTGTCTCCAAGATCGCACCGGCAATGGGAGGGCCTACTAGAAAACCGACTCCTTGGAAAGCTTCAACAAGGCCCAAGCGAGCTCCTATGACATCTGGGTCTGGGCAGATGGCTCGAACACAGGAGGTTATCAAGGCGATTAGACCCCCTACTTGAAAGCCGTATAATATGACGAATACGATCATTCCTGGAAGATTTCCCACCGATGACCAGCAAAACAGCAGTACGCATGCTGCTAGGATGTTGGATTGCCAGATGTTGAGAGGATTCACATACTTCGCTAACCACGAAAGAGCCACGCGGCCCACGAGCGAAGATGCGTTAAGACTAGCTAATAAGCTGTCCCCGACTCCAGCATCGGAATGAAGCTTCTCTTGGACGAATATAGAAGTGTAGTAATAGGGGACGTCCACCCCCATATTTAGTAGGAGAGCACACGTGCCGAGTATCAACAAATCCCGGTTCCAAAACGCTCGCCAGTTGAATGTGCTTATTGTTGACGTTTCTTCCGTCCTAGCTCTCGGTCTTATGAGCAGGCAAGAGATCGTCAATAGAACACCGTTAATCAGAGCCAATGTGCGACAGGTCCATGCGAACCCGATGCTCTGTTGTAGTTCTCGAAATATTATAGGATATATTATTCCGCCGAAACTCGACCCAGCCATGGCGATTCCATTGGCGAGGGCAGATTTTGTCGTGAAGTATGTTTGTATTGTTGCTTGTGAGGGTATGTAAAGGGCGCCGCATCCGAGGCCCAAGGCCAAACCGTACGAGAGAAAGATCAAGCTATATTCTTCTGCATAGCTAGTTGCCAAAAGGCCGACGACGTTCAATATGGATCCCGTAATCATTAAATATCTTATATAGCCTCTGTCGTATAGAGGTCCGCTGACAATTCCAACAATGCTGAGCAGGAACCCCTGCGTAGTTCCAATCCATGAGATGTCGGAAGATGAATGAGATTTGAGAGTGTTATGTTCGTAGTAGGATTGGAAGACACCGAAGGAGTTGCTGAGACCTAGTGTACAGACATTAGTGAGAAATGAGGCGGCGACTTGGCTCCATCCCAGCCAACCACCGTCGGGGGGCTCGAATTGTGCCATGTCGTGTCGAGTAGTGGCAACCACGGGATATGAGAGAAATTCCTAAAATGGTATTCCGGACCGCATAGTACGATGGTTTTGATGTTCTACCGAGCTGAGGATATATTATGTCAAACGATCTCCTGGTTAGGTTGATAGGTACAAACAAACAAAGCCTTTCCGTAACATTTATTGCTTTTCCGAACACTCTTAGAGAGCACACACAACGATTCTATGCAGGAGCTAACACCATTCTGAGTCTGAGATCGGCATAGTGAAATTTCTGCATTTCACTTAGATTTAAATAATGAACTTTAAGGTAACTGTTCAAAAACTTGGTGGTACCATATACTGCCCAGGTACTGTGACTGGGTGGATCATGTCATCCTTGGGACACTCAAGATGAACCTTATGAGTAAGTGTTGTTGGCATCTCGCGAGTTACAAACCCTCACTCAACCCCATATTCGACACCCGCACAATCACTTTACTACTATGGGGGTCTATTCAGAGGATTACTTTTGAACTCAATTACCTTATTCGCGAAAAGGGGTATTGTCGGGTAAGCAGTGCGATCAAAAATGCTTAGCGCAGGCAAAGCTTTGGATTTCAACTTCTTGGCTCATGGCTCTAGTTGGTAGGTTTGATAACAGTTGCAAACTTAAAGAAGGAAAGTATTTGGATAATGCGACTTCTGAGTGACTACTATAGACTTCATAGCTTTTCTGGGGAATTTTGAGGTGATCAAGCACAGGTAAGTAGGTAGATTTAAAGTGTTTGCTCTACTCTACTGCACCGTAATCAGAGCTATCCCCTGTATTACATAATCTGTAACTATTGCACACAAAATATGTGTATATCGCTTATGTAAGCGGCAAAGGGGATATTTAGGTGCACAGTCAGACAGTTATAATATTCGCACACGGAACTCTTTCTAACTTCGCTCAGCATAAGGGTAAGCATGCTTAGAAGTATCTTGAATTTTCTTATTATTTAATTATCAATAGTCGTAGATGCACAGTTTAAATGGTGCATGATATGTAGTCCGCAGCCCCTTGCGCCATTCTTTATAAGACTTTGTCCCTCCTGAGACATCTCTTTATACAATCGTAATCCGTCGAGTTTCGTCTATGTCCTTCTGGAATGCATCTATGGCTAACATGTGTTGGCATACTTGCCGAAATTCCACGAGGCGATCCTGAAATAATTGCCAGCTAGGCCTTAACCACTTGAGCATGGCCACTCTAGTCTGAACCTTGCTATAGAAAGCTTCAGTTCCAAGCGTAAGCAAGGGATTCTGAGAACAGGTATTTGGTGTTTGTGTTTTGTTTCTCATAAAATTTGTGTATAATCTTCCAACTTGAATGCGCTCGGTCGAACTCAAGCTTTCCTTGTGCGGACCCATCCCCTGAATATCCACCCCCAGCACGGAATCATTGAATAAGTCCGAGTGACACTCTAAGTGCTGAGTGAGCATGACTGTCAACTGATCTAGCGCTGATATTAAACATGGCAGAGATGCGCTATATTCTGAAAGGCCGAGTGTTGTGGCGATCTGAGGCTCTATGTTGTGCTCAAAGAAGTGTGAAGATATCATGTCGGGTCGCTCATCAAAATTCCAACTCCACTCCCTAGTTTCAATTGTCGCAAGACTTCTGGCAACTTGATTCCAGATAGACAGTATTCTGGTCAACTCCTCAATTGAATCCATGCACATTTTAATGGCATCAAGAACTTGCCAGGTCGTAGGTTTTGACCAGAATTCGAGCAGCTCCGTCAACTGGTTACACATATCCTTTTTATCTTGGGCATCGACAACGCCATGTACAATTGTCCTCCATCCTGATATTGTTTTCCATAGAGGTGCAGAGGAAAGCTTTAAATTATCGGTAAGGGTCTTCTTTACTCCCTTGATTAGTGAATGACCGGAACCTGCGCCCTGATATCCGTGACATGACAATACAAACTTCCCTAATTCGCTCTCTAGTATGGAATCGAGAAATTGTATGAACGATATATCGAAGCCATATGAAGCGCATAGTAAGCCGCTATGAAGCGGCCTACCAAGAATGTCTATGTCGATGGTGTTTAAGCCATGACGATTGGAATCAACGTGGGAGAATTTATGGTTGCTCGTGGATGTTGGTGCGGTCCGTACGACTCCTTGACGGAACCCAATGCGACATGTACCAAGTATGATGTAATCATCAGCAGTGGAAGTCTTTCGTAGATGTAAATATGAATCGCAGCCTGAAATATTCCCAACAACATCGAGATTGATGTCCACAATGTTGTCTCCGGTATCTAATATCCACTGGAACTCTCCCTGGATGCCTGGGAAGGGCACTGTTTGCACGAATTCACCTTGGTCATTTTCTTTGAATGAATCGAACGTCGCAATAATGTTACATTTTATGGTCAATGCCCCCGTGCTTGCATCGACAGTGGGCTGTCGGTCAAAAGTAGTCCCAGCGTCCTTTTCCACCAAGTGCTGCGAAATATGTCGAACACATGGTGACTGGGTTTTATTCGTGGTAAACAGCGTCCAGGAGGTGTGGCCGCTTTTCAGCCAGACTGTATCAGCTGTAGTGGTTTTAAGCACTTCAAGGTCCTCGGAGTAGTAAAGTTGAAAGCACTCGTTTTCTTCTGAGATGGGATTTGGATGGGTCTCAATCTCTTCAAAGGTTATTTCCTTCCGACGGGAAAAATATAGCTGCGTGTTGAACGGAACCATATCATCGGCATCGGCATCGACTAGGGTTTTCGGTTCGCGAAAGAGAGACCAATCTGGCACCCATGAAGGAAGTGATCTTGAGTGGCCTTTTGGATATGCTAAAAGCTCGGTTTTATTATGGTGACAGATAAGATATGATGCGATACCGATGTAAACCTGCTTCGTGGATAAACAATAATCGGGAACTAGTCCCTCAAAGATACCATCTCGTAGGAGACCGAGCACGGCAAATACATTGTCTCTCGGATCCGAAGCTGCACATTTAGACGTGGCGTCTAGCAGCTGTAAAAGATCTTCTGGATCCTTCATCACGGCGGATCCTCCTTCAATATGCTGCAAAAGCCATGCCACTTCTCGAATGTAGCGATAAGGTATTCGTATCTGGCTAGATGAAGGATAGGATATTCCCTTGTTTCCACAGTAAAAAGTAATACTTTTTGCCATGGCAATCTCTTGGATCACCCATATACGGTAGAAGTATCTCCTCTCGAAGAGATACTTCAGGCCAAGCTTTTGGGTATCATTTAGCGCTTCGGGCTCATCTGGCCTTGACCTAGCTAAGCTGTGCAATGCATCTATTGCTTCGTCGCTATAATTCGCAGAAGGACCTAAATAAACGAGCACCCTTGAAGCTTTAGAATAGATCTCGCGCATAATAGTAACCTGGTGTGAACGTTCGAGAGGATCTTGTTGGTTGATGCAAATAGAGTCAACCCATATGCTCAGATGTCCTTTTTCAAGGAGAAGCCTTAAGGCTAGATCACAATTTACTGTGATAGGGATCATATCCCACCAGGGACCTATGAATATTGACTTAGGCGTGGTATTGTTACCAGTCTCGCCTGCCCATGTGTAGGATAATGCTTCAAATGAAGGGCAGTAAACCAAGTCGACTACGTCTAGTTCGGCGTGTAGGTATCCACTTGAAGGTAGAGTAGAAAATCTCAAAAGTCTCATATCGTACTTCTGAGCCAGGGGGGCATAAAACCGCCCGTCAAGCCGGGAGTGAGCGTTGGATATGTCGGCGCTGATATTGGATTCCCCCCTCCATCGTGCATAGGGTGGAACTGTGCCATTAGTGGTGTTTGAAGAACTTTTAGGGTTAGTGGTATCGGCCCCCCGATCCGCTGAATATTGAACCGATTTTGGCCATCGGAGGTCTAGAGATTGTGAAAAATCGCCGGTAGAAACGGGCAGATCTGAGTGCTGATGAAACCCAAGACCCGAGGGTTCGGCCGCCGAATCGCAACTGGAACAAAACAGCACGTTGTCAACTATGGTTATGTCAGGCTTGCGGCATGCTTCACGGTGCCAACGGAGCATATTGGCTTTCAATAAGCGAGGTAAACTTAGTATATGAAACACTGCGCGTGTATTTTGTTCTCCTCAAATTATCATTCATACAAAACAATGAAAGAGAACAAGAATTTGTTATCAATAATGACGGTGTGATAGAAGGAGACTGAACCTCAAGTTTTTGGTGGGGTAAGATCTCAGCACCGCCCAGGCCTGCCCAGCGGGGTGCCCTCAGCCTTAGTGTAGGTAGGTAGGTAGGGCGAATTTATCTTCCAAGAATTGACCAATAAGGATATGAATTATTATACACTGCCCCTAACTAAGCCCTACGCCATGCCAGTATTTAGTATAGCCACATAGTGGAAGTGTAGACAATATTAGCCTTAACTCAACCCCGCTAATCGTCAAGAGATACTTCCTTAATACCTTTAAAGGTCGGTAGGCAATCTTGCGAATGTCTCATAGTTGAAGAGAATGATAACTTAATTTTACATTCATATATTTACACAAATGAACCCTGAGCGACATTTTCATTGTGATTTATTTTCTCAGAATATTTCCTGTCAATTCTTAATTCATCATAGTGCCGCGACAACCCCAAAGAAACCAGCTGCCGCAGCAGCGAGCGCGTAACCTGTCTCTTGTGGCGATGCAGCCCCCGCACCCGAGACAGAGGATGACGGAGCAGATGAGGTTTCGGATGAACTGGCGGTCTCGGTAGCCGTAGATCCTGTCTCAGATCCGGAAGTGATAGAAACAGTAGTGCTGGAAGCACTGATCACCGTGTCTGTCTGAATGGATAACACTCCGGATGTGCTCTGATCTGTGGCGGAGGATAACGATTGGACAGGGCCTCCAGGGTTCGATGTCTGCGCCGATGCTAGACCGTGGCTTAGCAAGGCGACGGTGAGAGCCAGTTTTGCGGGCATGATGATTCGTGTTAGTTGGGTTGTTGGATATTCTAATAAGTACCTAGGTACCCTTTGATGATGAACCGCGTGGATCAGCAAAAAAAAAATATATTGACTTGTAGTCGCGTGATTCTGATAATAGCTGTGATCAATCTGCTGATTAAATGATATTGGGAATTTCGATGCGAGGGGCGATTGTGGGGAAGATATAGCTGGCGATGGCAAGGGTCGAAGTGATCTACAGCCGGTGTTAGAACATGACGTCGGCAGAGCTAGGGGACCCCTTGATTCTCCATGAATCACGAATCTCAAGGAGAATGAGGATATGATAGGAGAGAAAATCACGGGGTAACACAGCAGACTCGTCAGCTATGCGATTCTGGCAGTTGAAAGGTCGCCTCGGTCCGTGTTCAGGTTGCATCGATTTAACCAACTTCCGTCAATGGCCTAGAAGCTGCCCATCACAACCAACACAGCATGGTACTGACGTAAAAACGACACAACCCGGCTACTCGGTTGTTTCAACTATAGCTAATTGAGAAGGTTGGCTCTCGCGATGAAAATCAGGTTAAAATAATGTCAAGGGATCTGATTACATAAGCTTCCCTAACTTATGTAAGCATGCTTACTTGGGTTACAAAACGCTGGTTTACCTAAGCGGCCGCTCCTTACCTAAGATCGGATCACTTAAGCAATGATTACATAAGAAGCAGTTACCTAAGGTATGATTACCTAAAAGGATTACTTGAGATATGATTACCTAATGACGTATCAAGAACACTTAAGTACCTAGGTAGGTAAGCAGCGGGGGTTAGGGTTGAGGGTAAGAGTCAACCCTAACCCCAGCCCCCGATCAGCCCTAACCCTAACCCAGACCCTACCAGAACAATCGTCTTCATACCAAAATTTCACTTATGCAAAGCCAAATTAATAAGAGGATACTCGTTATTTAATATTTAATTTGAAGATATCTACCCTAAAAGTTTCTTAGCTATTGAACATAGCATTCCTCGCTCGCGACGGATTACGCTGGCTCGGCAGAATCAAAGCTCAAAGCCACGGGTGTCCCAAAGTTGAGCGATCCATCCGCGTTAGTGTTCAGGAGCTGAACCATGGTGTAGCGGCTGTCATCACAAGCACCAGCACTGTTCGAAGTAGCATGGTATACATTCCAAGTTTGGGAGCCGTCAGGGCTCTGGAAGAAGGCGTTATGGCCAGTACCGTAGTGGCCATTGACGCCGCCCTTGAAGAGACACCCGTTAGATTTAGTCCACGCTGAAGCAGATAGCGGGTCTGTTGTCCCGTCCCATTCGAGTGTCGCGATGCAGTAGTCAGGCGTCCAGCAGTAGTTGGCTGAGTAGGCGACGTATGTCTTTCCGTTGATGTACAGCGCTGCCGGCCCCTCATTGACAGGGGTGCCACTTTGCTCCCACGAGTTCGTTGGCTGCGAAATAACCCCAATACTTCCCGTTACGGAGATGTTGTCATCCCCTAGCTTTTGGAAACATATCGACTGATACTGCACTCCGTGGAAGCATGAAGAAGCAAGATAATTTCCCCATCCGTTGAACCTGACGATGGTTCCATCGATAGACCATTCATTAGTGAGCTGCGCGGCGTACGTGAAATCGTCCCAGGGTGTAGCCCCACCTATCAATCAGTTAACGATGCTCGGACTTCCATACCAAAATCATCGTAAAATGCCCAATGAAGAAAGTGAAATTGACAGCAACGGAACTCACCCTTTAAAACATGCAAATTCTGCCCATCGAGGTTATCCGCATTTCCTGCCGAAAAGTAGATATACCACGTTCCGTCCAGGTAGTGCGTCTCAGGAGCCCAGACATTGCAACAACGATTTGCTTCGCTCGAGCTGTACACAGTCTTCCGTGTGGCCGTCTTGAGGCCCTCAATCGTAGTGGCTCGCGCGATCTGCACATTTGTCCACGTCGTGGACATCAAGTAGTAGTATCCACCTGTGTAAACGATTTGTGGGTCACTGCCACCCGGGCTGCGGATTGAGTTCGTGAAAGCCGCGACTGGATTGATGAAAAAAGGAGAGGTGGCGCCGAGCAGGGCCGTGAAGAGCCTTATTGGAGAGGAGAACATGATGAATTACTATGTCTGCCAAAATCTCAAACCGATTCTTGCACCAATTGTACCCAGGCCTAGCTTGAGCAGACAAAGGAATGACCTAAGATGAGTCCTCATGTTGAAAGAAATTAATATTTTCATATCACTACATTCTATTTATACTGTTATCTCGTATATTTTACGATGTCATCTGGTATGCCTACTCGCATTGAGGCCATGGTAGTGCTGTAGCCAAGCATACTACCGGAAAGGGGGGACTGGGTTCAATTGGAGCGCGTATAAATCGCCCAGCCCTACAATCATGAATTGAAACGTATTTTTGGGGTAAAGTGGCTCCAGAAAAGGATGAATTTCCTCTTTGGATATCGATTGAGGATTCTGCGGAACCTGATTCGCGGAAATGGAGAGGACCATATTTCCTATGATTCTCCACAGGGGATCTCAAGACGGCTATGAGTGTACGAACGAGCTAACGAGCTCTCCGCGTCTCCAGTTTGCCAAGACACTTGAAAAGCGCGGTGGGATGGTTCTCACCTGTTGCTGTGATTAGGTAGGCTTTCAATTTTGATCTGATTTTCGAATACGTCCTGGCAAAGCATTGGGGTTTAGAATAGTGATCTCTTTCACAGGTTTGGTTTGACCTTTACCACTGCAGAGATTCTGTATTTATTCATCATCGCTTTCGTCATAGTAATAGCCATCGCTAACGTCACTAGTGTCGCTCATATAACTGTCGTCACATACTTTACAGTGTGGTGATAGCCCAATATCTTCTACTGTGCTTGCGTCTTCGTCGTTATTACCGCTCCTAGATGCTTGCTGGGTATCAAGCCTCAATAGTTCAAAGCCCTCCCCGAGGAACTTTAGAACTCTTTCAGGGAGTATATCTATATAATACTATTAATAAAAAGATTCTACTTCTATTGATTTCTGTAGTGTTGAACTTACGCGTCTTAATATTCCCCACTTCGCGCCCCATCTCATTTATGACTGCAGCATCTACAGAGTAGAGCCTGGATATTCGCCGACGCCAGTAACCCCAGAGGAATGTTTCCAGTACTCTAGGTGAAGACTCCATCGTTTTCAACTTTTCAGTAAAGTCTTTCATTAACGATTCTAAGATCCGGGCGTTTTCTTGCTCCTGGTCGTCAAAATGAATCGATTTGATTTTCTCTGGGCTCCTGTGAGCGAGGACAATTGATTCTTTACGGTTGAGATAGTCGAAATCTTCTGGCAAAGTACGGCAGCGACTCTTTAACGAGTTCACTTCGCTCAAAGCGCAACAAGTATGTTGCATCCCGAGAGCTTCAAATGTAATGAAGCGGAGGAATTCGAGCAGTGCATTCGGCGGCCCGTTCTCTTTCATGGCAAACACGATTCCGTCGTGAAAGATGACATGGCGGACATGATTGAAATATGTATGGAACACTCTATTTCTATCAGCATTTGTGCCGGCATATGATTTCCAAATAGAAAGAAAGGGCGTGCATCCCTTTCCATCAAGACTACACCAACAACTACACTCGTCCTTTATCCCGACTTGTGATAGTTGACGCAATAATTTCCATCCCCTAGGAGCCGGAGAATCACCATCGTATATAAATCCAGCAAGCCTATGGTATGTTCTACCGAACATTAACGCAATATAATGCCAACCAGTAGCATGGACATTCAACCTCAGCCCCATAGGGTCTTCTACTTTTTGGTCGAGTAGGCCTTGTTCGCACATCCATAAAAGCGTCAATAGCGTACTCGGATCGTTCCAATAAGGTTCTCGCCAGACCATGACTGGAGTCAACCCTATTTTATTGTGCACAGCATAATCTCGGAACCCCATTTGATGGAATATTGGGAAAAGGCGAAACGGATATCCTGGAAAATGGTAAATAGTTTCGTATGATTGTGAAACCTTGAGATAGGAAGGAGGAGAAACGCCAGCAAGGTCCAAATCCCGGCAGAGATCTGCTGCTATGTTATCCGGGACGTAAGATAGATCTGCATGTCGGGGAATCCTAAGTTCTTTCTCTGCCCACCTGAGCAAATTCCGCCTCCTCTCGGCTAAGTTGGAAGCAATTACTGAATCGAGTTCACACGGTAGACATCCCAGACCATCTAAACCCGAGATCCACATAACCGTATCCCATTGACAGCCCGCTTTCATGAGAATATCTACTGACTCAACGTAGTTAAACCTGACAGCCCTCCAAATCGGTGATTGAAGCTGCAGTATGTTTGAAGAGCAACCAACATTGATTAGGATTTTGGCTCTAGTTTGGAGTAAAATACGTAATCCTTTTGGCCAGAAAACACATAGCTGGATAGTCGTGAGGTTGAGAATCCTCATCATTGGCGACTCAGGATCGCGCAAAATAATACTTTCCAAGTCTTCGAGGGATTGCGACAGAATCGCACCAGCGATGGGATGAAACTCGGTTGATAAAACTAGATAGATACTTATGTTTAGCAAAGCGTAGGTAGAATGGGTGTAGGTACGAGGAAAGGAAGGTACTAGGAACCTATGTGAAGCTTACCAGCTATGAGATCTGGACTATGCATCAAGGTACTAGCCACATCGTAGTAATGGCCGAAAGTAAAGCTGTTTGATATCAACTCCAAGTCAATTTCAAATACCCTTGCAAGGCCTGAGATCATGCTTTGAAAAGTACGCCAATTATCTCGATGCCCGAACCCGGAGCGATAGATGATTTCAGCCAATTTACTATATAGGTCGAAATATATTAGTAGAATAGGTTTATACTGGTGATAATACGCAGTTAGACTTACAGTTTCTCGCCATCACTTGGTACAATGTTTGCCAGATCACATAATAGTTGTGTATAGACCGCCGCGATTGAGTCGTTGGCTAATATTTCTTCCATAGCGTAATGCGTCTTGTCTAATAGAATCTTTGTAATTATTAGTATTGGCTTGCGAATTCATTTTTAGGGGTATCATTACCTGTAAATGAGTTCGCCCGAATTCGTCTCGATCATTAGGTGACGCTTTCCCTTCTCTATATATCGAGAAAACTTCATGCCGAAAATCGAGGAGCGCTTGGGTGATTTCCTCGGGTTCTCCTCTATAGGTGATCTCCCAGGGCGATATTGAATTACGTAATGCATTGGCACTCAGATAAAACGGGCTGTATTCCGTTGGCACGAAATTCTTCAGTCTCACCAAGACTCCTAAGCCGTTTCCCGTTGTGAGTATGATAGATGCTCGGGTTATACTAGCGAATAGCCATTTCATCTTCAATGAAAACTGAACTTCTATAGTTCTTTCTATCTTGCCATTAATGCCGTAGAACTTACAGTCCGATCGATGTTTTCCTGGAATCGGCTGATCATATCGAATTTTAATACCGAAAAAAGTATTCGTATGAGTGACCGCCTGACTCGCTAACGAACAATCACAAATCCGCGGCGTGGCTTTGTCAGAGGTCGCTATTGCCCTCCTTCCAACAAGAGGGCTTGTATCTTCCTGCGGTCTGGAAGAACTCGGGGGCATTAAAGATATCAACCCTACAGAAATACGCTCGCTCTCTTTTGGACGGTGTTCTCGAAACTGAAAATTTTTGGAATTAGCCTATCAGTACTCCCAATAAAAATAATTCAAGAATTTAATATGATATTTAGGTACTTTTTCATCCATTAGTTGCGACATCTTGTTGTACATTTCTTGCATTCCAGACGCCGTGCTAGTCTGTATATACGCAAGTCGCCGATCAACGTCGCAAGTGCGAAACTCATCTCGGATGGCTTCAACAGTAGTTTGAATTGTATCAATCTTATGGTCTCGTGCTGCCGAATGTTTCCTACCCAGGTGGTAATGCGATATCAGCATTAGATGATCAGAATAGCGACTGGGACTCGTACAGTGTTGTAGTGGCGACTGCCAAGTTCAAGTTATCCAGCTCCCTTTGTAGGGTCTGGCGGAGAGAAGTTAACTTTCCTTCACGGAATGGGTAAATGATGGATCGTCCGGCATCTTTTATTTTGTTCTTTAACGAAGTCGGAGTGGCACCTTCCAGTTCTTTTAATAGATCCCTTAGCTCTTGTAATTCAGGCGCGCTGCCTTTCAGGCATTCTCCTATAATACCATCATCATCTAAACACAAGATGCTGATTAACGAAGAACGTATAGATAATAAAGTTTTAATATCCTTTTGGCCGGTATTTATTTCGTGTTCTCTTCCTTTAATAGAGCGAAGGTACCAGGAAAGTCCCTGGGAGACCTGCATCCCAAGGGACGCAATGCCAACCGCAGATCCAGCGATAGATAATGGATCCGACATATTGTAGGGTGTTTCGAAATTGTTATGACTATAGATCTAGCTTTACAACAGTTAGGTAGAGAGAAAGATTTTCATAAGAGAGGATAGCAAAAAAAAAACCAATATATTGGCATGTATGCCTAGGTACCTGGTGATGGAGGGGCTATGCCATCGCTAAATGGGATATGATTTGACAATAGCGCATAATATATCGTAACACAACATATGTACCTAGCTAGGTACTAGGTACTTACCTAGGCACCCAAGCAATTAAGCCAAGGCATTTTACGGGCGACGGTATTAGAGAATCTCATTGAAGTAAATTTAGCAAAGGTGACTCTAGGGACTGGACCGCAAACCGTTGCACATCCTACAGGAGATATGATAGCAAAATAAAACTGCGTGGGAATGGCATACATACGCTCATCATCTAATAATCATGTCTTGTTCATAGGTGTTTTCTCCTCATTAACGTCGAGGGCGACCAGGCCGAACTAGTCGCTAGGTCTCGTAACTCTAGCAGTTGCGTCCCAGGTGAGGCCTCTTAGCCCCTGAAGACCTGGCCCACCACATCATCAATACTCTCTCGAGGTACTCCTAACACATCATTCCAAAGCCTCTCTTCCTCGGCAAAGTTGTTTCCGTATCCTGGAATAAGACTTGCAGCAAGAACTAATTTATGCGACTTCATGAAATCCCCTTTTGCGAGCATAGCCTTGCCATATTCGACTTCGTCTTCTGTCTTAGTATACGAGACCACATATTTAACCCCCTGGCCCTTCTCGAGTCCAGATAGAATCTCGTTCATCGTCGTTTCCAGCGATGATACATATATATGCTGGTTAGCAGTGACTTCGGGGTTCCTGAGGACTCTAGTGATCGCCTTCGCAACGTTTCGCTTCGTAGAAACGGAGAACTTCACGTTCCCGTCATCCCATATAGTAGCAGTATGCTCCTTCAGGTCATAGCCCAAGAATCCAGACATAAGCGCGCTATAATCCACTTTGTTAGGATGTCTCTTTGTTAAAGTCACAAGATAGATTTTCTCACATATCTAGGAAGATGCCTGTGGAAATTGCTGTCCAAGTCAATCCAGTACTTTGCTTACTCTGGAGTGTGCTGTTCACTCTGGCTTTACCGCCCATCATGGGAAACAAGGCCAGTGTATCTGCGCTTCTAGTGTTGCTGGTGAAATCCGAAGGAATGAATCTCTTGACTCCGGCCTTGACGGCTGCGTCAATGAACTTGTCTTCCTGCCCGAACAACTGGAAGCTGGTAGTCATGACCACTGCGTCTTGGCCGGTGAATGCCTTCACCAACTCGTCCGGCGGGAAGCTGTCGTCTACCTTGATCAGATTGACTCCCTCTGTCGCAGTAGGCGAGGATTTGCGAGAAACCACTGTGATTTCGAAGTTTCCGTCTGCTTTGAGCTCTTCAACCACAGATGCACCGAGGTTGGCCATTCCACTGGTGGAGGCCTATTATCTCCAAGTTAGCTAGCACAATTCACGAATGGGATTTGCAGGTACCTACCCCAACTACGACAACCTTTTTTAGCACCGCCATGATGATTTCTAGGTTAATAGGTACGGTTGATGAACCAGTAAACCAACTTAGACTTAAAACGGTCAGACTTTGTAGAACTCATCTCGGTGCAGTAAGTGGATTATAAAACGATAGCGGAAGGATTCCATAAGTGATCGGAGGTCCGGTGCTAAAGCTGCACAAAAAACTTCCCCGACTAGCCCGGCTTACCCTAGGGGTCTATGTAAGCGGACTTAGAGCGCCAATAGGCGCTTTAATTCTTGAATTTCGTCACACTCTCGTCTTCACGATCCAGTCATATTACAAGGCTCATTTGTGGCGGCCGCCATGCCTTAGTAGGTGCTGAATTTGGACATATTTTTCTTGTCATACCGAAACTTCTAGCAACCGGCTGTTCTCAAGTCCTTTAGCATAGGTACCTAGGTAGGTATTTCTATACCAGACCTTATATTCAGTTTGCAATCATGCTTCTTATCATGTACTCTCTTAGTCCTGCTGGAATAACCTGAACATTTTATAAGATGTATTTTTTGCTTTCTCGTAAGTATTCTACCTACAGTAGGTACCCAGCCAGCTAATACGGACAATGAGTTTTATTATCGGCTCATCGTAGCGGTTCTCATGTCATATCTTCCAGGCTATTCTTGAAGGGGTAGGTACCCAAAGCACTCTTGTACTCATTCAGGGGCTCAGGGGTAAATTTAGCATTTTGATTGATGACTAAGCCAACTCGTGCAACGAAATTTGCCTACCTGCGACCAGGCATTTGATGAAAGTTGTGTGTTATCTATTACCAAATAGGATGCAATTATGGAAGGCCAAAATGGACATCATTCTTTTTTATTTCCAACGGTGTGACAATACAATCTCAGTAAAGAATGTTCATAAAGCTACCTTATACGGGCACCTAGGTACTAGGTACCTACCTAGTACCTACTATCAATTTTTTACGGGACATCGCGAGCATGAAAGTCACTATTTCTACATATTGTATCTCATAAATTTTGAAAAATATTTGAATTAAAGATCTAAAAACCTTAGAATTGAATCTAACAGCACGTAAGATGTGGCTTTGGGAGAGGAATAGGGAATACGGTTGGCTTGTATCGCCAGTTAAGATGCAGACCCAGAAAATATCATGACCATCATCGGACCCATCGCCCCATCGCCCCATCACACGTTTGCTCCTCAAACATCTTCTTATTTCATTTAACAAGCTTTCTCCGCCTTACGGTAAAGTATATCCTCCATCAATAATTAAGTCCGCTCCTAGTAGAATCGTTAGACTTGCTTATAGAAGCGCCATTAGTTGATACTCACCAGTCATATAGCTACTTGCATCACTAGCAAGGAAAACGTATATCCCTTTCAATTCGGATGGCTTGCAAAATCTACGCCCTGGAATCATCTCATTCCACGCACTTCTCCACTCCTTGGGATGAATGTCAAGCACTGCCAATGGTTAGGAACAACACTGGATCTCATACATAAGCGGCAGCCATAGACTTACTCTCTGTCTCAATGAAGCCCTATAGTAAGCCAAAGTTAGCGCCCAAGTACATTTGAAGATACTTGTTTGAACCAACGTACCGGCGAAACACTATTCACTCTTGCAAAGTCAACCCATTCCACAGATAAGGACTTGCTGAGATGCACAAGCGCGGCTTTACTCGAGTTGTAGGCGGCCTGCTTCTGCGGGATGTTGACAAGCGTCGCTGACACCGACGCGGTGAATATAATCGAACCTCGGAACGGCGCACCATCAGCCTTCGACTGCTTCTCAAACACCCGCGCCGCGGCCTGCGCGGCCCAAAACGCGCCGTTGACGTTTGTGTCGAACATCTCGCGGAACTGGTCTTCGGGGTAGTCTATTGCGGGCGTGTGTTTCGATATACCGGCATTCGCGACCATGATATCCAGTCGGCCATCGCCTACCTCCTTAACTACGGTATCCACGAGGGCCTCGACGTCCGCAACGGAGCGCACGTTGCACTTGTACGCTTTGACTAGGCGCCCGTCATTGGCGGATGATATTTGGGAGGCGATCTCGTTGGCTTCCTCCGGTGGCGTGCTCGAGTACGTTATCGCCACCTTCGCGCCGGCTTCGCACAGTCCCCGCGCGACTTCTAGCCCGATACCTCGACACCCGCCCGTGACTATGGCGGTCTTGCCCGCGAGACTGAAGTGCGACAGCACCGGCGCTTCTGGGTTGGGGTGAGGAGCGAGAACCATTGCGACGGTAATTTGGCCAACAGAAAAAGGGAAGAAAAAAGAAAAAGAAAATTATTATTAAAGTTGAAGTTGAAGGACGTTTATACCTGAATTCAAAACGTTGTTTTGTACAGAAGTCGCGGTCGTCCTAAGGGGGATGGTGACGAGATAAAGTCTTGGCATGATAGAAGCGCTCGGTTTGCATTCGTGCGGAGACTTTGAGGTTGGGATACATCAGACCGAGTGCGACACTATTAAAGCTGTTCACATGCCTAATTTTTTGATCCTCTCCAATCAGGTGTCGTCATACTTGTTAGCAGATAGTGGGCAAGTGGAACTGCTAGTTTGACTGTTTGACTGATTTGGGGTTTCTCCTCATTGAAGTGGATTTTTTGATGGATCGTGAAAAAAGGGCATTCCTTAATAGCAGGTATTTGGGGAGGGATGTTATCGCGCATGATCTAGAACGGACCTGGCAGTTAGTGAGAAGACGAGAAGAATTCTAGCGCGCTTTTCAGATTCCTCATTTTCCAGACTGGTAGTTCGGTATCCAGTAGTAACATTTCCCCTCAAGCCAATGCAGTAGCTTCATGATCGACACAATATGGGGAACAACGAATGTAGAGAGCTATAGGTACCTAAACACGTTGCCAACATCGCACTTCATCACTTACTTGACGACCTTTTATAAAATCTTACAATCTGGCTAGTAGGAATTATAACGAGAAGAATTCCTAATGATCAGTCCAAGGGATGAAGAGTACATCCTTACCCTTTTACTGCACCCCCTGAATTATGACCTTCATCGTGTTCGGCTCACCCTTCTTGACTATTTCGAAGGCTTCTAAGGCCTGTTCAAACGCGAATCGGTGAGTGACTAGCGAACGCGCTTTAACCCTCCCTGAAGCAATTAGGTCTATGGCTGCGGGATAGCACCCTGCCGTGTAACGAATAGCCCCTTTAATCTTCAAGCCTCTGACACAAGTTGCTGTGATTGGGAACACGACATTCTAGCCAGCATCTGTTAGCATGAAAGGTGGCCTTCTACTGTTCATCAACATCCAACTTACCTCTCTACCCAATCCCGCCTGGACATACGTCCCCCCTTTCCGAGTTGCCAAAACTCCAGCTTGAATACAAGACTCAGCTCCACTACACTCTAAAACAACATCTGCACCATCACCGAGGAAAAACTTATTTGAGATTTTCTGTGCTAGCTCTTGAGATGCGTTCATGGAGTTAATGGCGGGAGCAGATGGCCTGTCGGGGACGTATACATCATCTGCTGCAAACGACTTCGCGAATGCTGCGCGCGACTCAGAGATGTCAACTCCGATAACCTTCTTAGCTCCGTGAGCCTTGGCGACCGCCTGGCTTAATGCTCCGATTGGGCCACAGCCAAAAACCAGGACGGTCTGCCCAGCTTTCAAGTCGGCGACCTTGCAAATTTCAACAGCCACCGCTAGGGGTTCTACAAGGGCGCCATCCTCAGCGTTCATATGGGATGGGAGCGGATAACAGAAGTCACTAGCGATAATATAGTATTTCTGGAGGGTGCCGTCCCAAACGGGTGATTCTGCGGTCAATGTCTCGTAGCACAAGTTGTACTCACCCGCCCGGCAGTGTTCGCATCTACGTACGAAACGGATTAATACATTCGCACCCTGCCACCAAAGGGGACTTTCGTCAAACTCACCTCCGACATTGCTCCCCATATTCTATCGCGACAAGATCACCAACTTTAACGTTCTTCACTTCCTTACCCACTTCGACAACCCGCCCTGAGCTCTCATGACCGAGTACAAGAGGATTAGTGACAACAGTGTTACCGATGTGTCCGTGCTGCCACCAATGGATGTCACTCCCGCATATTCCGGTTTTTTCAACATGCACTCTCACATCATACTCGTCGCGGAGCTCAGGAACCTTCCGATTCTCAAATGAGAAATTCTGGACGGACTGAAGCACAAAAGCTGGATTCTGGATTCGTCAGTCGTTACTCATTCAGAAGACAGCTTGGCCGTCGCAACTCACCATTTCAGTCATTGTTTTTAGTTTAAATCGAGCATGTTACCTTGCAGTACCTGGGTGGGATTTGTGCAACGAGAGACTCCATATAAATGCAGTGGGCGGGGGAGAGGATGTAGGCATTCTCGGATACAGCGGGGAGGGGAGCTTTGCTTTTGCTGCAGTATGATGTAGATCACAACCCTCTTTACCCTTATGTGTAAAATTGGGGTGCCCAATAGCAGCATCGTAGCGCTATCCTCTGTGTATCGTTACACAGGAGTGGGAATCGGCAAACGAGCTGAAATCGCTGGACGCCTCAGTAAAAGATCGAGATTATCGACTTATCTAGCAAAATTCTTAAGGCTTGCCTACAATCAACGAGCATCCAAGAAACCATGATATATTAGAGACCGGATAGTATTACACAGAACGTTACATACTAAGGTAATGACTAGACTATTTTATACTATATTGGGGGGATATATGATTGGTATTTTAGGTGGTAGGTACCTGTTTAGATAGTTAATACGTGATGGTAGCCGAATAGCTCTATTCCGAGACGCCGAACCCACAATCTTGATTCATCTGCACCGTGCTTCATCACATTCTATATGCCTTGTAGCTGCTATCGCTGGGCTTGTGATATGCGGACAAGCCCTTGTTCCATCGGACCAGCTTCTCCGTCGATTCCATGGGCGTAGGCTTGCCTGCCTCGTACATGGAGTCAAGTCGCTCCAATGCTTCGTCGTTTCCATTGCGCCTCTTGCGCCATACCCTTCGGAGGGTAAAGATAGTGGCGGCAATGAGGACTAGACCGCCGCCGCCTCCGGCAATACCGGCTACAGCAGCGGTCGGCAGAGGACCAATCATTCCACCATTCGATGATGTTTGATTTTGAGTGATAGTATTTCCATTGGTATCGGCAGCAGCGCTTTGGGTGGCGGCTGCGGCTGCAGCGGCATCTTGTTGTGAAAGCGGGGTCGCTTGGACTGCAGCGGTCGAGGAGAGAGCGTTGTCGGTGCTAAGCACACTGCTAGTCGTTTCGGGAAGGTTGAGACTTGTAGCGACAGCGTCGGTAAGGGAGCTAGATGACTTGATAGATGTCGCAAGGGTCGTAGGGACCGAAGCAGGCGGCGTCGCAGCCGATTTAGACGTCGTCGATGCGCCAACTACAAAGGTCGTGCTTGGTGTAGAGGCAGCAGTCGTCTCCGATGAGGCTGGAGATGCGGTAGTTGTGCTGTCGGTCACAGCGGGATTAAGCGCGACAGCCGTAGTCTGAGGCGCCGCCTGAGTTGTGGAAGCCTTTGTTGCAGTGGGAGCTGCGGCCGTGGTAGTAGAAGAGTCGTCATCCGAATCATCATTATTATTCGAGTTGCCGTTATCCTTCGAATTGTTCGAATCGGCCGTCGCTGTCGCCTTAGCGGTCGAGGTTGCAGAGGCACCCGCATCGCCTGCGTTCGTCTCCTTTCCAGCGTCTGCTGCAGATGTTGTTGCTTGTGTCCCATCGTTTCCGTCATCGTTCGCATTATTATTAGTCCCACCTAAAAGACCCCCCACTCCTCCCAAAGTATTGCCCAAGTCATTCAGAAGGCCAGCCATCGTGAAATGATAATATGAAAGAGGAGAACACCAGGTCCGACGAAGGGTATATAGTGAAAGGAATGATGCTATCTCCGGGACTCTCACATCGAAGGTCGTCGTTGTTCAGGATTCCAGTCGAGATTGAGAATACCTGAAGAGGTTTCTTTCCAGAATCTGGAGAACGGGAAGGCCATCCTGGAAGTAGGAAAAACGTGCGCTACCTGGCAACGGGTAACCCGTCTGAGGGAGCTTGGACGAGGTCATTGATTCGGCTTTTTGGCACAATCGTGGTTTCATCTTCCCAGACAAAACCACCCCTGACGTGATGTTCCGTGCCGAGAGGGGACTGATCTTCGACAGATCCGAAGAATTGATAACCAGCCCTAGCTTAGGCCGTCGCTTGGCATTTAGGCGACTTGGGTCTTCTCTGGCACCGTCTACCAACCCCTCTAGTCCCTGCATAACCACCGCTAGGCGATCAAACATAATCAGCTATTTTCAGGGCCAATCGGTTACCTCCGAAGCGCCTGAATGGCCACAGCGATCTACCTGTTTCCCCAACGTGAAGCGCTACCCCTGGTGATCATGGGCATGCAACAAACAAAAACAAGATACTCGTCACCGTCCGATAATTGCTGTCGCGAAGATGGTAAGTTCTAAATCGAACACAAACGTCGCGAGTTCAGCTGTCCTCGTAAGCCTCTATCAACATTGCTTGTATTCTCAGTTTCAGCACCTCTATTTTGTGTTTGTGACCGCCACCAAATTCAATCAGTTATCGCTAAGTCTCATGGATAGCGATATTTAATCGCAACAGACGAGTTACAGTCACCTTTTGAGAATGCCAAGACTTCTTTTTAGCAACATTCCCAACCCCCGTCTTTCATGCTTTGCAGTTGACAAGCACGCGTTATGAAACTAGATGTCTTTCTTCCACATGAAAGTGATTCATGATTCAGACTCGAGCAGACGCGAGAATGTCGAGTTATTGTAACAATTACAATGTTTGTGATGGAAAAGTAGCACGCAAATTACCAGGACACAGGTTGCATTGATTCACGCTCTGATCAACCCAAAGCATGAGGGCGATCAACTAAACTGGAAGGGCTGAAAGTTAAGCCTTCTGCTTCGGCGATCTCAAGGGTCGCTCACGAGTGAGGGCTTGGCTCAGCGGCCTCAGCAGCTTGCCGAGAGAGGGATCGGCCGGATAGATGCTTCTAATTAAGATTTCCTCATTGCGCAACCTGGTAATTACACCTCGGCCATCACGGGTTCTCGGTTCTGGATGCATTGGGCCATTGAGCTACGTAGTAAAGCCAGCCATACACTTATGTGCATCACGCAAATATGGAACCTTAACGTTCGCATTTCGCAAACTGCGCTCCATAAGGACACTCATGGTTAGCATAGACTATTTGTAGGAAAAAACAATACAAGTCACTGTCCTTCACATCCATCCTTCATCTCTTCTCGATTAACCTCGGTCATTGTATTGCTTCGCCGTTGACCCATTAATGCAATCGGATGGATACCGAAGTATCTCCCGACGATTACCTACCTCCTAGATACATAACCCTTAAATGAAAGTCGCCACCAAGACACCAGCGTGTCTCAGGAATCTCCAGCGACGGTGAACAAGTCCTTCGTCTGATTGCTCGTCGTCATTATCTCAAGTGACATCATACCACTAAGGAAAAAAACCCCAATACCCTTGAGATGATATGAAAAAGTCGTCCCACATACACCATAGAGAGCTTGCCTCTAAAGGGGCAACTACCAGAAATGATTAGTAGTTCAAACGAGATCGAAAAGATCCAATCTCCTCTCTGTGTCTTTATCATAACCCCTATCAATCCATTACCACCCTGACCCCCTTGCTATCTAGCTTCGGCGACGGCATGAAGCAGGAGTATTTAATTTCGACATCGTCAAGTCCCGTCTCGTACAGCGTCATAGATGAACCTAAGCGCCGAAAAACGAGACCCATTGTGATGAAGAGCTCCGCATATGCAAGGCTGTTGTACAAGCGTGAACATTCGATCTCTTATAGTCATAAAGTATCTCAGAATGTGTTTATGAGAGATTTAACTTACTTCATACCAAGGCACTGCCTGCTTCCTTTAGAAAAGGATAATAAATATTTTTCCAGCGTTCGATCTCGCTTTCCCTCGCCGTCCAACCATCGATTAGGGTCAAATTTCCTTGAGTTTGGGAAAATGTTGGGATTGTGATGGACTAGAAAAGAGCTCATGCCAACCGGCGTGCCCCTGGGGATCACATATTCCGTCTTGGAAGCGGTTTCGAAATCCGAAGGCTTGTATATCATAGGTCCGTCCGGTGATATTCGTTGAAGACGTGAGCTTAACCCATAAGAAAGGCGCAGCCCCTCGTGTATACAAGCACTGTGAAGTATTCATGAGCGTAGTCCAGAAGAGGAGACACGGGGTAACGTATCAGGTAAGGAAGCTTCTCTAAATGATTCCAGGATGGTCGAGATGTTGGGTCGGGAATAGCATCCTTAAGCTCCGACGTCAAGCTGTCGTATATAATGCGATTATTCAAGATATGGAAAAACGCTACCGCAAGGGCTTTTCGTGCCTGTCAGCTATCGCGGATGAAAACGTGAATCTGTACATACACCAAGCAACGGTGTCAGATCCCGCGCCAATAATGCTATGGAATTCTTGCGACAGTCTATCAACAGACTTTTCAGAATCCGGTAAATTGCTTTTCAATAATCCATCGAAGAGTGTAACGTGCGGGCTGTCTTCTGGTATCAATTTCCCGGCTTCTCGTTCGCGTTTGATTTCAGCAATCCGGATTGTATTTCCCTGTTAATAAAGTTCAAATGTTGGTTAGGTATCTGTAATAGATGCTCGCACTGCCAATTCTTTTAGACAATACTTACATAGTGCCACTGGAAATATCGACCAAGACTTGGGGATAAAACCATCATCCATGAACTTTGGACTAACTTAGCCACCTGAGGTTCTCCCTAGGGTAGTACGAATAACTTACGTAGGGATTAAACTGGCCGATGAACATAAGGAAGGAAAAAGCTTGCCATATTGCCCTAGGAAAGTCATCTTTTTCAAGGCTTCGTTGTAATTATTTTTGAATGTTCGGTCCTCGAGAATATTACTACTCTTCGCGAAAGAATACGATGTAATTACTCTACGAGGTATGACGTTAGTATTTGAGTTAACTTAAGCTTTTGAACGCATTATTTTCAACGCGTTATTAAGACCATGAAACCGTTCAGGTGATCTCGTGATACCTCTCATAGTCGAAACGGCTTATCACAGTCACCAAATCAAGTCGTAAACCACTTTGCGATATACGGGGTGATGATTCTTGACAATGAAAAGGATAGGACAATGGGTGATTCTTACTCTGTACTGAAACAATTAAATGCAATATGAAGATTCACAAGGTCACCCCCTTTATATGTGCACAGCTGCTGGCATAGCAACTCGACTTTCTCATGAATCATGGGCTCAATACTTGATATAGATGCCTTAGAGAAAAACCGATTCGTGGCACTGCGACGCATCCGATGGAGGTCATGTTGTACAGTGCCAAAGCCGCTCTACCTAATGCTTAGCAGGGATATCTATTGTGTTGTCGATATTATTAGGTACCTTTGGGATCCTGTGAAAAGTTAGCAATTCGGGCCGGCCTTGAAACGGAACTACGGCCTATAGCTCACGGGAATTGATTGAGAAAAAACTTATATTTGTCTCGACGAACAGATCCGCCCGCGTATAGAACATCGATGAAAGACGGGTCATTACAGTGTAATTCCTCCGGAGAGATCCGTATGATGGGACCATATTTCTCGTGCATTTCTTGGATCTTGAATGTATACTGGCCTGTTTTGATAGCATCATAGTAGAATTCATACAATACTGTGGCTGCAGCAATCTTAGAGCCTGGAAATCCCGCAAGTGGGTGTAAAAATAGACGATACAAAACGAGAGCGAAGAAATACACCATGAGGCCTACTCCGGCATATGCCAATGTCAATGTCAACGACATGGTTCAAGTCAGTATAATAGAGTGTTTAGGATCAAGAATGAATTCAAAAGAACGAAGCGGGGTATACCGAAGCGGCACGAGTTCATAATATACCTATAGAATGCCTTGAGACTCGGTGAATGAGAAGAGGAGACGTTGAGAGAAATATGACGGAAGTGGCATTTTCTAGTAGGGTTGATTGGGCCTGTTGAAATTATCCGAATACATCGATTAACGCTTTCGGCGTCCTAGTGATGCATCTTTCTATCCCACAATTATAGGGATCGCTGGCTCACTTAGTAATTAGATAGTTGATGTTACGCAAAGCCCCATATAGCACATTAAATCGTATCTTCCTGGACTTCCACAAGATGGTGTTTAGTACTTACCTAGTACCTAGGTAGGTATGTACCTAAATATTATAATTTCCAAAACATGTCTTCTTTATGGCAATCTCATCTTATATATAACATACATACAGGTTTAAAATCTGCAGACCTTTAGATGTTTAGATGCCCTCAGTGCATGTCATTGTGGACTTGCTTTTCATAGACTATTGAAGAGTTGCAGCATTAGCTTAGTCATCACAGCCCCTGAAAAGGCATGTAAGTGCGAGAACATCATTTAAAGGACTAGGTTCTCCTTATCTAAATAATATTTCCTTGGTACTCCGTAGTTATCAACTGAAATATATTAAATGAAATCGTAAGTCAATTCCTAAAAGTACCTAGGCAAATAAATCTTAATTCCGTTATTTGCTCTTTGGTATAAGCTCTGATTATGTAAGCTACTAGGTACACAGGTAGGTTTCTCATGAGGATATTACAAGCATATGCGAATTAAGGAGTTGGGGTTGAAATGTGTCGGTTGGCGGCTGTGTAGAGGATGATTCATAATGAGTCATACGGAGCTATTCGTGAAGTTGCTAAGCAGTATCTTAGGCGTGTGAATGTTTTTCGAGGGAGTTAGAGTGAGAGTTATATCTTATAAGTAGCCCTTTGTTTTCTATTTCTTTTACATTTCGAATAAGTACCTAAAAGACAATACTTTAGAGCTTATTCTTCTATTCTCTTAAACACATCTATGTTTCTTAATAATCTGCGCTGATGAACAAGGACCGACCATTACCCTCGTTCTCCTCCAGTAGCAGTGCAACCTTATTTGGCTCCACCTATGTAGCAGCGACGTGTGAAAAGGGGATTAGTGTGATTGAAAGAAGAACGACATCAGACGAAAGCTTTTGTCCTCAGTCTAGGTCAACACGATGACGCAGCTACTGTGTCGCGCAAAACGCACAAAGAGGATTTTCCCGACGAAATCTCCTCAAGAAGCTACGACTACGAAATTATCCATTCTCGATGCATCAGTTGCGCGGTTCGCACCATGCAGTGCCATCTGGCTTTACGACAGGACTGAAAAGGCCGACGCGCACGATCCTAGCGTGTTCGAACGCTTAGAAGAGGCGCTAAGACGGACTCTAGACGATTACCCGCATTTCTCGGGGCAGCTCCGATGGGCTTCCAAGGATCTTGTGGAGAATGATGTCAATCTACGTTATATCGGTCGGCCGATTGCTACCTATGGAATATTAGAAGACCCTGGGGTTGAGTTGGTAATCGCCGATGACATTCGGGAGCTTAGCGCCGTTGTACCAAGTCAGGAAGAGCGGCTGACGTCGAAGAAGATCTGGGACGCGACGGATTTCCCCCAGAATGACTTCCAGCCAAAAACAGAGCTCGCCTTTTCAAATTTAACACGCTTTGAGGGCCTTCCAGGCGTCGCTATCCAATTGACATCCTTCAAATGTGGAGGCTATTCAGTTAGCATCAAGCTTACTCATTGCCTCTCCGATGCCATGTGTCTCATGCAGTTCGCCCAGGCGTGGGCGGCGCAGTCGAGGCCCTTATTTAAGAATGGCGGGACTGGTCAAACCAGTAATGAGGAGCGGATAGTGCCGTTACTGGAACCCCTGCGGCTAGATCAGTATGCCAACCTCACAACCAGCCCAGATCCCGAGAAGATCAAGAAAGCAAGAGCTTTGCCCATGCATCGGTATGACTGGTGGGAAAAAGATGCGCCTGGCTATCCTTCTTGGGCTGAAGCATCGACGAACGGCACAAGACCACTAGCAGACGAGCTGGCCCACTTAGAACTAAGCCCTTCTACCTTTCCCCCTTGGCCAACTTGGAATATGGTGGCCCCAGTAGAACATATACAGATCCGATTCAAGGCCGAAGCCGTTGGGAAAATGAAAAGGGCCGCCGAGGCCAGTCTCCCTGAGTCCTTAAAGGAACAGCGCATTTCGCGCCTCGACTCTGCTTTGGCGCATATCTGGATTCTAATCAACCGTGCACGCCAGCATGAAAACACGCAGGATGAGGTGTATATGGATATTACTCTTGGGGTCCGCGGTCGGGTTGATCCGCCGCTGCCAGATACATTCGCAGGATCTCCGATTCTTCTAGGCTACATCGCTAAACCGGGCTCGGAGGCAACCATTACCACTATCGGTGCAGTTGCTGGTTCGATACGGGAAACGATGTCTCAATTTACTCCCGACGCAGTGTCCGCGTATATCCACGACGCAGCTTACGAAGTCAGCCCTCAACGATTATGGCAAGCTTTTCTAGGCTCGAGGCATACACTTGTTACATCTTGGGTGCGAGCTCGTGCTTACGAGGTTGACTTTTGCGCGACACAAGAACTGGCTCGATACGTGCAAGGCGTAATGCCTCGGATGGATGGGTTGGTCCAGGTTATGGATATTGCGGATACTGGAGATTTCGATATTAGCGTATGTCTTGAAAAGGAGACGATGCAGCGATTTCTCCAAGATCCTATGCTGAGTGTCTACGGGATATGAGAAGCAGCTTGTCGTGTTGTCATTTCTTTTCTACCCCGCCAACAGAATAGAGGTAGGTATTCCACCTACTTGGTGGTGATATTACGAGTAGAAGGAAGAAGAATACCTACATGGGGGACTATTTTATGCATACATAAACACCCCGGCTTGTTTATAGGTCAATTCGCGTTGAATATAACGATCGTGTTCAGATTCAACTGTCGTAAAGGTGACTTTGAACTACGCGGTTTTGTAATCGACCCCGCCCCCTTTTCTCGCACCCCCACTACCCCACTACCTACCAGCTAAAGATTCACTCACATCCCCCATTCTTTACAGCCAGAAGCGATTCAATGCGTGGAAAATATGACCATTTTATTTCTTTAAAGATGCTTAAACGCGCCTAGGTCAGGTATCACCAATCTTTATTCTTCTCGAAATCTCCCTTAGCGTTTGCCGCAAGTTCATCGTCGAGGAGTACATGAATTGCCAACATCGCCATCCCCTTCGCGCTCTTAAGGCAAACCTCGTGGGCCTCATCTGTACTAGCCGCCGCAGCGAACGGAGGGCTGTGAAGTGCAACATTCGAATCAGTTGGAATTCCGAATGCGCCATGGAAGCTGGGCACAACTTGAGAAACATTGCCCATGTCGGTTGATGCAGTTATAGGTTTTTCTTTCCATAGAAGTATTTTCTCTCCAATATGCGACATCTCGTCCACATATGCACTGCATAGAGATTTGTTTGCTATCAAGTTTGAATACGTCGGCGAGCTGCGCTTGTTAGATACAAATACTCGAGCACTAAAATCATGGCTTTTTACTTACGTGGTGTATTTTAACTCGCATCCCGTCGCCGTGGCAGCGGCGTCTATGTTTGCCTTGACGCGAGAAAGCAATTTGTCGGCTCTGTCAATAGTAGGGCTCCGAACATTCCAGTTCATGCGCGTGTAGTCCGGAATGACGTTTGGTACCGTGCCTCCGACCTCGATAACAGAATGGATTCGTTCATCCGGTTTGATTTGTTGTCGAAGCAGTCCGATACCACTGTATGCAGCAACGGCTGCATCGAGAGCATTGACACCATTCCATGGTTCATTAGCGGCGTGCGCAGTCTTCCCATGGAACTCGGTGCGAAACTTGTGACTTGCAATCAATTTCATCGCTGCCAGTCCATCCCAGCCATTTGCCTCATTGGAAAGCTGATTTCTCGGCATCGGATGGGCCACTTTAATGACGAGAATTAGTAATGACTCCTTTTAATAGGGGTTACCGAGAGTTCGGCACGTTCCGGTCGCAGTCTCCTCAACCGGCTTGGCTAGCAAACCTGGATCGGAAGACACGACGGAAGGAAGAACCCTTTGTGATACATACTAATAGCGGCCGAAACATCATTGAACGCTCCGGCATCAATCAATTTCGCCTTACCACCCCCGCCTTCCTCGGCCGGGGTTCCGAGTAAGCGGAGTCGACCGGAGGCACCGCTCTTTTTCAACGCCGCCGCAGCGCCGAGAAAAGCTGCGATAGACGATGTCGCGATTAGATTATGGCCACACGCATGTCCGATCTGTGGCAGGGCATCGTACTCCGCGCAAATCACCACAAGCCGTCCTGAGGAGCCAATCTCGGCCTCAAAACTTGTCGGTAGACCATACGTGCTGCGCTTCACGTTGAATCCGCGATCTTCGAGAAATTTGGTGATTGTTGTGTGCGCGAACTCTTCTTCATACCCAATCTCGGGGTGCTCGTGTAATGCTTGGTTGATGCCTTTCCTCAGGTCTTGATTGGTGCTGTCGATTGTCGAATTGACGACTGATCGTAAATCCTCAAGATTAACAGTCCCCATGTTTTCTTATTTCTCGATGGGTTATTTACTTGATACGTTCAATTAAATACGATATAGATCTCCAAGAGTGAAATGAGTGCCGTGTTGACTTGCAGGTTGAATCCTGTATTTGTGGATTGCTCGATGCGGCTTTCGCCCGACATGACGCTAACAGATAGCATGAGACCGACCGGTAACACGCTAGTTGGCAGTGCGGGGTACGATCAATTCCCTGATTTTATAGGGGATTTAGTAGGTATGAATCATTGTCTCAGCCATGATCGTACAAGAGGTAGGTCCTGGAAAAGATTTGCCGTTACACGAGGGGAAAGGGGAGCTGAAGAGTCCCCCGCAACGACTTGCGGCAGTGTGTATACCTGATGTATGTACAAATGTGAATATTTTGAATTTATATACAGTTACTCTTTCCCAGTATTTTCATGCCCTCTTGATTTTGTTCCCATCTTATGTATATTCTATCATAACTCTTAACAAACATCAGGTCCCGCTTTTAGGGCGTCTGCGACCCCTTGAGCGACTACATCGTGAATAGGATATGTTGGGTGTAGGTTATTGAGCCAGAAATACTCGTTGACGGGAACTCCACAGCTCGGGGTAAAGGTGTTATCGTTCGGTGTGCCACTACAATAATTAGTATATTGCCTAATTCTTCGCCATTCCGGATAGAGTCGGACTCACTTTTGATAAGCATTGCAGAAGTTGGTTGTATTCTTCAGGCCTGCAGTCTGCTCATATGAACTTGGCTTATCCAAAACTTCCCCGAAACTCTTGTTCGAGTCATAAACCCAGACATTGACCTCGTCCGTGTGGTCTTTCTTGAGCGCAGCTGCCGTATCCGAGACTCGCTTGTTCCAATCGGCAATGGCTGCCTTCTCTGTATCAACTGAGTTTTTCCCTTGGCCAACCGTCAATGGGCTCCGATCTACGGGGGGGACGTTGATGAACACGAAATTCCTCGCGCCGCTATCGTAGAGCTTATTAACTTGATCGGTATACACATCGAAGACCTTGGTGTATAGGGCACTCGATGACTCTGCTCCGGATCCGTACGAGTTACCAACGTCGTTGATGCCGATCCAGAAGGCGAATACGGAGTCCTTCCCAGTCCATTTCGGGGCTGAGGGAGCTTTGGGCGAGCTTCCAGTATAGCCTGGAACGAATTCGTCCTCTACCTGTTGCTTAACGGACAGTACGGTGGGTTGGTACGGCTTTACGAGAGCGGAGTCGACGGTAGCGCCTCCATAAGCGAAATTGTAGGTCTGCAAATGGGATGCATTATGTTTGACGGTGAGGAAGTCAACCCAGTTAGGTCCGTTTGACGATGTGTATCCTGGGTAAGCTGGGTTGCCGAGGGGATTCGTTGCCGAAGGTTGCGTTTGCGTGTAGTTGAAGCCTATGACTAATTGTAAGTAAATGTGTCTTAATCCAATGACAGTTCCTTTACGCCACAGTACCTGTCGCTGTGTAGCTATCTCCACTGGAAGAAGGTCAGTATACGCTACCTATGTAGAGTTCTGTTTTTGGTTATACTAACAAGATAAACGTGTGCTTGACGTCTTTCCACTCTGACCATTCAGCCGTTGCTGCGCATGGCGCTTTTTTCGCTGCAGGTAGCGCACTGGCTCCAACCGCCAGGCCTGTCAATGCTACTGCGACCAAGTAAGTCATCTTCTCCCAGATCTTAAGCTAAGGTTATGAAGCTGCTTGCGGCGAAAATATGGTACTTTTCTGCTAGCTTGCCACAAAGAGTCCGGACTTCGCAGAGATGCACTGTTGACGGACTTGGAGTAGACCTTACCGAGACCTAGACAAAGCAGCAATAAACTAAAGACAGCAACGTAAAGCCGCGGACCGCTATATATCAAGAGACCAACTTTGAGAATATCGGGGGCCATACTTATATTGGCGGCGCTGCCTGCTCTGACGCAGCTTGACAATGTAGGACTTCTGCTTGCGGTGGCTTTCCGCAGCCGGCATGTAACCCTCCATTAGGGTGGAGCAGTTTTTCTGCAGCTCATCTCAGCATGGTGTGATTCAGAATTGGGAATCGAGGATTCGCTAGCAGACGAATTGTGCGCCTATTGCATCCTTACAACTCAATATCGCAAGGGCTAGCTAGCTTAATGCTTCCAAAACAAGACATGAGAAAAGATGAAGACGGGGCATCAGGCACCGTCTTTCTACATCTAATTGTCTAATGTTCTACTTCCAACGTAGAAACCCGCTTTCTAGCCCAATTGTAGACGAATTGGCCGTGATTCAGAGTCGCCCAGTAACTCTATGCGGGGGCAGGAGTTCCGAACCAAAATGGGATGGATGCCCTAAGCGCACGCATTGGAGTTGCGTTGCTACGCCGGCTTGAATCTTATCCGAGCCTCACGTGTTAAAACGTGGTATTCAGCTGGAGAAAAAGGTAAACATGTCTTAAACAATTTCCCGCATAAAAATAGAACTTTTATTTGCTTACTTTGGTGCCTGGTGGTTATCGATTCCATCTGAGGCACGGGATAAGTCAATTATACGAGAGGATTTAGTGGAATACACGAATGACGGATGGGGCGCTCAGCCCTGCCGCCACTTGCTAGGAGCATGCATATAATCACTAACACCAGGTAGATCATTGTTTTCTTAAGCTCCGGGCTTCAGCTTTACCTGAGAATAATAGGCTTGCATCCCGAGTTCAAGATCATTTGAGGATAGTAATGCAGGCACTCTTGAAGCCGAGCTCCTTCATTTTAGAGTAGATTAGGCAGCACAATTATTTGTTTTAGTTATAAGAAATAACTGAATAAAAATAGAATTGGTATATTCGAATTCGTCTGCTGGCCTAAACTCGGGGCCTCTCTCTCCCTTTGCTATTTTAGCAGCTCAGTATAGGGTAGTATCGATTTCCACAAGCAATGGCTTTTGAATACCTCTATGGATGGCTATTTTCCTCACCAGTCGTTGATGGTCGATGATATCATGGCAACTTCGAACACATTAGTCCAAGAACTTTTATTGTGTATTGTCAGACCTACCTCCAATTTTTCCACTATTGAAAAGGTGTTTTGCGGTAAAGCTGATCTATCAAACCGGAGATTCTGTCATCGGTGCTTGATAGGACGACGGATGTGAATCTATCTAGCGCGAATTTCAATCCACTTGTCTGATGTATCGTTCTAGGTGTATTATTTATGAAGTGAAAATACAACAAGGCGTACGATTAGAAATTATGCTGATTGTGGCAGATTACGTTCACGCACCCCCTCAATTTCTTTCCATGATCCTCGATGTTTCCCCACCGGCGAGCCACTATAAATTCGGCAGCAGAACGGATCATGCGCAGTCTTAGTGAAAGCGTTTTTGCGTTATGAAGAACTCCATACGCCATATATCTTTGCCAGTGTCGGAAGGTACCTACTGTACTTGTCTCTCCAGAGGGTAGGGTAAAGCCGATAGTTATCGAGGAGATCTAGATCGAAGATTATTCTTTCAACAACATCATTCCATTGTCTGTTAATAGACTGAAGTCGAACTGCATGTTTGTAATTTCGACATCGTATCACCCTAGATAAGATGTTATGAAAAATCTCGTAAGGGATATGCATCATACGAGATGTTGATTAAGGTAACGTCGTTCTAGGAGGGTTTCAAAGAAAACACAAACAGCTAAAGTCACTGGTGAATAGAAAACAAACCTATAGTCACCTATATGCCTCTGTGTAAATGGATGCATATGTACATAAGTTTGTCCCTAGCGGACTTGAAATTAAATAAGATGATTGGGAACGAGCTTAGAAATCGAGGGAATGGTTCTACTCAACAATATCGCGCTTTGGGAGCTTGTGATAACTACTACTTTGGGTACATAGTATCTCAATATATAGTTCAGCAATAGTCTATAAACATTAGAATGATTGAATTAGGGGTTTTAAAGTTTAACTAATTCTTAGATCAGGTCCCACATTTCGGAAAATAGGGGGCGTAAGTGTACTGTAAAAATTAAAAATTAGCTGAGCTGTGCCGTTCAAATCAGGGGAGAGTAAAGAAAATGTTGGTATTGTCTTCGTTGGTCGAGGCTACGATAAAACCAAATATCTTAGTGAAGCTGGGTACCTAGCTGCCTAGGTAGGTACCTGACCAGTACACCTAGACTGACGGGGTGGTACCTATCATCGGCAAGCTTCAGCAGGACTTTAAGTTAAATAAATACAGTTCAGCTGTCAGCGCCATGGGGAACAATAAGCCTACACTTCATAATATGTAGGTAGGTAATGATTCTTTTTCAATGTCTGACTGGCTATGCTTCAATTGAATCTAATTTCAATAATAGAACTCGGGATCTCAGCAGAGTCTGTGGTTACTCGAAGAACCAGGGATAGAATACGACTTAGTTCTACACAAGCGCGAAGTTGGACGAGCCGCAGCGGCTCTCAAAGACACTCATCCTCTCGGAAAAGCCCCGCAATTAGTGACGAGCTCAGGTCGCGTCACTGCAGAGCGAAGCGCTATCGCGTATTACCTGATTAAGACCTACGACACCGTCGGAAGGTTCAAAGTCCCTGCGCCGGGGAGTCCTGGGTTCGATAGCGCCAATAATGGCAGGATCCGTGAAGAGCAACTCTTCTCAGTTGGTCAGATTGCGCTAAAACCAATTCTTCAGCATGAAAAGCGCGTTTGGTGGCTTTGCGTACGCGACTCCCGACCTATTATCTTAGGCCTTAAATGGGCGCTGGAGAAGGCATTTATTAATGCCGAAATCGAAAATGTTTTAAAGTTCCTAGATAGCGAGCTTGAGGGTCGTCAATATTTCAATGGCACTGCAGAGCCGACCAGGCTCGATTTCGTGCTACAGTGGTACGTGGATTTGGAGGCTCTGACGTCGACTTAGATAAATATCCGAGACTGAAGGGGTGGTACGACAGGTGTATGTCGCGCAACGCTTGGAAGAGGGCATTGGAGAAAGGGAATGACTACGATTTGGCCTTTCGGAGGAAATAACTGCGAAAAGGTGGTGTCGGATAGATATCGAACTCGCCAAAGAGCACCTGTAATTTTGGGATGAGGCCGGTAAGACCACTGTAGATGTGGTGATACAAGAAGGAATAGGGGAAGTGGGGTGACGTAGCGACCACAAAAACCGCTTATTAAGCTTAGTTAGGTACATTAAGATATCAAAGCTATTACAAGATTATCAGCCTCCTCTAACATTCTGTCCTTTCCATAGAGTTCATTGTGCGTCTCTAAACATGCTTGTAAATGTGCCTGTCGATGTTTGAACTGTCCCGACAGTCTTAAACCCAAATTTTGCATACAGACGAAGGCCAGCGGGTGAAGCTATGAGGAAAGAGTCTCGCTTATGTGAATCTGCTTCCTTACAACCCCACTCTAGCAGTGTAGACCCTACACCTTGACATTGATATTTGGGATTCACGGATATCATATTGAGACCTATCGATATTTTTAGTAGGTATTCATCGTAAATAGAACCATGGTCTGTAGAACTTACGCCATATGTTCTGATGGCCATGAAGTACTCTTTTCTTCTCCTTTCCAAGCATCCTTGATGCTTCCCTCCAAGACTGTATATCCAGGGTACTTGGAGGCCGGTTATAGTGTGTTCTCACCTTAGTTGGTTCCTTGCGCTCTTCAACAGTCTCCTGCTCTAAGCTCCACCCAGCGAACCCAACAGGTGTACCGTCTTCCAAACAAACCTTACGAAAATCTACTAATCGTGTTCTCAGTGTGTCTTGCAAGCCTTCAATTTCCCATTTTATTTCTTCCTCTTCGGATTCATCGCAAGAACTGGGAAACATCAGACGATGTAGCGGGTTATCTTTCATTGCAGGGAAATCGCATTCTCGTACTAGTCGCTCGGCATCATCAATTCTAACATCGGAAAGTGTCAATTGCATTTCAATTAAGTTATAGTCTAGGAAGACCTTTGAGTGCGAGCGATGTAATATGGAGCTAAGGAATAGGGGAAATATTTTGGAGAGAGGATCGGCTCTTAATACCGAAGCTAGTTCAGCGTTGGAGATAGTAAGCCGGGTCTCCTCCAGGGCCGTGTTGGAGACATCCCATCCTACTAAACAATCCACTGAGGTAACCCCCGACCGTAGAACAGGCACAAATTACAGGGCACAGGTCGCTATTCTGACCGCTTACCTAATATATACAAGCATCCTGTTAGGAAAATGCGAACAGCTATTCCCCTTCAATTACCGAAAACGAATCTTAGCTGCGTATATAATTAGTCAAGAGATCCAATCTCTATGATCAGTCGCTAGGCTGTGTATGCAAGTAGGGTAGTAGATACGTCGAATTGCTCGTGCGACCGGTGGTGGTGACGATTGTAAACCAGATCTCGCCAACGGAGCGTAGGCCGGCAGCGGTCCGTATCCAATACAAGAGGTGCCAATTTTCCCGAACGTACACAAGCAGACAAGGAACACGAGGTGTACGCACATCATGACGTAATTCTAGCGAGGAGCGGAAGCCTTCGTTGTTTGCTGGAAGGAAAACTTGATATCATCGGATGGATCCATCATGGATCGCTTAGATCGCCATTGTCCCAACGCGGGGGAGTCCCGTGCGTTCGGTGCCCTGAGTGTCCCTTAACAGAAAGGTCCAAGAATCCATTACCACGGTACGAACGTCTCTAACCGAGGAGGATCCCTCCCAGGGGGAACTTCGGTGGATGTAAGCAGGTGGGAGAATATCTAGCAATGATCAACTATGCTCCTATAATATGGCCAATGATGACAGCCGGTGCATCTTCCGACCTTGTCTCCGAAGGGTTAGACTGCTGAATAACCAATGCTACTCTGCGTCCGTTGGTCCCTGGGCATTTTCAACAATGGGTTTCGTCATACCATATTTGTAGTTCAACGACGAATTTTATCCCACTCAGTTATGGGCTACTTACCTTCCTAGTATCCGCGTGCGCTGATAGATTACCCTGTTTGTCAAACCTCTATGCGAATGAACTTATCCATTTAGATTTATCCATGTGTATGTGTAAAACCCATATTTTGCCACTCCGCCGGTCGCTCGCTCGTAGATTTCCGTGAGCCTACTTAAGAGAAGGGGAATAAGCGTAGGAGCTCACCCGAAAAACGTATGCAAAGCACACATATCAACCTTACACCAACACATTGAGGACTTAACCATACTTAATTCACATCATCCAACCTACATACCTGACCTAGCATCCACTATTGACGATTGATTATGCAAGCTCAAGGCTTTCAAGATCCTAACGATCTCAATTACTTGGTGAGCCCACTGGAACTGGAGAAACCGATCATCGAAGGCACACCAGATATGCAAGCACCAGCCCCCTATCAACTTCTCACCCCAGCGGCTAGTTTAGTACGTCGATTACCCCCATAACTGATCCTCCGGCAGAGCAAATGCGCTAACACACCAAGGCGGGGGAATACCAAAATGAATACAACGAATCCGACAGCTCTGACATGGGTAAGCTCCCCCAATTTCTCCCGCCATCTCTTACTAAGTAGAGTTGAAACTCAGAACTTAGAAAGGGGTGGTATTTACTGAATACAAACCGAAATTACTGCTCCGGATGAAAAAAACTCAGCCTGTTGACTATTGTAGTCTACAACCCTCAAGGTCAGAGATCACTAGAACCCGTCCCCGCTCCCCTTACCAACAGTGAACCTTCCACTTCCCAATCCCAATCCCAGACCAAGAGCAAGAAGGAGCGGAACCGGAAGGCGGCGCACAAGTGCCGGCAGAAGTCCAAAGCCAATATCGAGGAGCTCAAGAGACGAGAACAGGAGCTGTCGCAAAGAAACAGGGAGCTGAAAGATGCCGCTTACGGCCTCAAGAACGAAGTGCTCTGTCTGAAGAACGAGGTCCTAATTCATGGGACCGCATGCGATAATGAACCAATCCGAAACTACCTCGCGCGAACGATCGACGGCCTAGTCGATAGGAATCCCACCTAATTAATTCACCCTTCTTCCTATCCACCTACCTAGGACCCAATATCTTTGATTACCCAGCTACCTACTGAGCGTTCTACTTACGGCTTATACGGCTTACGTCCCATTTGTTCAAACCCCTCTAATTTCTCTCTTTGACGTTAAGACAAGACAGACAGAATGGATCATTGAGGTTGTCGCAAGCAAATTTTGGTTTTAGCACTCGTTTTCACACGAAAGTTGGAATTGAAAGAAGATGATGAAGAATGGACTTTCCATAACACACCCATCCATATCACAATCGAAGTCTTATTGCTATCAATTGGGCAACTCCACATCACTATTGACTGCATACTAGCCCCCCTGAACCCCACCCCCACCACCTCCATACCGCCCACTACAAAACCCAATTCAGGGGGAGTGATTCTACTTTACAACACCACCAAAAAGCGCCCAGGTAAGTCGTGCCGCGCTACCTGCCTAGCCCTCATCACCATTTTTCACACAGAAGCTGATTTGCTAGCCGCCACGCCAACGCAATAATCCACGCCCGCCTGGAACTGCGTATCGCAGTTCTCGCCATTCGCGCCTAAGACCGGGTTCCAGGCGTACAGCTGCTGGGTCGTGATATTGTTGTCGCTGGCGAACTTGCTGCAGTAGTCGCCCTTCTTTGCGTCGTTGAACTTGTTGCAGGTTGCGATGATGCCGCTCTGCGTTGGGAAGGGGAGAGATGTTGTGGTTGATGGGGGTTTTGAGGATGATGAAGTTTTGGAAGGGGAGGTGGATGATGAGGCGCTGCTGGAGCTACCGCTGCCAGGTATGCCGACGCAGTAATCGTAGCTGTGAACCTAGGTTAGTGGCGTGTCACACTGATTGTTGGTGGGGGTATACTGACCCGAGCCAGAACTGGGTAGTGCAGTTGTGACCATCTGGATACCCTAGCACGGGGTTCCATGTGGTGAAATCAGCCATGCTTATTTTAAAGGATTGGGTAAAGCCATAGCACGTATCGCCATCGTTAGCGTACGCAAATTTGTTGCATTTTGATTCTATGCCAGCCTGCGTTGGGGCTGCAGCAGTGCTGTTTGTGGTGGGAACCACGCCTACAGGGCCCTGGCCCCCGCGGTTTTGGCTTGAGGCGTCCGTATTCGTGCTATTAGATGGTGGTGGCAGAGTGTATGCGCCTCCCGGTGGGCTAGAATGTGGAGATTAGACCTGTAAATTAAGGGACAGAGGGCTAGCTGCTTACGAAGAACAGAAGTACTGTCCAGTTAATAGGTTGTCGCATAACCCGATGATGTTGGGGTTCCAGGACAAGAACAAAGTTATAGTCACGTTGAGATTACTAGTCGATAGCCCTTTCGAGAGGCTATCGCAAGTGTCTCCGTCTTTGACTTGCTTGAGTGTGCATGCACTTGGTAGACAGGTAGCGTTGGATATCGTACAGTCGTCTGAATTTGTGGCTGTTTGGAGGTCACCTGTCGTTATTCCGTATTTCTGGGATAGACTATCGCAGCCAGTACCCGTAGATATAAGCTGGCTAGTGCAGTTACCAGAGTTGGCATTGGGGGCGCTCGAGTTGTTTGCGGGGTCTGTTCCAGGGGGGAGGAAAGTAGCGTTAGGCGCTGCGGCGTAACCCGGGAGAGCCCGGACCATGCTATCAGGCATAGCAATTTGGCAAACATCTAGGATGTCTTGATACTGCTCAATAAGATAATCCGAGTAATCGGTATCTGGGAGGAAGAGCGAATTGATGCGATGCCACATAACTATGAGAAAGCATGGGCTACAGATCTGTTCAAAAGTTAGAAGTCTTTCAGGGGGCGTTACAGGTGGTGAGAGTGAGTTGCCAGGGCAATTCTTTCGGATAGTCAATGCAATAGCAGTTTAACCCCTAAACTAGCACGAAACTACAATTCCCCTAAATTTGGTAACCGTTACTGGCGATAACCGCCCGTTGGAGTAATCCTATTGGGCCTGTAAGCTAGAGGAAATCTGGCCAGCCAGCCCTGGAGAACTCGGGCAGTTCTGGTAGGCTCTAGTGGACCCTTAGGGGCTGTTGCCGGTATAGCTACCAATTTTAGTGGAATTGTAGGTTTGTGCCAGTTTAGGGGATACAACTCCCACTCATATCAGTATAAACCGTCCAATTATGAATTCGTACTCCATATACGCGCAACGAATAACTTCCTTTCTAAGCCTCATCGGTTTACTTACAGTTGTATCATAATACAAATTTGCCTTAAATCCAATGTTAGCATAGTGTTATTAATGATCGGAATACGTGGAAATACCATTCTGTTCATAGAGTCAGGATCCGTACAGAAGATGCTAGATGGATCAGCATCGCAGTCTAAATCAACGTCAGCTCCGATCCAATTTTGAGATTCGAGGTAACACCAGATCGTTTCGGCTTGGGTAACGGCTGGGTCCGTGATGTTGTTTGGGCCCCAAGGTGAATCTGTTCCGTTACTAGACGGCGCAACATCATTCGGATCGAAGATAGCTTCCCCAGTGGTAGAGTTTGTCTGAGTAGTAGAATTAGGATTGTTAAAATCGTCGCCAAACATGCTTGCTTCATTGGTTGCAGGGTCTCCGGTATAATTCAATTGAAAAGAGCTAGTTTTGGAGTTAGCTATAATCGATCTTACAACGATACGTATGAAGTCGCATACTCTGACTTGAGACATGCCATCGTGATTCCCTCGACATATCGAACAGCTACCGAGTCTACAGGAGCTAACTTGCTAGCGACGTTATACGTCTGACCCACACAAGCATCTCCGACATTCTCAACCCAGGTACTGCTATCATCGATGCAGTCATCAGTGCAGAGAGTAGTGATGTTTTCCTTAGACCAGTAGTATTTGTCAATCTGACCAGCCATACGGTACAGGTCTGGATCACATTTCAAAGTTGCGTTCCTGGAAGTATTGTTATTATTAACTCAATCACATCTCAATTTCAACTTACATGGCCTTAACACAATCTTCCGACCATCCTAAGTGAGAAGCGAGACCTCCAGAGTTCACTGCTGGAAACATGTTGAAGGAAACGGTGCCTTGAGCCACAACATTGGTCGCAAAGAGTGCAACCCAAAGGCCGCCGGTGAAGCATATTGGCGCCATTGCTAATGGAATGAATTGTCGCCGTCAGGAGAGGTAAGAGATCCCGCCCAACGAAAGGGCTTGGAGATGGGAGTTCATTCAAGTAGGGGAAATCAGGGCAAGACAATATGCCGGAACAGTCGGTCTCGTGGACCTCTTTCAGCAAGCCGGGGTTGAGGAAATTCAGGGGTAGTGGCTGATAGGGGTAATAGCAAACATAGTATAGTAATGTAGTATCTTACGTTACCCTTAACGTTTCTAATAGATGATTGGAGAACATGAATATATATTGAAAAGTGCATCTTGTTGGATTCAAATATCACGCCTCGGTCTTACATCATCCGCCATCATCACGCTTATTTGATTACCATAGTCCTGGCCGTCGTAAAATAGATCGTCACACCAGCCGTCTTTGACTCCCTGAACCGGTTCATGCGGTTAGTCTTGTTTTATTGCACGAAGACATAGAACACTATATGTCGCTTAAATTCGTGCAGGAGAGGCTGACATCGTTGAGACAAGCTTTTCTCCCCGCTAGTCTATGTCTGGGCCCTGAGTCAGTCGTACAGGGATTTTTCGTGATGATCTCTCTCGTAAGCAGCCCCGGGGATATCATTTCGGCCTGGTCCTAAATAGGAGGTAGATAGGAAGACCGTCTATTCCGAGATGATCAATGTCAATATCATCCCCCTTCGACCTCGCTCAGTAGAAATGGGCTTTCTCTCTCTTCTACACACATCGTCAGTCTGCTACTACCTTTCAGTATGGTGGTCAAATTCTTCCAGGCAGCTCTTCTGGGGGTGGCGTTGAGTGCATTAGCAGTGGCGTCCCCTATTGAAGCTGGCTCCCCCAATCCCAATTTATCACTTCTCTCCCGAGCACTTCCAATTGGCACATGTGATCCCAATACACCTTGTCCTAATGGTGCTTGCTGTGGTAGCAACGGCCTTTGCGGTTACTCTCCAGCAGAATGCGGCACAGGATGCGCGTCTAACTGTAATGCTAAAGCAGCATGCGGCCAATATGGCAAACCTGGACAACAAAAATGCCCTCTAAACGTCTGCTGCTCTGAATTCGGGTAAGCTCTGCATGAAACATTCTGCACTGTTATATGTTACTAGACACTTACACTTCTCTCAGTTTTTGCGGCAGCACCTCAGACTTCTGTGGTAAAGGGTGCCAAGATGGCTTTGGCACATGTGGTGATGCACCAAAGCCCTCATGCTCAAGTTCAGGAGTGAACAAGCGCACCATAGGATATTATGAGTCCTGGGCTTCCACCCGTAAATGCCAAAGTGTAAGTCCACTGTGCATCAACATCTACTCTTTTCTAACTTTGAAAAGGTACAACCTGAGGACCTCAATCTGAATGGCTTTACTCATGTGAATTTCGCATTCGCATTCTTTGATCCGGACACTTTCCAGATCTCTCCCATGGATTCAAACTCTGCCACCTTGTACCATCGCTTCACTGACCTGAAGCAAACCTACAGCGGCCTTCAGACTTGGATCTCTGTTGGCGGATGGTCATTCACAGATCCGGGCCCAACGAGACAAGCTTTCTCCAACATGGCCAGCAGTGCCGCGAATCGTCAAAAGTTCATCTCTGGTGTTCTGTCATTCATGAACACTTATGGATTTGATGGTCTTGATATCGATTGGGTAAGTACCATCTTGTATATGTCATGATATTCTCATAATCTAATGAAGCGCGTAGGAATATCCTGGTGCAGATGACCGTGGGGGTGTACCAGCAGATACTGCCAATTTCGTGGAATTAGTCAAAGAGTTGAAGCAGAGCTTGGGTTCCAAAGGCCTAACTGTGACACTGCCAACCAGTTATTGGTATCTACAACATTTCGATGTAAATTCCATGCAGGATTATGTAGACTGGTTCGCTAGCTCTCCCTTGTTTGAAAATGTTGCTGCTAACAATGTTTAGGTTCAACCTCATGTCATATGATTTGCATGGGACATGGGATGCCGACTCGCAGTTTGTCGGCGCCTATATTGCCCCTCACACGAACTTGACAGAAATCGACCTGGGTCTTGGACTTTTATGGCGTGCAGGTGTAGCATCGTCCAAAGTTGTCCTCGGTCAAGGTTGGGTGAGTAAGCCCATTCCAAATGGCCTAATATCGAGTACTAAGACATAGTAGTACGGCCGCTCATTCACCTTGAAAGACCCTTCATGCAACATACCAAATGGTGTGTGCCAGTTCAGTGGCGGTGCCGATCCTGGGCCTTGCTCAGCTACCTCCGGCATTCTTGACTACCAAGAAATCATGGACGTTATCAGCCAGCACAATCTCAAACCATCCTGGGATAAGACCGCTGGTGTTAAGTGGATTACTTGGGATAGTAATCAATGGGTGTCGTACGACGACGACGATACCTTCGCACAAAAGAAGGTGAGTTTCCTATATACAAGACCCAAGATTCTGCTGACAATTACCTAAAGTCATTCGCCAATGATCGCTGTCTTGGTGGTATGATGGTCTGGGCCATTGACCAAAAAGACCAATCTTCGTCAAACAATCTAGTCTCAGGGGTTTCTCAGGATCAACAGAACAATGCCAAGCAATCTTCCGCTGACCAGGCAGGTAAACTTTCTTGCTACACTACCGACTGCAATGCCAAGTGCAAGAAGGGCACAAATCAGGTTACCCAAATGAATGGTCAGCCCGGTCAATTATCTACCAGGTTAGTCATTATGTTGCCGTTTCTCCTTTCAACTTCTCGAGACGGTGTTACTTGCCCCACATTCGCTCTTCCAAGTAACAATCAAACTAACGACTCCGTAGCGGCCGTTGCCCTAAGAATCAATACCGAAACTTATGTTGTAATGATGGAACCACCATGGGTAAATGTCAATGGCGTGGATATCGTGGAGTGGGATTGTCGTGTATCTCTGGATGCGCAGATGGTATGTCATAACCCAACAGTCCAGCAGCATTAAAATTAGACTAACGCTCTAATACCAGGAGAAACTGAGCTCGTCACTGATACCAACAATCATAGCGGTAAGAAAGACCAAACTTGTAACGGTGGTTTGCAATCTTATTGCTGCTCGGGTTTTAAACCACCACCGAGCAAGTCAGATCTCGCGAAAGAAGCCGCGGACGCAGCGAAAGATGCTGCAGAAGCCGCCGCAGAGCAATTGGCGCTCGATGTCGCTGCGAAGGCCTTCTGTCGAATCGCTGTTCCCGCGCTTTTAGCACCGCTAGAGCTTGTGGAGGATCTTATTCCAATCATCGGTAAGTCTTTTAAACCCCGAACAACGTATTTTCGCTGCTCACACCCACGTTTAGGTTGGATCGCAGATGCTGCAGAGATCGCGGCCACCCCGGAATTAATTCAGCTTTGTGTGAAGGGCATCGAGAAAGAAGGAAAAGCCGAGTTCAAGGTTTTCGGAAAGAAGCATACTCTCTCGATGGCAACTAAGACGAAGCCGGTTTCCTCGAGACCGCCGTCCTCAAGTCATAGCCCACTTCCCACGAGTTCCGCCAACTGCAAGCGAGCAGACGATCCAGATAACTGCGGAAGACCTATGCGATATGGTCAAGACAGTTTAGTGTGCACGGCTTCGACGACCTACGAGCCGCCCCCGGTAACTTCAACCTGCACCGGCTCAAGGTGGTCACAGGCGTGTCTGCACTACAGCTCTGTGATCGATCACCACCCCGAATGGAGGACGTTAACCTGCCCTATTCATACATACTGGCGGCCACTTCGACCATGGGCAGACCAGTGGGATGCAGACCATGACGCAGATTGGTAAGAAAACTTCGAGATAATCCGCAAAGTCAACGCGCTAACAGGTAACATCAGGATCGACGGTTGGATGCAGCAACCCAACGTAAATTGCCAACCCGACGAATACCCACCTGCCGCATTCATGCAATTCCAAGGTAGTGAGCGTTACCCTAAGCAATACATCCGCTTCAATCCGGGGACCCAGAACGGAGGGGCCGGCTCTTCTCTGTTCAGGTTGACATTCTGTGGGTACGACCAACACGGCGATCTGCCTGTTGAAACAGTCGACAAACGATACATCAAAGATGTGAACCAGGGCGGCTATAAGAGGAAGGTCTACCATTACTCCGCGCGAACCACTCGTAAAGCCGTCAGGATTGAGTTCGACCGCGACGTCGTAGGACCGGCCGGCGACCGGTACGGCGTAACAGCAAACCCGTGTTGGCCGAGTACACTTCTCTACGATCCTGGTTTCGCATTGCTCACAGACGACGAGTATTACAGTTCAAACAAAGACGCTCAAGCGTACGCCAAGAGAAACTACCGGGATCTCATTCCGCAAGATGTTATCGGTACCAAGACGCCTAGGCAAGGATACCAGAAGCGTGATAGGAAGGCCCATGACCTAGACCCCAATGCGTGGGTATTCGACGACGGCAATAGTACTCGGCCTCTCACGGATGAGGAGTTGGAGAAAAACTTGGGTATTCTGAGATGTAGTTCGGCTAATTGCAAGGATGAGATGAAGGAATTGGGAATTGAGACGGCGCGCGTGGTGCAGCCTGATGAGCCTGGATACCCCCAAGTACAGACTGCGGTCGCATCCACGACGCAGATAGTGCTAGAGGCGATGGTGACCCCAGCGGGTAGTGCACCTGCGACTAGTGGGGCACGCGAGGTACCTGCGCAACCACGAATAACGGGTTTGTGATGGACAAGATTCGGACGATAGCTTAATCCAGTCAAATATTGCTCCTTTTAACATAATTATTGTCAATCCACATATACCTCTTTGCGATTGGTGGTAGAACATGATGTGCAATGCCTTTTAGACGCCGTAAGAACTCATACGATTCCCAAGCTTGATTGTCTCAATCAAATCAACGCCTGTCAGGATTGATCTCATCCCTTCGTCGCCTCTCGTCCTCGTCCCTATATTTCTCCATCTCCAATAACTCAGCTCTACATCGCTCCTTATCGAAGTGGTCCGGCCAGCCATGACGGAGATATGTGTTGTAAACCTCACCCGCATGCTTCTTCGCTCTTTCTCTCGCTTCACGCTGTATTCTATCGAATCGACTTTCCTGGGGGTTATGGCTGACGTCATCTTGAAAATGCCACGGCTCCAGCCGCTCTTGTTGCAATAATTGCTCTTCTTCATGGCGTGAGTCGGCACGACTGTAGAATCTACCCGTCTGTGGTCTCCCTCTCGGGTTCGGTACTAGCGTCCAGACCAGCTTCTCATACTTCCGTCTCCAGGTGTTCAACAGCTCGACAGCAGGTGTTGTGCGATGAGCCTTCCAATTCTCTTCTTCAGGAAGTGCTTCGAATTCCTCATTGGATACTACTATTTCGGTTCCCAAATTGGTGTACTCGGTTATGGTGCCTCTATTAGTGTCGAGAATTAAGGATGTGCCTTCTCGGTCGTGACTGCGTGTGAGGTATACGCAATAGTCTGGCAAGCGATAGATTTCTTCTTGGAAGTTGTAGTTTTCGGGGTTGGAGTAGCAGATTGGAATTGATTCCCAGTGAATCAGGAGTTGGCGGAATGGGTTATCATGACGGAGGTATGGGAGGTGTCGAAGTAAGTCAAGAACAATTTCGTTTTTTCCTTCGATGCTGATGACATCCCAGCCGTCTGGAGGCGGCAAGATGAGTGCATTGTCGTCCATATATGGGTGCCGTATGACTTCTTGATATAACTTCAAGACGGCGCTGATGATCTCATCGCGTGAGTACATCTTGATCAAAGTCGAATTAGTGAATTGGTTGTTGTAGATGCTGACGGTCAGATAAAAAGGGACGGGACATAAACCAGATTTAAATGTTATATGTGCCTACCAAGATCGGGTTTAAGTGGGTAACGACGGTGTAACGGCAGGGAAGGAGCATTAGCTCCCCGCAAAATCGGATGGCCGCTTAGGTGATCCACATAGCGCATTACCCCGACAAGGTGAACCTGGAAAAAGGTAATACCGACCGGTTGGTAAATGGCTCTGATTGGTATTACATATTGTGCAGATATTATAGGTGGAGATTAGCCAATAAAAGGGATATCATTTAAAGCGGCGGATTCCGTAGAAACGTTCCGCGGACTTTTCGCATCATAACAACCCAGCAAACAATCAATCGCTATCATGGCTAGACCCTGCGATCAAACAAGACACCTGCATAGTCATCAGTATCGAATCAGTGATTTCATATTGCCCGTTCTACGTTACTTCGTTGCTCGCATTACTAAGTTCGCTAGATGGAGTACAAATGCGGATCATGATCTACCAGATTTAGACATTTGGAAGCGTTGAATTGAATCCAGGGGTATTTTCTGCCAATCCACCAATGCCTCATAACTCGATAGCTCAAGTTTACAGTCCCATCCGAATACAACTCACCCAGTCTAGTGTACCGGATTTAATACTTGAAATGATATTTTCAGCTAATTAAAATGCAGTTTTTGTGGGCTTTGGTGGGTTATTAAGCATGGTGGGATGTTTTCGGACTGGTTTATGCCAGGTAGGTGAGTCGGCCTGGGGGCATTCAATAGATAAACGACGAGTATAAATAAAAGGAGTTCCGCAATACTGATGTAGGTTCATGGATTACACAATTACAACTCATAGAAGAGCATTCGGTCGCCTCTTGGCTTGTAGCTATCTCGACAACTAGATTGAGACAGCATCCCTGTATCCTGGTCCAGTTTTAACCCCCTTTTTCAAGCAACATATGCTGTGACTATCTCTTCAATATGGATTACGCGGAACTATTAACAGTCCATCACTTGATGATATCCGTTTTTATATCAGCGGGAATATGGATAATATATCAACTACTTAATACGATGTACAACTTATCACCATTTCATCCCTTAAGCCATATCCCAGGGCCTTGGCTTGCAAGAGGAACATATCTGCCCGAGTTCTATTACGATCTGGTGAAGTATGGTCGATATACAAAACGGATCCAACAAATGCACGAAAAATATGGTAGGTAACCACCAGGGCCTCATCGAATTATTATGAATATCCGACTAACAAGTCATGCTAGGACCTATTGTTCGTATCAGTCCCGATGAGGTGCATTGTAGTGATATAAACTTCGTCGACGAGATATACGCCGTTGGCAATCGTAAAAGGAACAAGCCACTACACCTGATCAGCGGCTCGGCACACACCGAGTCCGAATTTGGCACAATGGACCACAACTTGCACAAGCTACGCCGAGGACCAGTGGCTAAATTCTTCGCCCGAGGGATGATTTCGCGATTGGAGGATGACATCCACAAGCTAGCACAAGTTCTTTGCGATAAGCTTTTGAATTCTGGCGGTAGTCCGATCGACGTTGTTGTGGCATACAGTTGCTTTGCTTCGGACACCATCTCTTCCTACTGCTTCGGTGAAAGCTTCGGTTTCTTAGACCAAGAGGGATGGTATCCTAATTTTCACGTTCCCGAAGTCGCCATTCTGAAACCTGCGTTCGCGCTTCGGTTTTTCCCTATTCTTAGACATCTATTCAGTCTCGGTGATTAGTCCGTTACCCCTTTTCCTACGCGATGTTGACGCGACAAAGTTTCTAACTAAGACCAGTCTTATGGACTACCTTCCGAGTGATTTCGCACTGCTCATCCGAACACTCAGAGTCGACATGCCAAAGAAGGTCCAGAGCATGCAAGCTGAATTAGATGCAGGGGTAGTAAGAGACAGGCCTACTATATTTAGTTCTCTGTTACAGTTACCATCTGAGCAAAAGAACGAATTGAATCTAGGTGATGAAGCAGCAGCCCTTCTTGGCGCAGGAACGATTACTGCGAGCTGGACTCTTTCTGTCATCACATACCAACTACTCGCAAAGCCTGAGATGCTAGCAAAGTTAACGAAGGAACTACAAGACGCCGTTGATGATCCTCGACATCTACCGAACTGGAATGTTCTGGAGAGCCTGCCTTACCTTGATGGGATTGTTCAAGAAGGATTACGCCTCTCTTACGGTAATTAAACTTCACATCCCATAGCTTCTTTTCCCAGTGAGCAATTCGAGGATACTGACATCCCAATACTAGGCGTTTCAGCTCGTTCCCCGCGTGTCGCAACAGAAGAGAATCTGGTTTACCGCGGCGAATGGAATAAGAAGCCGGTCGAATACGTCATTCCCAAAGGCTATGCTATCGGCATGTCGTGTGTTATATCCCACCACAACGAAGACATATTCCCCGATTCCAATTCATTCATCCCGGAACGTTGGATGGATGCCGAAAATAGAAAGCTCCTCGACCGTGGGATGTTCGCTTTCTCCAAGGGAAGTCGTTCTTGCCTGGGAATGAAGTAAGTCACCATTCATACCCCCTGGATCCCCAGTTACATCTAAAACGTTAAAATTATACTAACTAAATATCTAAAGCCTTGCACTATGTGAAATATACGTAGCTTTAGCTGCGCTCACCTTACGCGTCTTTCCGCAAACGCGCCTTTTCGAAACAACGGAGGACGACATAATTTACGACCATGACATGTTTGTGCCTATGCCTAAGGCTGGAAGCAAAGGGGTTCGTATAGTCGTCTCGACTAATTGAGCGGTCGTTTTAACCTAGTTTATTTTTGTACTGTGTTATGTACACGTTACTTAGAGTACGAAGTAAGAGATGAAAGGAACTTGTTGAAACATTCTACAACAATAGTTCTTGCTGATCAAAGGGGGAGATCTGCTACAAAGGATACCAACGTACTGTGAAAGCGGTCTAACCGCAATATCTTTACTAATATTATCATATTAAGATACAGTGATTATCATGAACGATGATATATCCAGGCTTTGCTATGAGAAATGTGTGGAAATTTTACCCCTTTCTTAGCTGAGCACTTTCACTCAAGGCATTGAAATGTACAAGACGGAATAGTTCTTGTAAACAATTACATTACGTAGCACATAAACATCCAAATAACTAAAACATACCTCCTGTACCTACCGAAGTCTCTCGCTGAAACAAACCTACCTAGTTACGGCCAAGGATAATCCTCATAATTAGATCACAAGGCCCCTCAAAACGTCGCCCCCCGCTGCTCCTCATCAAACTTACACCAATCCTCAACCTCCTCCACATACCTCGAGCTCATAAAGAAGAACGACCCCCTCTTAATCGGTGCCATATCAAGACAGCTATCCGTTTTCAAGGGCAGAACATCAGGCCTCTCCCTAACAGCGGGTCTAGCACACGGAACCCTAGTAGGTTTCTTCACGATGAACTTACCTGGAAGCCAGCTCCTGCCTTCGTCGGTAGAACTACTGCTACTGGAAGAAGATGAGTCTGAACTTCCTAGACTAGGTCTTCGACGACACGCGTCTTCCTCGAGTTGACGCGCCGCTTCTACTTGAGCTTCGCGGACGGCGGCTCTTTCGCCGGCGATGCCTCTGTTGTATTTCGTCATTTTTGAATATTTTTTTATGTTTTATGTTTTTGCGCTTGATGATGGAAAGCGCAACCCATTAGATTGAGATTCCTCTCGTTCCAAAATTGTGGATTCGAGTACATTTCATATAAATAATTTGCCAACAAACGGCATTGTGTAAGGTCAAAGAGATGTGAATACATTGTTTCCTAATGGCAATAGGACCAAGAAAGGTCTTTGTTCTGGATGTTCCCTCGAAGGGCCAGCACTGTTTACTAGGTAGATAGGACGAAATATTGTAGCACATGGCCATGTCCGAAGTCTTGGATCATTGAGGGCTCGATGATGGACTACACGTTGTGTCACGCTTAGTCTTAATTCGAGTATCTTGCACGCAGTAAGTTTGTTATTCATGTAGAATCTGTCTTCATATTCATACTATATATGAGTAATCGAATATGGCATAAGATAAAAAAAGTAGTATCAGGTATATGTGAAGAAATCAGCAAAGGTCATTAGATCATCACGATATTCCACTGCGAAGAAGCCAAGCTCCCGAAGCGAGAGTCGGCCGACAAGCAGATTAATAAACCAAGACCAACGATGAATAAGATCATCAAACCTATACCTCGGGCCCTGAATAGAGACCCAGCCTTTGACCAAATTGTGCGCAAGAAACTCCCCTTCATCCCCGCCAACACCAAAAATCTGACCGAAGGACCGCGTAGAACGCCGCGCACCAATCTATAACGTAATCTTATGAATATTTGATTTAATGCGATCGTTAGGTCTGATAAATTCAATAAATCATTTCGCGTTATCGTTAATCCCCATCGCCAAGGCTGACATCGATTGCTCGTTTTGCTGCTTAAGTTGACCGACACTTGTTGAGTAGACAGCGAAATTAGAGGGGTCGGCGAAAAGAACAAAGCGATTAAGTGAGGGTGGCAAGCATAGCCCTCATCAAACCAGGTGGGGGTCCTGTTGGAAAATCGGTGTCAGCCAAGTCTCTTTATCTAACAATCATAATAACTCAATGCGAGGAAGCGCACCTTCACCTAGCGATACTTAGGCACGCTGATGGACATCCTACCTTTCTTGTCCTTCTCGATGCGCACCCCGCGCCGTGGTTCCTCAATCCTCTCCACCTGCTCCTCGTATAAGACAAGTTCGCCTGTTGGTAGACGCTCGGCTGATACTAGTTCACGCTCGGTGCTGTGACTATGCGACCGGTGACGGGAGTGCGAATGATGGTGGTGATGGCGTCGTTCGGGTCTCAATAGCTCTCGTTCAGCCTCGAGTCGCGCGATCTCCATCTTGATATCCCTGTCGTTGCGTCGTCGGTCACTGATTAATGCAAGGGGACCGACGGCGACCTCGTCGCTGTATTCCCGTTCTCGTGGTTCTATGATGACTGGGGTGCGAGTCGTAGAGGTGGAATGGCTGCGATGACTGCGATGGCTTCGAGTAGGCGATGTCTCACGGATGAAAGTTTCCTTGACTACCTCGACAGGTGGTGGTGGCGGCGGAGAGGGAGCGACGGGCGCAGCGGTGTGGATAATTGATGGAGGGGGAGGCATAGCAATAGGCGGTGGCGGTGGAGGAAGAGTGAACATTTCTTCCCTTCTTTCTTCCACAAGACCTGCTGCAGATGATCGGGCGGCGGCGATCTCTAGTTCGGACTTCTTATAATCTTCGCTTATCTTAAGAAGGTCGTCGATGTTTTGTTGACCGAGAGCTTTTTGTACGACGATGACGTTACCCTAAGACTGACAGTTAGAATGGTGGGGGGAAAGCAAATTGTTAAAATGTAAAGTCAGGGCATACCTCTTCAATAAATGGATAGCCAAGGTCAATCAGCGCTGCCTTGGAAACGAGCCTAACTGGAATCCTTGTCTTTCCCTTTTTAGGGTATTCGCTTTTGACGCTCTTGACGCTCTTCACACTCTTGACAGTGACAGTTGTACCGCCACTACTGCTTGAGTCATCTGATGCGGTGCTCCTGCTTCGGATGCTGTCGACACGTCTCGAACCACCGCTATCGCGCCGTTTTCTTGCTTTAACGACTTCCAACTCTCGGATACGCTCGGGGTAGGCATGGTATTCATCGTCGCCATATCGATCGGGTTCGGATATTTTGATTTCTTCAAAGTCACGCTCAAGGTCGCGTTCTGCGTATAGTCGTGGGGGAGGTAGTGCTTTGGATCGAGGGAAGGGTATTTGCTTATATGGCTCGGGGCGGTACTCTGCGCGACGAATAGGTGGCTCGTGTTCTTCCCTTTCGAAGAAGCGTGGGGGTGGCCGTCTGTCAAATGTGTCTAGAGATGACTGACGTCGGATCAATTGACCCGGTCTTCGTGGAGGAGATGGTGGACGAAATTCACGTCCGCGCTCCCGCTCGCGGTCCCTTTCGCGATCGATGACGAGACGTTGCTCTATCTCGGGAGGTGGGGAGCGCCTAAAACGTGGCTGTTCATCGTAGTACCTTCGCTCAAGTGGAGGCTCATCGTCCCACGGTCGCGGTGGTCTTCGCTCGAATCTTTCATCGACTGAGGTCTCACGGACCCGACCTTTGGGGCCTCGAGTGAAGTAACGATCATGTTCCTCAAAGCGATCTCTCTCTGCGACTGGCCGGTTGCGGTCGCTCTCGATGACGAAGCGATCCCTGTCCCACCTTTCGCCGCCGTACGACGACTCGCCATAAGCTAAATCATCATCTACCCGCCTGTGCGCCATTCTAAGAATGGTATAATGTTTATATATGATTCAGAAAATGCAAATTTGAAAGATGTCGTCAAGGTATAATGTGATGGTTGAAGATGGAAGAATAGCGTTTAATGATAATAACGTTAATAATACCGGGAGACTGGCGACTGGGCGACGGACGATAGGCGATGGGCTAGCGTGGATACCGGTTTCGAGCTATGACGACAGGAGGGGGGAGCGCAACTTCCGGAATCCCAACGTATTAATTCGATCGCTATGGAAAGCGCAGCGGGGCAACTTTTCGTGAGTGGCTTGACGGTTGCACCACGCTATTTTCAATGTTGAGCTGTACAAGCTGTACAATACAACTTGATACAACTTGGCGACGCAAGTTCGAGTACTTTGTAGTTTGTTTTCGTTCCGGGTATTTGCACCTAAGTACGCACACTAACTTGTTGCGTGTGACCTTGATGCGACACTACCCGTCGAGGACTGACCGTTCAACCTGACCAAAAACACGAGGGGCACTATGACCCTGTTTAATCGGCTTGCGGCAGCTGGTTTGTGTACTGATGGGTGTATATAAAAAGATGGTTGTCGCCGAGTGTATGGAAACACTCCCGACTATGAAAAACGATGGCAGATAACCTTAAGCCTAAGATAACTTTCGGTTGGAATTTATTTAGGAAACAACAAAGTTGATCAAGCGTGGAATTGAGTTTGAAGATAGGAGGGGCAAGCAGGTGCTCTTTTAAGACATTACATCAGTGAACTGGTGATGCTTGCCCATCCAGTTCGTTCTCCCTATTAGCGCCATGTAATGTACAGCCACTAAGTACCCAACGACCCACATTGCAAGGAATCCCCGGGAGGGAGCCAGGAAACCTGGACATTTGGACCTGAGGCTAAGCAAACGGAGCTTCTTCTATGGCAAGTCTGTTAGTGAATTATCTAACTTAGATAGTTTCCAGCTTAATCCCGGAGACTTTCTGAAGCTATCAATGGTATTTTCAATATTATTGACTGCACATGCGGGCGATCAACCATTGAGATAAATGGTGCCTAGAGAGGTGTTTGGGTATTCTGGATGCTCCAATGTTTTACTTTCAATAATCCTAGCATGATATCAACGATCTCAGCCGCTCGTCTGAAGGACATATCAAATTTCGCATGAAGGTATGTTGGTTGCTTAATACTTTTATTCGTCTACTGATACAAGATACCGCGCTAACAGGAAGGAATTATATGAAGGCTACGTTGGTATCCATAAGGATGGTCGGGGCCCGGCGCTTGCTTCAGCGCTTCAGTCTCTAGTAATTGGGCAGCTTTTGGGTTGTGAAGTTGAAAACCTGGACGATTGCCTACCTATGGATTCGATGCAGGCTGTAATTCGTACGACGGTGAGATTCATCAAAGTTACATTTGACAAACGTCAACCATGTTCAGCTCACCCAAGGAAGCACAAACAGAATTCTGTTCATCATATTCATCATACAGGCGGTGACTGTCACAAGACCCCTCGCCAATCTAATACTTGCCGGATTTCCTTGGTGAGTAAGCTAGGCTATGCCCAACTTTAAGAAGATTATTATATTAAGGAGTTAAAAAAAAAAAAAAAGATATTATTAAGGAAGGAAAATAAAGCTAAAAAAAATAAAGTAATTAAAATAAGTAAATTAATTAAAAAGGAAATTTATAATTAAAAAAAATTATAATTATTAAAATAAAATATATAATTAAATAAAAATTTTTAAAACTTTTATTTTTAAAAATAATTATATTATTATTTAATTTTTTATTATTCGTAAAATACTTTATATTTTTATTATTTTTATTATTTAACCATTTATTTTTATTTTTATTTAAAATATTTTTATTTATATATTTTTATTATTTATAATAAAATTATTATTAATATCGTAATAAAATTATAAAATATTTTATATTTTTATTATTTTTATTATTTAATTATTTATTTTTATTTTTATTTAAAATAAAATTATAAAATATTTTATATTTTTATTATTTTTATTATTTAATTATTTATTTTTATTTTTATTTAAATTATTATAATAAAATTATTATTAATATTATAATAAAATTATAAAATATTTTATATTTTTATTATTTTTATTATTTAATTATTTATTTTTATTTTTATTTAAATTATTTTTATTTATATTTTTATTATTTATAATAAAATTATTATTAATATTATAATAAAATTATTATAATAAATTTTATATAATTTATTATTATTTAATATTATAT